>CM023481.1:349604012-349674012 GCA_013339685.2 Hyalomma asiaticum | reverse complement strand
GTTTCAGGGCCCCTTTAAGGATACCTTTGAGTATCTGTATTTCTGTACCGAGATACATTTCAAAGATGTATTTGAATCGCAGTAGCGAAACACTTTTGCGCTGGATCGTTTGTGTCGCGATACCATGGCTGCCACGCTTGTCCCCCACCCCCTTTTTTTTTCTTTTGCAGGAGTTGAGCTGACGCGCCACAAGGGGGAAAGAAAGACATTTATTGTGACAGCAATTATATGGACACTCGATCGGGGTTCTTGCCGTCGCCGTTATGTCCCGTATATATATATATATATATATATATATATATATATATATATATATATATATATATATATATATATATAGGTCAACAAGATTTTAGGGGCGAAGCTCCTCTTAGTCTAACCTTGTCCCGCGTCAGGCGTCAGTAGTAACCCGCGTGCCGGGAGGCACGCGCTAGCCGTCGGCGCATGCCTCTCTCTCTCTCTCTCTCCCGGCGCGTCCCGGCGCGTCCCGGCGCGTTCCTCTGCTGTCTTGTGAGAGAGAGAGCGAAAGGCGCGCGTTGGCTATGGAAACGCTCTTTCTTAGAGGAACGCTACCAGCTCGCAAAGAAAGAGAACGCGCCCTCACCCGCGAGAGACAACGTTGGCGCAGGCAGCGTCTCCTAGCGAGTTTCTTGATGGAGAAATACCGACTGCTCGCGTTGGAGAAGCGTTTACTGGCCACCCATATATATATATATATATATATATATATATATATATATATATATATGCACTGGATCTTGACTTGCAATGAAGTGCCGGTGGGAGATTTCACTTGTGCATAGTTGAACCATGAGGATTCGTAGCGTGCGCGTTAACTAAATTAATCCGGAACTCGGCACGATCTACGATGAACCTCCCGAGCTTCGCCCGCTCATCATCATTCACTCCGTGGATATGCTGCAATTGTTTCTTCTGGCTACCGGGAAAGAATTATAAGAACTTTGACGCGAGGTGTATATATATATATATATATATATATACCACGCGAGGCACGCGGTCAATGCTGTTCTTCCTGGAATCGAATTCGCTCTATAAGGAGCGTCGGCCTACGAGTCCCATTCCTCAGGTCACTGAGCGCGGGAAAGAAAAAGGACCCCACAAATAGTGCCAGGTAGGCGATGCCCGAAAGAATATATATATATAGTTGGGAAGGAACATTTCACTGAGCCGGAATAAATATTCTCAAAAGAAGAGATTCACACGATTAACAAAAACTATATAACTTTACTGACGTTGCGGCCGGTGGGCATCCAGGTTTAGGTTAATAAAATTATGGCTGTTTCGTGAGGAAGAACGTAAATTAATCCAGACAATGTCAAAGTGATTGAAGTCACCGAAAAGGTGCACATCGGCTTTTGGAAACTTGCTTCTGATTTCGGCAATGTTCTCATGTAAGTTAGTGACGAATGTATCTGTGCTATCTGGAGGTCGGTAGCAAATGTCAGTAATGGTTTTTGACGTGTGATGCTCAATACTTCTATCGTAGCAGCAGTATCTATGATCAAACATATGATATGATGATCTTAGCACAATGAGAACGTCCCCTCCCCTCCCTGTCTATTGTCTCTGTCTTTTCTGAAGATTCTAAATTGATCTAAGTCGGGCAGAATCTCTGCATGCGAAATTTCGAAATTTAGCCACGTTGCGGTAAATAACAGGATATCGCAATCGCTGTCTTCGACCTATGAGCAGAGTTCCGTGCGCTTAGGAAATATGCTACGTATGTTAGTAAAGAATAGTGACAGCACCGAGTGTGAATTTCTGTTTTGAGGCAAGGAAGGGGAATTAATGAAAACACGTGCGGGTTTATTATGCACTAGCTATTGTGTACACTGCTTGATAGAGTCGGCTGTGGCATCGCACATATAGATACCTATTCGTAGTTTATCAATATTGAGCTTGAACGGCATGTTTTTCGTTTTCGCAAACGCCAACAATTTTTTCCGAGCGAGCCTTGTTTGAACGGAAAAATCCTCTCGCACTGTGAAGGATTTTTATTCCTTAAAGACCCTATTGAAGGGGTGTTACATAAGGGGTGAGTGCATGCAGGAAAAATCAAAACCCTATTTTAATACAGCGCAAAGTAATCTGTTAACGTGGCCAGAAAATTCGAGGGACAAGTAATGGCTGTAATCACGCTGGAAATGTCGTTCTAGTCTGTTGCTGCACGGTAGAAGAATCAGAACGAAAAAGTGACGGTGTGCGCACGCGGGCGCGCTGCGGGTAACCGGTGCGACACGAGATGCGCGTCGGGGAGGGGGGGGGGGGGGTATGTATGGTGGCTGGCCGAGTGAGCTGTAAGAGAACTTATGAAAAAGACAAACAATAGCAGTGCGGCGACGAGATGCGAGTGATGATAATGCGGATTCTGTTTACAGTGCCGATATGCTGACGTCGTATAAGCACTTACGATGCATAAATTTTGTAGCTCGATTTTGAATAGACTCGTGCTGATTGATCAGATGTATTCGAGGCATCTGATGTATTTGGCAGGATCAATGGTTATGCCAAGATGTTCCGAGCACATTTAAAGCACTTTATTCTCGATGCTTGACCATGCATCTGATGAATTGTCCTGTATGTCAAAAAAGCGCAAAGTGGACCGACCCATGCGGTGTTCCGCGTAGTCGCAACGAGATTCAATTGCTTTTAGTTTCTCGGAGATGTCTCTAAAACCACAGGTCGGCGCATTCACTCATGAGTGCACTCACTAGCACTCACTAGCACTCATTTCATAGACGTGAGTGCGAGTGCGAGTGAGTGCAAGTGAGTGTGAGTGGAGGTGAGTGCGAGTGAGTGCTGGAGCTGGAAAAATTAGGGTGAGTGAGTTCTCCCACACTGCCGACCTATGCAAGTGAGTGTGAGTAGAGGTGAGTGCGAGTGAGTGCCCGTGAGTGTGAGTGGAAGTGAGTGCCAGTGAGTGTGAGGGGAAATGAGGGCGAGTGCGAGTGAGTGCGAGTGAGTGCAAGTGAGTGCAAGTGAGTGTGAGTGGAAATGAGTGCGAGTGCGAGTGAGTGCCAGTGAATGTGAGTGGAAATGAGTGCGAGTGCGAGTGAGTGCCTGTGAGTGTGAGTGGAGGTGAGTGCGAGTGCGAGTGAATGCCGGTGACTGTGAGTGGAGGTGAGTGTGAGTACGAGTGAGTGCCAGTGAGTGTGAGTTGAGGTGAGTGCGGCTGCTGGAAAAATTAGGGTGAGTGAGTGTTCTCCCACACTGCCGACCTATGCTCTAAACTAACCCACTGGCGCAATCTGAGGCGGAAGGCTGGGTACGTCTTAGTTCTGCCACGTCTACCTGATTGCTACGGATTCTGGCCGATAAATGATTTAGTTCTACATCCAGAGACGCCTGCCAATGCTTAAGGTCGCGAAGTGCACCACGAATATCATTTTGACCGGCCTCTATTCTCTGGACTGTCGCAAGAAGAGTAGCCAGCACATCGTTCTTATTGGGACCAGGATTTTCTTCCACATCGCCGGAGGTTAACAGATGCATTTCAGTAACAGAGTGTGCGGTCATTTCACAACACATTCTGAGCAGCACTGACGACACTTTGGGGCACGACACAAGAAAAAAAAAATTCACGCATCTCCACGAAGTGAACCATGACGAGGGGCGAAGCACTGAGGATCGTTCGGTGTTACCGTAAATCACCCGTGACATTGCCCACTCATGCATGTAAATGAGCGACAACGTGTGTGTATATTTACACACGCGTTGTCATTTATGCTCCTGGACTTTTTGAGGTTCCTGCGTTTCCACCACGGTGTAAGAATAGTTTAGGTGATGACACTACGCCCGGCACAGTGTCAAGATTGTGTTCGCCGCCTGCGCTGCTTCCGTTTCGCGGCAACAGGTGGCGCTAAGTGTCGGGGCAAATAGTCTTCTTACGAGCCTGTCTTCTTACGAGCCTGGTGGCCCACATGTCACCGCCCCGTTACAAAGGGGACGCTCATAGCATCCATCCATCCATCCAATAGGTAGGCGAGGAGGAAAAGTAGTTGTGAAAATATGTGTGATTCGGGAAAAGAAATGTTTGTAGAGGAAAAAGAAATAAAGCTAGAGCTTGATGGCCCGGCTACCGCCCCGTTATAAAGGGGACGCTCCTAATATCCATCCACTAGAGTTACTGTATATGCCCCCTACGGGAGGGGAACATGTACAGTGGTCAACTCTCATATCTGTAACGCCGGAGCGTCGTGCTCGGAACTGCACGAGCGACATCTGCAGTTGGAAACGGGACACCTCTGAGCATGCGCAGCGCCACTGACGCACATGCCTTGCATTCTCGACCCTTGGTTATCACCGAGGATGCAACAACCGCTTTGGCCGTCAGTAGCGCTGTCAACGGTTTAGCGCAATAACAAAAGAAATCAAAAAGGAAAAGAAACGACGCGTATTTTTGGCAGCGCCCGACGCAAGCTGTGCTGCGTTCTAATTCTCCCTTCGCGGTCACATTGTCCCAACAACAGATTTACGCCCACTTATGAACTGTATATGTTTTCTGTTTTTTTTTTTTTGGGGGGGGGGGGGGGGTGTCAGGCTGCTCGGAAGCTGTCTTTTGGATGATATAGAATTTTGCACTTCCAAATGTGAATAGAGTGCTCGAAGCATTCTATAAGGAAGGTCGGCTTGCTGATGCTCCCCGTCATCGGTCGTTAAGGGCTACAACCGACGAAGGACCGACTGATCGTCGCATGAATGGGCAATCCAAGCTACATTTAGTCGCAGGCAACGCATCGTTAGTGAATTACAATTAATAGTAGGTTTACGAAATAAAATGACAGCACGCGGCAATAAACGCAATGCGCTATGAAAAATTCACAGAGCGATGCGCAATATACATTATGCGGCGCATTGCCGGTACGATATGATACCGAAAACCGAGAATATAGGTACGCAGTAGAAAACGCGCCGATGCGGGTGATTGCACTTTTTTTTCCGGCGCTATATGGCTGACAGCGCTTCTGCCGGCCAAAGTAGTTATCGCGGCCTTGGCGATAGACAAGGACAGAAACTGCAAGGCAAGCTCGTCAGTGGCGATGCGCATGCTCAGATGTGTCCCGTTTCCAACTGTAGATGTCGCTCGTGCAGTTCCGAGCACGACGCTCCGGCGTTATAGATATGAGAGTTGACCACTGTACAGTAACTCTATGGGACCCGACACATTAGCGCCATCTGTATTATAGTGGCAGAAAGTGCCGATTGTCCAAGGTCATCCGCGAACACAACCTGTCCACGACCTCTACCTACGTGGAGCGGCGAGTGTCACCACCTAACTTTCTTACACCGTGGCTCCCATGTCGTAGATTGTGCCGAGTTCCGGATTACTTTGAGCTAACGCGCAGGCTGCGAATCCTTGTGGTTCAACTACGCACAAGAGAAATCTCCTACCGGCACTACATTGCAGGACAATATCCAGTGCCTATATATACGGAGTGGCCGGTGAACCTATATATACGGAGTGGCCGGTGCTGCGCGAGCAGTCGGATTTTTCAATCAAGAAACTCGCTGGCAGGCGCTGCCTGCATCAGAGTTGTCTCTCGCCGGCGAGGGCGCGTTCTCGTTCCTTGCCAGCTTGGGTCAGGTGTTGCGCATGCGCAGTGGGGGTGTGGACGGCGCAGGGACGGATCAGGCTCGACCATAAGCTGCTTCGCATCTAAAAGAAACGATTACCGCTTCCAATGCAGCGAGTGTAATTTAAGTAACCAACCTGGAAGATCAAGAACGGTGAATGCTAGCTCCATCGTCGAACAGGTACGTGTCGTGCCCCAAAGGAATTACGTCGTGGTGCACATTAAGTACGGTGTCGGATGATGTACTGGCGGCGAGGGTACACATGCCTGGTTGCCAACCGAAGTTCCCTGTCTTGTCCTGAAGCCGAAGGGGCGTAGTCGGTGCCGATCGGGTGGTAGCGTTGTTGGAACTGGGCAATCAGATGAAAAGCCGCCGATCCACCCAGTTGACCAAGCTGCTTCAAGAATTGTATCGACCGTTGTACAAAATTCTACAGAAAAATCTGATACCAGAACGCGCTATGGCGAATGTATAGAAGCCGACACGTTTCACTCAGTTTTGCCGTCGACTGACGAGTGACTGTTGATGCCGCTATCGTCTTGACTTGTCTCGAGCTGTTTCCAGCAAGTCAACGCCTTCAGTTCAGCTGCGTCCTTCATCGTCACGACCACGTGACAGTATGAACGGGCGTGGGATACCATTAAGGCCACCACGTTTTTTATGTTGAGGGCTTTGATGAAATTTATTCATCATCACTTAATGGAAGGGGCGGTGAAAATTCAACTGAATGCCTGACAATGCACCAAGCATCGCCTAGCCCACAATAACGCAGAACACTCAGTGTGCTGTGCATAAATGCATAACGTAGTACAGTAAAAATACAATAAAGTAGAGACATACATAAAAACAGCAGAAAGGAAGACAATAATAATTACACACCTATAAATGCTCTATTTACACACATACAAAAGAAATCTTGAAGGTACCGACAACCGATTTTTAAGGTACCTGTTTTCTTTATTTCAACGGAAAGATTACCGGTCAGAGTCTCCTGTCACGCAATGACAACAGGGAAAACGCCGCAAATCATTTTTTATGAGAATCTTTGGCCTATGGAGCGTTACATGCAACACATGTTGCAAACAGTGGCCGACAACCATCGGACGTGCTCGCGCCAGGCAGCACCTCCACAGAGCGCATGCGCGCTACGCCTAGCATCCACTGAGCGCATGTGCCGAGGTTAAAAACAGGTTTCCGGTAGCCGCGAAGGCAACGCCGCTTCTCAGCGTCGACTACTCTTACTACATAGAAAGGAAATAGTAGAGCTAAGATGCGTTTTTATGTTTCGATTGCAAGTTTAAGGCCGAGTACTGTCGCATGAACACTAACAGGCGACGTACGACGATTCAAAGACTCCAAATAGCAGTACCAAGGCGTCTCCACCAGGCCGCTCCGCATTTCAGTTGCCGCAATTTTTAAGCTCAATTTAAAAGTACAATTCCTGTGCAAATCGCGATAGGGTGCTCGATTCCATCACTATAATTCAAGCTCTTTCGAAATCCACAAATGTCCACTCACACATTCTGGCCAGTTGTCGGTCTATTTAAGGACAAAGCCGTAGTTGTGAACAATAGCGAACAAGTCAAAAGTTGTGAACAAGCTCATGCCTGACGTTAACGAACTAGAGGCACAGTGAATTTCTGAAAAAGTACAGGAGATGCGCAAATCTTAAACAGAATATTTTTGTAGATCCTTGAGAATCTTCGCATAATGTCGTGACTTGTCAAGAACCATTATTTATCAAGTTTTTCGCAAGCGTGCTTCCATTTAGCACCTGCCAGCACACGATATATCCCACTCCCATTTCTGCAAGCGGAAAGGCAGAACGAATCGAAGCACTTCATGGAGGTAAAGCAAGTGGGCTCTGGAAACAATCTCACGTTCGTTGCAAAAAGAACGCGATGGCCGTTTTCGGGTTGCCACTCCGGCCCGTTTGAATATTCAAGAGCCTAGCTGCCCGGACATTATTAATGCGCACCAGGATTATATTATAAATATCTAGGACATGAGCCCGCGATGCTGCAGCGCGGCTCCAGCTGGACGCTCTAACGTCAGCCGTGCTGTCATGGGTGCCTGCCATTCTTGGTAAAACCTGCATACATTTGAGCGTCGATTCGTTTTATTTCAACGATATGCGACGCCTGTTTAAGGAGGCAAACGAGAAAAGCAGACTGCCTTTGAGGGCATGAGAGCCTACGAAGACGGCAAATCGAGTTCGGTTGGCCACGGATTGTCGTTCTATACTGCCAGGGCAAAAAAGAATTCAATAACTTACACTGTGTGATGTCAGTGCACGTTCAAGAACCCGCAGGTGCTTGAAATTTCGGGAGCCCTCAACTACGGCGTCCCTTATAATCATATGATGGTTTTGGTATGTATATAAAGCCCCATAAATCAATCAAGTTCGGTTAATTTAAACTTGTGGCTTGCCCCTTTGCCACCGAACATGTGATTGATGAAAACAGGAGATAAGGGGGCACAGAACGGACCACTTGCACAAAGTCGAAACACAGAGGCTGTGCGTGTGTGTTCTCCTTTATTTGTTGACAAGCTCACAAGTGGTTTGTCTACGAGTACTCCTTCTGGCAGGACGTCTTTCGCCGCCTGAAAGCGTGGTCGTAGATATTTTTCCAAGAAAACTGTTCCCTAAGTACGGAGAGGGCGTGTTGAACCCCTATTTTATGGGAGCAGTTTGGACTAAAGTCCTTCCCGTTCTATCCGGATTCGTAGGTAAGCAAATCTATAAAGGTTCGCAAGCCAGTTCGGCACTGTAAACTTTATTTCGAACACGCTGCAGAGCGTTAATGACCTAAATGTTCTAAGCTGAAACAGTTTTTATTGCGATATCAATCATATGGACACTTGAACGGGGTCTTTGGCAGCGTATATGCCTCGTATATATAAATCGAAACGTTTATTTATTTTTTTTTTTGCGACGCACATGAGCGGGGATTCAAACCCACGAACGTTCGGTTACTGCTCCGATTACATGGCACGTATTGCTGTATAGCAGCCACTCCTGGGACAGGAGACAGACGGCTACAACACTTTAAGCTGATCTTTAATGCTATCAACCATCTGTACAACGCGAACCATCTGTACAACGAGACTATCCCCCGTATTCACAAACGCACCTTCACTCAACGCTCCTCCTCGACTTCACCGAGTCGAGGCGCAGCGCCTTCCTCTCCTCAAGGAGCCGCTGGGTTTCAAGAACGCCACTCGAGCTCTCCTCCGCCAAGAGGCTGCTCGAGAAACATTCCTTCACTTGAGTTACGAAAGACGCGTCTGGTAGCGAGGGTGTACAGCCCAATACTACAATAATTACGAGAATTTTCGGTTGAAATGCTAGACAACGATTTAAAAATTATCACCTATTATTAAATACATGTTGCATTGGAAGTTATAAGTGAAATTTGAAACATTATCAGCTAGTTTCGACAGCAGGCGATGCTACGTTCATCCAAGCCACGCCAGAGCCGAATCCGCTGGGATAGCATGCGTGGACAGGTCCGGATGTGCGACTGTTGTTCGCGTATTGTGTGCGCGCGCCAGACTTTATCTTGATTTTCCGCGGTGCGCTGTGCAAGCTGCTTGTTGCATCGTGGCGTACCGACTCCAAAGGAGCGCTGCAAACGTTGTACAACTACGTGAAGAAAACTAATCAACCCGTTTCTGCCGACATTGCCTATTCACACCACCTGGCTTTTACCGCAGGACACTGCATTACATTTCAGTGGATACCAGCTCACTGCGGCATTGTGCCCAACGAAAAAGCCGACGAAGCAGCACGTAACGGTCTTCGATATCAAAACTATAAGCGAATCTGTTTCACCAAATCTGATGTTTCCCATATGGCTAAACGATTCGCTTACGAATAAAGGAACCGGCTATGGAAGTTTCTTATACTCAGTCGACCCATATCCCAAATCAAAACTACAGTCCAACATTCCTCGACATTTGGAAACTTTGTATCATCGACTACGGCTGAACATTGCATATTCAAACGACTTACGGTACCGCTTCCATCAGGAGACAAGCCCACACTGCAGCAACTGTGGCTCTACTGAAACCGCGTAGAACATGTTTTGTTTGAATGCAGAGCGAACAGTGATGAGCGTGCGCTCTATGAACATTGCATCCAGTCACTTACACAACTCCCTTTATAAACTCAGTGTGTTTTAGGCCCTCTAGCTTGCCCCACACAACAGAGACCTGCGATGGACTTTTTGTTTACATATTTAAAAAGTATAGGTCAACTCGATAGACTTTAACTTTATCTCCGTCGTCACCATCACTCACTCACCATGCAACACATCCTATCACATCACTGCGGGTTGGTGCAAACGTGAAATATCATTGGACGGAATTAGGCATCACAGTCAGAGACACAATGCCCAATTTTTCTTCTCTTTTCTTTTTCACTGTCTCTTGCACTTCTTTCTCTCCCCAAACTCCCTCCCCACGCAGAGTAGCATGTCAGTGATATTTCAACGCCGGCTAAATTCTCTGCCTTTCAATAAACAGCTCTCTCTCTCGTGGCGTCCTGCTTGCCCTGACAGACGGTGACATGAGCACGGACGACAGCGTCACGCGCGACAAGATGACCGCACGGAGGTTAGTTTACACGCGCGAAGAGTGCGAATTACTGTGTAATTTGGTGACGCGCCACAGATCGGTAATTGAAAACAGGAACACCGACAACGTGTCCAAGCGCGCTAAGGACACTGCCTGGGAGAAACTTCTATGCGGATGTGGTGCTTTTATCCGGATGTGGGTGCAGTCTATGCACCCTGTCACCTCGGGGAACTTGGCAATTCGGTGGAATTCGACCATCGTCTCACGGAACCCGTCATCGGTGTCGGGGAACTTCACGACGGCCGGGAACAAATGCTTCGCGATCACCCGCGACACACGTTCGATGATGCGGCTCACTGTCGGCTGAGACACATTCACCAGGCCACCGCCACTACTTGAAACGTGCCTGCTCCATAAAAGCGCAACGCAATCAGAAGCTGCGTCATTGGTGGAAGATGCTGGCCACGGTTGCTGCAACTCTCCTCAAGGGGCAAGCAGTCAAGCAGCTTCTTCACGCTGCACTTCGTGAAGCGATAGCGCGCCAGAAATTCGCTGTCGGTGTAGTGATCCATTGGATTTATCCGGTCCCTCAACCGTCGTCGTGGTATGCCTACGCAGTTTTCTACGTCGTCAAACAGCTCGCCGACGCGGAGCACATAGTCGACAAACGAAGCGTAATCCGCCGTGATACTTCACTCAAGGAAATGTTCAAGGTAGCTCTGGCCCTACCTCGACTATCTCAAGTAAAACGCTCGAGATTTCCTCCAGTCGAGGAACGCTTCGAGTGGAGGGCGATCTGTGAATTGGAAAACCGCCCTCAAGAAGCGTTTCGAGTGAAGGGTCGAGTCGAGGAGCGTTTATGAATACGGGGGTCAGACTACGGATGCCGAACTGCAGGAACTTCGTAAGGGCGGGTCATCACTGCAGCTGGAACCAGTCCCCATACCTGGGTCGACAACCACAATCTGCGACATGTCGACAGGACGAAGCGGGCCCTATGTGCCCGTCTCCTCGCCGTGGTATCTTCAACCAGCTTCACCACCGCAGCCATCCCGGCATACGCGCCTCTACAAGCCTCGTGGCTGACCGCTATGTCTGGCCCTCCATGCTGCGGGACTGCCGCACCTGGGCGCGCTCCTGCATTCAATGCCAACGCTCTAAAGTCACCGGGCACGTCACTTCACCGCTCGGAACATTCCCTCAGCCCTCTGGTCGGTTTCAGCGCGTCCACCTCGACATCATATAGGACCCTTCTCCCCAGCTGGACCCTATAGCTACTGCCTCACCGCCATCGATCGGTTTACTCGATGGCCTGAGGCATGGCCGCTCGAGGGAATCACAGCGGAAGACGTCGCCTCGGCCTTCACTGGCTGGATTGCTCGTTTTGGCGTCCCTCGCCGCGTCACCACCGCCGAAGGACGACAGTTCAAATCGCACCTTTTCAGTCTTCTCGGCCTGACCATCGGGTTTGAGCGGTCAAGGACCACCTGTTATCACCCCTGCGCCAACGGGATGATCGAGCGTTTCCACCGGCAGTTCAAAGCAGCCATAATGTGCCACCTGGACTCAAGCTGGCTCGAGGCCATCTCAGCCGTCTTCCTAGGCCTCCGCGCCACCTTCAAGCCGGACATCCAGACTGCACCCGCGGAGCTAGTCTATGGGGAACCACTCCGTCTGCCAGGCGAATTTCTTGCTGCGCTGCCATCCAGCACCGCGACGTCTGACCCCACCAACTTCGTCGCCCGGCTCCGACGCACCATTGCCGCTCTACGCCCGGCACCCGCATCTCACCCCTGTACGTCTGTACCTTGCGCTTTCAAGGAGCTAGCAAGGTGCGCACATGCTTTCCTTCGCGACGACACCGTTCGCAGGCCTTCCGAGCCACCCTACAGCGGAGCCTACATCGTTGTCAATCGCGACGACAAGAACTTCACTATGCGCGTCAAAGGAAATGACCTCCGCGTTTCCATTGACAGGTTAAAGCCAGCGTACATTTTCTCCGAAGAACCAGGAAGTACCAGTGCACCCACAAGCGTCCATTTACAACCCCCGACATCGCAGCCTGCTTCCGTCGCTACACGGTGCACACGTCACGTACGCACTCCCGAATTTTACAAACCCCGAGGGCTCTCCTCCCCGCGAGGGTGCTGTGGCGACACACTCTGCGCATGAATGCCGCGCAGCCTCCGCATCACTATTTTCCGGCCCCGCGTGATTCGGCTAGACGCGGCATGGCCTGCCACAGCGCGCGCCACCGCGGCGTCTCGACACTTTAGGTCACCGGCGGTGGCCAAAAAAACCGAGCTGCCAGTTTGAATCAGTTCTTACCTTTCGCTACTCGGACAAGCGTAGCCACGGTATCATCTTCTGCAACAACTGCTAACCGAATAAACCAGTTATGTGGGATTCATCCTTTCGTAGATTTGACATCCCACATACTTATGCACTGTCCTTGAAGCTCGAAATATGCCAGAATCTCGAGCTGGCTTCTGCTTGTGCGTTGTACGCGTAAGGCGCCGCGGCAGACGTGGATCTTGTCACAGACGCGGGTATTCGAGCTGCCTTCTGCCGAAGAGGCCCATGCTTATGCGCGGTTTCGCAGGAGAGGGCACGGTGCCCTAGCCCGCTAGCCGACAACATCGGGTGGGTCGGCGACGGTATTTCTACCATGTTCCTGCTGCGTAGCGGTGTGTTGATCACGTGCTTCGTTCCAGGTGGCTCGCATATCATCACAACGTCGGCAATGCCCTCGCCACGTAGCGCTCGTGCGAGTGCGTCTGCGAGTGCCGGAAGGAACGCACTCGCTTGATGCCGTTGTGTGCTGGGTAAACTTCCTCGATGGCGCTAAGTGCGCGGTGTGCGCACCACTTAGGGCGGTCACGCGCTCTGAAGTGCGTGCCGGCTGAAATAAAAAAAAAATCTACGCATATCCACGGAGTGAATGATGATGAGTGGGCGAAGCTGCGGAGGTTCATCGGTCGCGCACTGAACGATATCGAACGATCGTTCCATCCAATGAGAATCGATCGAGCTGAGACAGGGGAGTGAAACTTCCTATACCATCCATGGAACGCGATATATTCGCTCGCAGCGCCGGACGAGCGCCTGGTGCTTGGGGGCGGCACTAAAACATGGCGGCGCATTGCAGACAGGCACTGGGGGACGCCATCTTGAGGAGGACTGAGAATCCGAGGTGGGGGGGGGGGGGATTTAGCTCCAAATTCAATTGGGATGCACCAGCAAGGCAAAATGAGCAAGTGGGAGGTATTCAGATTGAGAGCGCGCGCCCTTGTTCCTGTTGCGCAACCCGCCACATGGTCAAAACGTTGCTTTTAAGTGATGAAGGTTGGCCCATCCACCTATTTTTGCATCACTTATTCTAAGTAAGACTGTTTTTGTTTACGTGTACACATGTATTAGACTAGAATAAAGAGCAGAGTTTGTTTGAATGTTTTATTTCACGGCTACTGCTGCAACCGCATCCTGATATGTCGTGCAAGTGTAGAAAAACAAAACGAGGATCATACAGATCGTACCTTTCGTCCGCCGGGATCCGAAAAAATTTTATGCCGGTGCGACGTGAAGAATTTCGACACCACTCAGCACAGCACGATTTGTGATGACGGCGCGAATCCATTCATGCGTCGGTCTCGCGGTAGTTTGCAAGGGTTTCGCTGAAACAAACCTTACGGTGGTAAAAGCGGCCTTTGGGACACCGTAGGCCGCCGTAGCATACATGGGCGCGCGACAAGGAACGCCCCTTTTTCGCCATGAGAGATAGGAAGACTGCGCAGTTCCCGTTTTCCACTCCGAGTGGCGCTCGTATTTTCGTGATCTCGAATTGCAACATTTAGGTTCACTTGCGTATTAAGAACTCCGGAGTTAATAAGTAACCTGGTAATAAATATAAAATGGAACAACGTTCATTTATGCTCGTAGGTAGTACAGCGCCCAAACATTAGGATCGCTGCAGTCACGGGACAGAAAAACCGAGAAGTTTCATCCCCCTGGCTGAGATGCGCCTCTAGCGATATCTGATTAAACGAGAGCAATGCACCTCCATCCAATCAGATGGATGGATGGATGGATGTATATTAGGAGCGTCCCCTTTATAACGGGGCGGTGGCCGGGCCACCAAGCTCTAGCTTTATTTCTTTTTCGTTTACAACCATTTCCCTTCCCGAATCACACATATTTTCACAACTAATTTTTTTCCTCATCTATTTAATTTATCTATTATCGTTCCTCTGTGATGAAACAATCTTACCCGAACCACCTTTCGCTTTTGTTTGCTCCATACTTTTGCGCCACCAATGCTCTAAGCGCCTTTTACTTATATCTATCGCCGGCATGTTCAGCTTTCCCCTGTTACTTCTGAAACCCATGGCCTCCTGTAGGGTAGTGTCCACAGCTACACCTGGGTGGACATCTGTACATTCAATCAAAATATGGTCTGTCGTTTCCCTAGCTTTTCCACAGCACGTACATGTATCCCCTTCTTTATTGAATTTCGCTCTGTAACTTCGGGTTCTCAGGCAACCGGACCTTGCCTCGAACAGTAAAGCGCTTCCCTTTGAATTATCGTAAAATTTTTCTCTCTTGATTCCGTCTTTCGCTTTTCGGTAGTTGTTCAATGCCGGTTTCTTCTCCATTCTTGCTATCCAATCCGAGTTCTCCGCCGCTCTGACCATGCTCTTAACGCTCTTTTTCGTCCCATCCGTTTCGTTACTGGATGTATACTTACTGGTAAGCTTCCTAGTTCTCTTCCTCCATTGTGAATCAACGTTCTTCCTATACAAATACCTGAATACTTTCGCTGCCCATCTACTTTCTTTCATATTCCTTAATCTCTGTTCGTACCTAATTTTACTCTGAGCTTCCCTTCCCTCAAAGTCAGACCATCCCATATCCCCCTTAACAGCCTCATTTGTGGTCTTCCCATGGGCGCCCAGTGCGAGACGTCCGACCGTCCTCTGATTCACGTCCAGTCCTGATTGTACCTCTGACCTCATGCACACCACTGAGTTTCCGAATGTAAGTGCTGGCACCATTACACCTTTCCACAAACCTCGAGTTACCTCGTACCTGTTGTAACCCCACAGCGCTCTATGCTTCATTATTGCGGAGTTCCTCTTTCCTTTAACTATCATAGCTTTTTCTTGTACTTCCATGTATCTATTCCCATCATTTATCCATATCCCGAGGTATTTGTACTCTCGTACTCTGGGTATCTCCTCGCCCTGTATTGATATGGTCTGATCGTTGCTGTCATTGAATATCATCCAGCCGCATTTTGTCACACTAAATTTTAGCCCTAAATCTTCACTTTCCCGACCACATATACTAACCAGACCCTGCAAATCTGTTCGACTGTCTGCGAATAGCACAATATCGTCTGCATAAAACAACCCGGGGAGCTTTTGTTCTATCACTATACCTGCCTGTCTGTACGACATCTTAAAACCAATATTGCTCATCTCCAATGCTTTCTCCATTCTCCTCATGTAAAGCATGAATAATAGTGGGGACAACGGGCATCCCTGCCTCAACCCTTTACCTATATCGACGGCCTCCATTCTACCATTACTCGCCATACCTTCCCATTCCACACATACTGTATTTCCACTGTATATTTCCTTTAAGAGCTCTATACAATCATCCCCTATACCAGCCTCTTTCATTATGTCCCATAAAATATTCTGATTCACATTGTCATACGCACCCTTAATATCCAAAAATGCTAAATGTAGAGGCTGCTCGAGAAACATTCCTTCACTTGAGTTACGAAAGACGCGTCTGGTAGCGAGGGTGTACAGCCCAATACTACGATAAGTATGCCCTACGATAAGATTCGAACACAAAACGCCGCCATCTAGCGCTCTCCTATCACACTAGAGCACGCAGCAAACGCCTCCGCGCCATCTATTGATCAGTTCCCGTACTAGCTAAGCAGCACGGCAGCGCTCGGACGGACGGACGGACGGACGGACAGACAGACGGGCAGACAGACAGACAGACGGAAGCTTCGCCCCACTCGTCATAATTCACTCCGTGGATATGCTGTGAATCCCCAGCCACCATCTAGCGCTCTCCTATCACACTAGAGCACCTAGCGAGCGCCTCCGCGCCATCTATTGATCAATTGACGTACTAGTTAAGCAGCACCGCAGCGCCATCTCGTGATCATTCTGAGACCTAGAGGTGGCTACGACGAAGACGACGACGCCGGACTAGCCTATGCCCTAAGGAGCTTCGACACTAAAACATGACTTACCCCCGTATTCACAAACGCACCTTCACTCAACGCTCCTCCTCGACTTTACCGAGTCGAGGCGCAGCGCCTTCCTCCCCTCAAGGAGCCGCTTGGTTTCAAGAACGCCACTCGAGCGCTCCTCCGCCAAGAGGCTGCTCGAGAAACATTCCTTCACTTGAGTTACGAAAGACGCGTCTGGTAGCGAGGGTGTACAGCCCAATACTACGATAAGTACGAGAATTTTCGGTTGAAATGCTAGCCAACGATTTAAAAATTATCACCTATTATTAAATACATGTTGCATTGGAAGTTATAAGTGAAATTTGAAACATTATCAGCTAGTTTCGACAGCAGGCGATGCTACGTTCATCCAAGCCACGCCAGAGCCGAATCCGCTGGGATAGCATGCGTGGACAGGTCCGGATGTGCGACTGTTGTTCGCGTATTGTGTGCGCGCGCCAGACTTTATCTTGATTTTCCGCGGTGCGCTGTGCAAGCTGCTTGTTGCATCGTGGCGTACCGACTCCAAAGGAGCGCTGCAAACGTTGTACAACTACGTGAAGAAAACTAATCAACCCGTTTCTGCCGACATTGCCTATTCACACCACCTGGCTTTTACCGCAGGACACTGCATTACATTTCAGTGGATACCAGCTCACTGCGGCATTGTGCCCAACGAAAAAGCCGACGAAGCAGCACGTAACGGTCTTCGATATCAAAACTATAAGCGAATCTGTTTCACCAAATCTGATGTTTCCCATATGGCTAAACGATTCGCTTACGAATAAAGGAACCGGCTATGGAAGTTTCTTATACTCAGTCGACCCATATCCCAAATCAAAACTACAGTCCAACATTCCTCGACATTTGGAAACTTTGTATCATCGACTACGGCTGAACATTGCATATTCAAACGACTTACGGTACCCCTTCCGTCAGGAGACAAGCCCACACTGCAGCAACTGTGGCTCTACTGAAACCGTAGAACATATTTTATTTGAATGCAGAGCGAACAGTGATGAGCGTGCGCTCAATGAACATTGCATGCAGTCACTTACACAGCTCCCTTTATCACCTCAGTGTGTTTTAGGCCCTCTAGCTTGCCCCACACAACAGAGACGTGCGATGGACTTTTTGTCTACATATTTAAAAAGTATAGGTCAACTCGATATAGACTCCGTCGTCACCATCACTCACCCATCATGCAACACACCCTATCACATCACTGCGGGTTGGTGAAAACGTTAACTATCTTTGGACGCAATTAGGCATCATAGTCAGAAACACAAAGCCCAACTTCTTTTCTCTTTTCTTTTTCACTGTCTCTTGCACTTGTTTCGCTCCCCAAACTCACTCGCCACGCAGAGTAGCATGTCAGCGACATTTCAACGCCGGCTAAATTCTCTGCCTTTCGATAAAGAGCTCTCTCTCTCTCTCTCGTGGCGTCCTGCTTGCCCTGACAGACGGCGACATGAGCACGGACGACAGCGTCACGCGCGACGGCGGTAAGACGACCGCACGGAGGTTCGTTTACACGCGCGAAGAGTGCGAATTACTGTGTAAGTCGGTCACGCGCCACAGATCGGTAATTGAAAACGGAAACACCGACAACGCGTCCAAGCGCACTAAGGACAGTGCCTGGGAGAAACTTTTATACGGATGTGGTGCTTTTATACGGATGAGGGTGCAGTCTATGCACCCTGTCACCCCGGAGAACTTGGCAATTCGGTGGAATTCGACCATCGTCTCACGGAACCCGTCATCGGTTACGGGGAACTTCACGACGGCTGGGAATAAATGCTTCGCGATCACCCGCGACACACGTTCGATGATGCGGCTCACTGTCGGCTGAGACACATTCACCAGGTCGCCCGCCACTACTTGAAACGCGCCTGCTCCATAAAAGCGCAGCGCAATCAGAAGCTGCGTCATTGGTGGAAGAGGGTGGCCACGGTTGCTGCAGCTCTCGTCAAGGGGCAAGCAGTCAAGCAGCTTCTTCACGCTGCACTTCGTGAAGCGGTAGCGCGCCAGAAATTCGCTGTCGGTGTAGTGATCCATTGGATTTATCCGGTCCCTCAACCGTCGTCGTGGTATGCCTACGCAGTTTTCTACGTCGTCAAACAGCTCGCCAACGCGGAGCACATAGTCGACAAACGAAGCGTTATCCGCCATGATACTTCACTCAAGGAAATGTTCAAGGTAGCTCTGGCCCTACCTCGACTATCTCGAGTAAAACGCTCGAGATTTCCTCCAGTCGAGGAACGCTTCGAATGGAGGGCGATCTGTGAATTGGAAAACCGCCCTCAAGAAGCGTTTCGAGTGAAGGGTCGAGTCGAGTAGCGTTTATGAATACGGGGTAACTTAAGCTCGCCGCTCTCCTGGGCCGTTGTCTCTGCCGCACGACCGTCACATGCTTACGCCATCATGCCACCGCGTCTCATCACAGCGCTTGCCGGAGAGCTCCAGCAGAAGCATACACTCGCGCTGAAGCAAGGTGCGCTCCTCATCTCATCATTGTAACACTGTTATTCAAAGAACATTCTAGCCCGCACCCGAATCAACTGCTCACCTCGTGCTGCCTCGTGCTGCGCGTTTACAGTTTCGTGCAGTGTGATCTACTGTGGCCCGCTTCGCGGCCATACGGGACCGACAGCGAGCCACGGCCGGTACTCGTGTTCTACCTTTACGTATGCGCTATCTTCCCCGTGTCGTAAAGTCAATGTGTTTTCCTCTGCTCAATTTCCACAGCGTGGTACACACGCAATGCTGACCGTACCGCATCAATATGGGAGGCAAATGACCTTTGATGGCCTCATCACTACCACTTATTCTTCTTCTCCTCTGTGAGGTGGCACATACCCAATGCAGGGGATTGGCCATTATTGTTTTGTCTTAAAAAGTGCTTGTATATGTGTGGTTTGGCGAAGCACAAATGATGAAAATTAAGGTAAAATTCATTTGGTTTCAATTAGAAATTTCATAATTGCTAAACAAACATCCTCCTGACTCTTCTGAGAGCGGCGTGTCGTGGTCATTCATTCTCTTGGTGCGAGTCTGGTCACACCTAAGCACACCTGCATGCTTACTTAAGCCCACGTTCACTACAATTCAGATTGCCGCCAAAACTGCCAGTTTTACTTCGTATATCATATCATGCATTGCTATCGCATTCATTGCTTGAAACTGTGACATTTTCTTTCTAGTTGAACCGACGCTAATGTTCTTGTTTTGAAGTTGCTTTGGTTAATATTTCACCCCGAAACAGCCGAGGCAGCGCTTCTCAAACACCACCACTCATAATAATAATTGATGGTGCTTCCCACGCCAAAACCACCTATGATTATAAAGCACCGTAGTAAAGGGTACCAGTGTAATTTAGACCACTGGGGGTTCCTGAGCGTGCAACGGCACTTGTAAGGTCAAAACTTGCGTTTTGTTATTTTCCGCCTAATTGATTGATTGCTGGGGTTTTACGTCCCCAAAACAGCTGTGATTATGAGAGACGCCGTAGTGGGTGGCTCCGGAAATTTCGACCACCTGGTGTTCTTTAACGTACACTGACATCGCACAGTACACAGGCCTCAACAATTCGCCACCATCGAAATACAGCCGCCGCGGGCGGGATTCGATCCCGCGCCTCTCGGATCAGTAGCCGAGTACCACCATGGCGGTGCACTGGCTACGTGTGAGCCCAGTCAACAAAACCGCCAATCTGAGAATGACAATGATTGTGGATTATGCTGACAAAAATCCGCTGATCAGTATGGCGTATATAGTCCAGCTCGGGCTGCACACATCCTCGTAACTCAGTGATCGAAACAAGAAGTAGCTGTTCCAAGTTTCGTTGCTCCGGGAGTTTGCCGTCTTGCTGATTGCTTCAAAGATATTGTGAGATTATTTCATATTTCGCACATACACTGTTACATTTGAGTACCGAATCGAATAGAATTTTCTTACATTCGTTATTTGAAATTTTCGTATATTTCTGCGGCCCTCGGGGTTCGCAGCAAAGCTTTCGCGAGGCGGAGAGCCCCTGCACAACAGCCTGAAAAAGAAGCGACATCAGCAGTGCAATTGGTAGCCAAGAACGATAATCTGTTTTCTTGGCACTTCCAGGTAGCCCCGCCACGGTGGTCTAGTGGTTATGGCACTCGGCTGCAGATCCGAAGGTCGCGGTATCGAATCCCGGCCATGGCGGCTGCATTTCGATGGAGGCGAAATGTTGAGGCCCGTGTACTGTGCGATTTCAGGGCACGTTAAAGAACACCAGGTGGTTGAAAATGTTCCGCAACCCTCTGTGATATGTGAAGTGCGCGACCAGAAAGGGATTTTGAAAAGTGCACGTGAAAAACATGAGTAACGCAACGAAAACGAAGACGACAACGAAAGACCCTCGTGGACCGAATAACAAGAACATGAAAGACGACAAAGACGAAGAACAACGAAAGGCGGGGCGTTGCAAAATGAAATAAATTAAAACGAAGCAACCTACCAGAAACATCCACAGAATTCCCAGCGCCGAATAGCTGACGGACACGAGAACGCAGCAGCCGCCAATCTGAAAATAACAACTAAGCAAAAGGGAAAGAAAAGCTTGCAGCATCGGATTCTCAGGGGAGTTCCAGGAAAGAGAGTTCCAGGAGGGAGAGTTCCAGAAAGGCAGCGGAAGGCAGCGGATCGTCCACCGGGCCGGGCGTCGAAGACGGCAGTCGAGTTCCGGACCCGAGCCACAAGGGCTTCACCCGACCGGGACCTCCTGCTGACCTGATCCCAGCCATTAGAACTCGAGCGACTCGCAGGCTCCAGGCGAGGACTTACTCTATCTTGTGCCCGTATGCATAGCTGGAACAGTCGGGCTACGGGCCCGAGTTCCACGTTCAGATGCCTGGCCAGGATGCCGCTACCACCTGAACGACTGCCTGGCCGCCCCCGTCATCCGTCACGGCAAGGATACCGGCGTCGTCATCTTTCCGAGCCGGCTGCACTTCGATCATTCGGTTTTCACTCAAGTTCATCGAAGATTTGGTGAGCCATCCACGTCTCCCGCTTCACCTTCGCACATCACTACCAGACCCTTAGGGATTAAACTGCCAGGACCCTCGTAGCGCATTGGAGACTATTAGGACGTACTGCTTTTTCCATTCTGTCATGCTTTCGTTTCTCTCTCAAGTGCTTGTCGTTTGGTTTTTCTGAATTTGCAACAGTTTAATTAAAAGCTTGTGTGTGTGTGTGTCGTGTTGTGTGAAAAACGGCTTTGTCCTCGATTAGACTCTCGGAGGCTTCGCCTTAGAGATTCGTACGAAAACAAATCTGTAAAGGACCTGCTATCATCACACCCTCCACTACGGCGTCTCTCATAATCACAACTGGTCTTGGGACGTAAAACCCCACAAATGAATCAATCACTTTCAGGTACTAAGTGAGGGAAAAGGTAGAATTTCTTGACTCACTTAGTGCAACACTCCATGTGTGACTCAGATGTATTCAGGACGGCAACAGTGAGCGGAGATTTGCTTGTAGTTTTTTCGTTGTCATACAGGGAATCGGGATGATTATATAACATAATTATAAAATCATACTCTACAAAGGTTATTTTTCACAATGCTGCGGCCGTATTCCTTCTGTGTATATGCGCGTTTCAAGCTGATGCAAAAGAAGCTTCATAAACGAATTACGGAGCATCCGAAAAAAAATGAAGCCCGATTGATTTGTGGGGTTTTCTGTCTGAAGATCACGCTATGGTTACGATAGACGCCTTAGTGGAGGAGCCCGGAATTCTTGACCGCCTCGTGCGCTAAACGCCGCACGTGAAGCTGGCCTCGCCTCGAACGAAACGCAGCCGCCGTTCGATTCTGCGAATAGCAGCCGAGTGCCACTATAGACCACCGTGGAGGGGCAAAAAGACGAAGCCCTCACATAGCAAGTGCTTCGTGAGCGGTCATTAAACATATATTTATACAAAACTCTGTTATAAAGGCTCTTTGTGGGAGGCCCAAAATTTAATGGATCATTTCCAGTTTCCGGCTGTAGTCATGTCGATGAGGTGTGTTGTCGTGTTGAGCGATAGAAAAACTGACGGATATACATAAGCTCCCGAAATTCGCTACACTACCGAAACTGCCAGCTCAGCTTGATAAACACATAAATTCTTTGGCCAGTGAGTTGAGAAAGAAATGTAGGAAAAAGTTACGTAGTTTAAATACTTCGAAATACCTCGACCTTACTTAGACTTTCCTGAATGCGCGCAGTGTTCCTCGACAGGTCGCGGAACGAAGAATCAGAAATTGGGACATTCAACCGGCGCTACATTTCAAGTAATATAGCATTTTTTCAAGTCGAGGTTAGTCGCATCTTCGAGTTAGGCAGAACGGAGCTGTTAAACGGTGGATATTTTTTTCCCCGAATAGCGAACAATTTTTGGAAATGTCTTCGCTCCTGCGGCACTATAGTGGCTACTGAACTGGTCACTTCTGGGTTCCGCTGAAGACGATATAGGATGGCGAAATATAAGCAACTGCCACCCATTGTGATGCTGTCGGGTGTTAAGGCAGGAGTAAAGAATGCCTCCGTGGCCTGCATAATGGAAGTGTGTGAAGGTTGCCCCATGTGGCCAGCCTTTGCATCCGTTGTTCTTTCGTTGTGCTAAGTGGACGGAAGAAAACAAATGTAGTATTGCGCCGTCTCGGGATAAAGAGAGACATCTGCTCTGGTATCACGCTGAGGGCCTCGTTGGAGTTACTCGGAAGCCCTTCCCGAAAAGCAACCGTAATGACGGAGGCGAGGAACCCAGCTGCGGAATGCGTTCGTGTTCATTAGTAGAACAGGCGTCTGCCTGTTAGCAGCGCTTTCTCGTGGCAAGCTCCCTCGAAAAACTCTTCCCTGACCACGCACGCTTCGGTGCTGAAACAAAGTTTATTCTGTGGGTGTCAACAGAGAAAGTTCCTTATAAGAGACTTGCATATGAAAACTGGGCGTTAACGAATACAGCGAGCCACTTACGACACACCAGAGCGCGCAGGTTTCTCACCCAGGTCAGCCGAATGCACACCGTCGCACATGGACGAGTAGCCACTTTTTTTTTTTTTTTTGAGCACCAAGGCATGATGTATGCGGCTGGTAAGAATGACGAGCATCAGCTTTGTGTCCCTCCAGTGTAGTTGCTGTCGGCTTGCGGTGCTTCAGTTCACATGCAAGTCATTTAACAGAAACTGCGTGGTGCTTGCACGTAAAAAAGAAAAAGAAACCCGGCAAGAAGGAGCATGTTTGTCGAAATATCGTCTGCGACGAGTGGGACAAACGCAGGTAGTTCGGTGCGATACGTTCGGAAAGATGCTCTTCTGGACTAATTGGTGTGCTGATATCTAAAAAAAAATAACCACGCTCGAGGGCAAAAAGACAAAGCGCTACACTGTCATCTGAATGTCATTTAATTGTCCCGTTTTTATACTGCATCCAAAATAGTTATCGCAGAAGTGATTTATACGTAACGGCAAGTGACGTTGCCACACCCATTAACTGAGACGAATTCTTTTCCTTTAGACAAGGCGACCGGTTCAGTAGAGCCTGTGCGTCAAGCAGCAGAGGCACAACTTCTAAAATAACTTGGTCACCCACCACATGAGAAACTGAACTGATATCTCTGTGACAGAACCGTACCTGTGCCTTAAGGCGGCATTCATTGGGAGCAGCAGAGCGACTTTTTCGTGTAGAAAGGCCGTTCTTTTCTGCGTCTCGCGTTTGTCGCCCATCGTCATTCGAGAAACTGCTGCTGGTAAAATATTTTAAACAAGGCTCTTCTAGCCTGGTAAGACACGCTGTTGGGCTAGTTGGTTAATTTCCTGGCCTCGAACTTTCCCAGGCCTCGAATGGTGCGCGGGCGACTTTCAATCTTCTGGTGCTCACTGCGCACTCTCGCTCGTCGTTACCTATTCAAGTTTGATATTTAAACTACATCAGGGTTCGGTGCTGAATACGCTTCTCGTGACTTCAAAATTAAAGGCTGTCTTTTTGTATGCTAATAGATTTGAAGTTTTACAAATAAAGTAGGCAATCTAAAGGCTTATAGCTAGCGTTTGTTTGCTGCTGCCGGCGGTGCGCTGTCGTCGCTTCGACGGTGGCGACACCTGATAGCGCGAACGCGCAACTCACATGTACCCCCCCCTCCCCCCTCCCCCTTGCCCCCGCCGTCGCTTCTGCTTCTGCACGAACACTGAGAATTCACGGGCCAGTTTTGTCCGTGCTCAATGCTCACATGACCGGAGCAGGAAATTGTCTGTACGGCTGCCGAGGCCGTTCGTGAAAGAAAAAAATCGCAGCATATCCACGGGGTGAATGATGATGAGTGGGCGAAGCTCCGGAGGGAATCATCGGTAAACCGTGAATCTTCCGTGCAATTCGCCCAGTCGATCATCGTGTAAAGACGTCTCACGCAGCCCCTTACACAGGCCGGAACGCGCACCGCGTTTGCCGACGCCATCACATGACTGCTGAGAGAGTAATAGGCGGAGAGGCCTCAGCGTCTTACACCGACTTCTTACACGGGTCGTAACGCGCTAGCATAAACGCGTTAAAAACGCGCAGTCTTTCGTTAATATTGGGTGTTTACTGTCATCGTGGTGCATGTGTCCATGTGCGCTTCGTGGCGTAGTGGCTAGCGCCGCGCGTTCGGAAGCGAGGGGTCCCTGGTTCGATTCCGCGCTTCGGACACTACGTTCGGAATTTTTTTCTCTTCGTCCATGGTCCATGAAGCGCGATCCGACGCGTACGGCGAGGATCCAGGAGAATGAGAGGAGCGCTCCCGGCGCAGCCCCGCGCAGCAGCTAATCGGAGAGCAGCGGCACCTCCAGCGCTCATATACAAGTACCGCCGTCTAGCGGACATTCCAAGAACTAAACGAGAGGTGGCTACCTACAACAACTACATACATCGGGGACGCACGACCCACGCCTTAAGGAGCTTCGCCCCTAAAAGAAAGCCACTCGAACAGCCGACGACTTTCGGTGAATGATAATTCAATTTTTTTCGGCTTCGAATGTCGATGTGCCATGGCGCACCGGTACACATGATTACAGCATGGCGAGCATCGCTCTGCCAACGTAGCAGAAGGCTTGTAGCCCAGAGCGTGTCGTCGGCAAGCGCAAAAATGCGTGACATAAGTCGTCCGTACGTGCAGGCTAATTGCAATGTAGTATGTTTCTCACCTTTTTTTTTTTCTTTTCGTATTCAGCCAAGTGATAAGTATTAGCAACTGCCACGACGTGCCAACATTTGTGACTGCCACTTTCATGCAGGAAACATTGCCTTTGAGGTTTAGTGATGGTACCATTTCCAGTTACAGCTCCTATATGGGCTGACAATTTGCCGACCTCAGCAGGTTAGGGCGCAGTTTGGCAATTGGAATGATTGAAGAAGTCTGGTCGGTGCCACCAGTGAGGTCATTTGTTGAAACAGGAGGAGGCGGCTCCTGGCCATATTTCTGACCACATTGTAGTACGTGCAGTGCAATAGTATTTGGGTCACATGTTCATAGGGGAGTCTACGACTGATCGGCATCGTTTTTTTCCTAGGTCCAAAAAGTGTCGCTTTAAAAGCAAGCGAGCGTTCGCGTAACAGGGTTGGCGCAGTGATTAATCTTCGTTGCCTTTTTTGTATCTGTATACTTGTTCGAAGTCATTTGTTAAACAGGATTGATATGCTAGTACAAGGGCTTTCTTAGCTGCCCGTCTTTGCATCCGACCCGTATCTGTACTGTCTTTTCCCCCCTTGTGTTCTGCGCTATGTATTTTGTAAAGTGCTGCCAAAAGAAATTCTCGTACTTTTTTCTTTTTTTTTAGACCGATTGCGTCATTCCTAAAGTGGGCGTCTTCCTATTCTATTTGGGTTTACGCATGCCTTAATACGATCATGCGGACAAAAATAAAAAAAAATGGCAGATCCCACGTGCAGTGTGAATCAAGGAAATGCAAAGCACGCATGAGAAACGTAAATTGGGTCCAAACTGTTGTCTCGCTATACCGATTTTGGTACGTATGAAGTTAACGAAACGGCCGCAGGAGCACCAAGACTGTGGCATGTAAACCATGCCGCTCGTGACACGCATGTCATGATTGTAATGTTGTGACCTGTCATTTACGTTCGTCGTGCAGTCGCGTTGTGCCATAGCATTTTTGGTACACATCCCATTAACGGAACGCTTGGCATGTAACTAATGCCGCTCATGACATGTATTCACGATTTTCATGTTCGTAAAACGTGTCACCCATGGTCGTCAGACATTGTTGTCTCGTCATACCAATTTTGATATATATCAAGTTAACGAAAGGGCCACAAAATCACCAATACCATGGCACGTAAATCATGCCGCTCATGACATGCATGTCATAATTTTTATGTTATGTTGTGTCATTTATATTCGCCATGGCCCGGCACGCTGGTCTAGTGGCTATGACACTCGGTTGTTGATCCAATGGTCGCGGGATCGAATCCTGGCCGCGGCGGCTGCATTTGGATGAGAGCGAAATGTTGAGGCCCGTGTGCTGTGCGACGTCAGTGCACGTTAAAGAACCCCAGGTGGTCAAAATTTCCCGAGCCTTCCACTACGGCGTCTCTCATAATCAAATCGTGGTTTTGGGACGTAAAACCCCAGGACACATATGTTCGTCATGCAGTCATGTTGTGGCATACCAATTTTCGTATTCACCCCATTAACGAAACGGCCAGGAGAGCACAAAGTCGTAGGCGGCTAGATAGATAGATAGATAGATAGATAGATAGATAGATAGATAGATAGATAGATAGATAGATAGATAGATAGATAGATAGATAGATACGCTCAAAGTCGCCTAAGAATTGCTTCGCATTTAATAATCTGGGCGTGCCTGAAGAGCATGGTAACAGAAATTCTGCTTACGACTTAGCAAAATAGCCACACTGAGTTTGCATTGTAAAAATAGAAATGATTAGGAGTTCCGGTCGAGACGTTCGGAGGAGGATTGGAGGAGCATTATAATGTCACATCATCCGTTTTTGTCATGGGCGTGCCTGTCACCGGTTTTATGCTATTTTCTGTTCGCACTGAATTTTGTATTGTCGGAGCTTATTACGTCTGTTGACGATACCTCTTGCTTAAAAGTCATAGGTATTAGT
Source organism: Hyalomma asiaticum (assembly GCA_013339685.2). Classification (NCBI taxonomy): domain Eukaryota; kingdom Metazoa; phylum Arthropoda; class Arachnida; order Ixodida; family Ixodidae; genus Hyalomma; species Hyalomma asiaticum. The sequence goes on along the minus strand of CM023481.1, from coordinate 349,646,441 downwards.
GGTGCCGCCGGTGTCGTGTTTCTCTACGTATTCATTCGGTTTATGTGACACGGGTGATCTCATTTGCATTTTACTGTATATATTTATTTGGGACACGCTGAATTATTTACTGCTACAAACCTGTAAGTAGCAATAGTGCAAATAGTGGCCGTATGAAGTTACCCTACTTCCCACTACAACACGTCTGGAATGTTTGCAGGCTGTACAAATTCTCTCTTAGGCTGTGGAAAGAAAATGTTAGAGTATTCCAGGTAAGTGTAACTGACTAAAGATTAACGCCAGCAGATGGATCCTTGCTTGCGCTGGGAGCAACGCAGCCCTCCGTTAGAGCTGCGTCCAGATTTACTAGGGGAGTAACGGCGATGGCGCAAACACTGTGAACAGGATGACCTGCAGAAGCGTGAAGGGCATCCGATGAGAAGCTGCAGCCTTTCTGTTTGCGATTTTCAGAAGTGTGTTCTCTAAACCCCTCGCACTATCGTCTATCATCACACTCAGTGACACCTGGCTCGATGAATCGGTACTTGACATCTTTAGGTTGAGTAGTTGGTCCGACTTGAGCTTTTTTCGCTGTGATCGCAGGAAGAGAAAAGGCGGTGGTGTCATGTTGGCTGCAAAGAAGGAGCTTGTCGCCTCATGTATTCCGATTGAAACACCTTTATAGCGCAGCTGTTAAACAGTTAAAGACGGCGCAAAAATCATCCCCGTGACATCAGTGCGCGTTCACTTCTATACAGTGCCCATTACGCGGCACTTGCGCGCGCATGCCTTTCATCTATTGCGCTCCAGCCTACTACTGTATAAAGGCATGCTGCATATGGGATTGAGGCACAGAAAGCGGGTATGTCCCAACAGCTCCTAACATACAGCATAGCAAGGGGGTGCGGACAGGAAGTGAGGAACAATGAGGTGATGAAGGAAACGAGAAGGGAATAGGGCATGCCTTGAATAGTACAGTTTGTTCCCCACAGAGAGTGGGTATGCGTTAAGCATCTCTTAGCATAGCATGGCAAAGAAAAGTGAGGATGAGGAGGTGTGACGAGGATGAAAGGAGACAGTGCTATGTATTGTTACCGGGATTCGATGGAACGGCTCGGATGGAACTTGAATAGGCTGAAGGAGACCAGCAGGTTGAGTTGTAGGTTTCTTTCGACGTTGACAATATAAATAAAGAAAAAAAAAAGATGACACACCGAAAAGAAAGAACAAGCAGCAGATGTAGAAATGGATAAATAAAGCCAGACAGATGAATGAAGACAGACAGATGAAAGAAGAAGAAGCATGAGAGAACGCGATCTGCGTTCGCAAGGGGGTGGCGCTTGCTTGCCAGATACTGCTTGCTCAGATTGTGCAGGCGTGGAGTGGTGTGCAATTGGCTTGATTGTTTTTAAGAAGTACATGCGTTTCAATGAAATAAAGCTATAGCTTTCTAATTATTCGTGTATATAACCAACCCGCTAACATGTTTTTACAGATGAAATTTGAAAAGTGGCTGCAGTGTTATGCGTTTTGCAAATTGCGCTTTACTGATATTTGGGGACCCGAACTTTCTCAATATATTAACCGGTCTATGGTATCTGCTTAAGCCAGCTGATGCGTTGCCGGGCGACAGCATCCTCGACTTGACCCTGACGAATAATCCCGAGACTTGCACGAACTTTATACACATTGGCGGTATGTCCGACCATGACATCACTACCGGCGATCTCTCTGCTTCACCTAGCAAGCGTCAAGTTAGCAACATGTTCATAAGATGTTACGCTAACCTCGATGGATTAAATTAAGAAATATCAATAGCCGATTCCTCGACGACCACACTCATCGGTCAGTTGTAGATAACTCTACGTGGCTGAAAAGTACTCAATAATCTATTAACAAATACAGGCCAGTAATTAAAATAAGATACTCTTGTTCCGTAGCCTGGCTCAATGACCGCCTACTGACGCATAAATAACAAGAAAAAGAGGCTCTATAGAAACTAGAAATGCTGACAAGAATCCCCTTTCTAATTCATGCCAGCGCTGTAAGTTGTGTGAGACTGAGTATACTAATCTTTACTCATAACTACCAGATATGTATACTATATTTTTCAAACGACATTACTTTTCTATTTGTAACACACCCTCGACATTTCTGATGTCAACTAAATCCTATCAGCCACCCTGCCGTTAGGCTTACTCATCATAACAGTGATGCCCTCTCTGATCAAAGTGGTGCCCAACTATACTGGATGACTTTTGAAGAGTGTTCGCATGGGAGGATGTGCCATGAACTGTAGTTGAGAATCGTAGCGATATATCAATTTCTGAAACAACTATAACTGTATAAGTGATCCACGCACTTTGAAAAACCTTAAATTATTGTCAACAGGAGATTACCTCGGATTTAATTATAAGATAATAAAAACATGGCAGCCTATCACCCCTCACCTAGCCTATCACGCTATTCGTTATTTGCAAGCACTCATTATCATCTCACACTATCCCTCAGTACTGGCAAACGGCCAAAATTGTTCCAGTTTTGAAATTTGGCGATCGCTCATTCACAGGAAATTATCGTCCCGTTTTATTAACCAGCACCATCTGCAAAATACTGGATCACATAATATACTCGCAGGGTATGAACTACCTCGAAGATCACAGCATCATTTCTAACCATCAGCACGGTTTTCGCAAGTCATATTCATGTGAAAGTCAACTCCCTGTGGTTTTTCATGACTTCCATTTTGCCCGATACCGTGGATTCCAAATAGACGCCATCTTTCTCGACTATTCAAAATATTTTGATCGTGTTCCCCACTGCTGGCTACTGTATAACTGTCTCAGCTCAAAATACACCCTAACGTTTTAGCATGGGCCTTTGTCCCAGATTAACGTCTCACATCTATTAATAACCCTGATTTCTCGTGTGCAAAAGTAACGTCAGGTGTCCCTCAGGGCAGCGTTCTAGGTCTGTTGCTATTTATCATTTATATTAATTAATTGCCTAATTGTATATCCTCACGTGTCAGACTTTTCGCAGGTGATGTGTTTTATACCGTAAGGTTACATGTATTGTGGATCGCGAAATCCTGCAATCTGTTCCTAACAATATTAGCTCTTGGTGCACAACATGGTTAAAGGCGCTTTATGAATCAAAAACGAAGGTAATGTCATTTACTCATCATAACATCCGCCTGCAGTCTACCTAAACTTTGAATAACATATATATTGGACTTCGTACTACATGTAAGTGCCTTGGTCTACACTTTCAATCTCGCTTAACGTGGAATCATCACTAGATGTCATTACTGCCTCGGCTAACCGCACCCTCAGTCTATTTAAACACACGTGCACTGTGCGATGTTAGTGTACGTTAAAGAACCCCAGGTGGTCGAAATTTCCGGAGCCCTCCATACGGCGCCTGTCATAATCATAGCGTGGTTTTGGGACGGAAACCCCAGAAATGAATCAATTGCTTTCCTCTTAATTTTCCTCCTTTTCCTCGTCTTCGTCAATGAAACCACCAGCCGACTATTGGTAGCATCATAATGTGCTCCGACACCAGTCCTGCCAATTCAGAGTCGTCGTTGAGAACACAAAGTGCTGAACCATGCGGTGAGAGTCATGGGTGGATGCCCCTACTCCTATTCAATTGGGCTCAAATCCACATAGACATGAATTCTTCTTCTTCTTCTTCTTCTTCTTCTTCTTCTTCTTATTATTATTATTATTATTATTATTATTATTATTATTATTATTCTACAATTGTGAGCGATAGCGGTTATGGACACCGGCGGCACCAGCGGTTGGAGCCATAGCAAACAATTTCGCCACTGCGACGAGCTGTAAAATGTTCAGTTGCTTTTTAAATGCCAAATGCGCGCTTAGGATGCGCGTGAGTGCACATTTATGGACGGGCTCAAGCAGTCCATGAAAGAGTTTTTCCTGAAAACGTTTTGCACGTTTCCGTGAGGACAACGTTGGGCCACGCCGGCCACAAGCCTGTGCCCATCTCCAGCGCCCTTTCCTCAGCACACTCTTGAAAGTTTTGCTCTGGCACGCCCTCCATGGATCGATGCATACGCTTTGTGTCGGCTGCCTTTTTTCTCTGGGGCCTCAAAATGGTGGAAGGGTGCTCGGGCCCTTCACTCCTCTGGCAATCGCGCTTTGCGGTTGTTGCCTTTCGCTCGGAGCAATGGAGACCTCGGGGCGCTTATAAATGAGGCCTCTCCGCGTCGCTGGGCTGAAAACGCGCGAAACTCCCTCTGCAGCAGTCCTTAAGTATCAGTGAATATCAGAAGGAGCGACATGACCTGGTTGCACCGTGGGTCCGACGAAAAAAAAAACAACAACAAAACAATTAGGTCACAACGAAAACAAAAAAAAAAGATCACAGCATATCCACGGGGTGAATGATGATGAGTGGGCGAAGCTCCGGAGGGAATATCGGTAAACCGTGAATCTTCCGTGTAATTCGCCCAGTCGATCATCATGTAAAAACGTGAGAAACACTGTATTCGAACGCTGGGATCTCGCGTTTAAGGGGACGCTAGCACAAACGCGTTAGAAACGTGCAGTACACTCTAGTAAGGGGGAGAGGCCACAGCGTCTTACGCAGCCGCTTACACAGGCCGGAACGCGCACCGCGTTTGCCGACGCCATCACATGACTGCTGAAAGAGTATAAGGCGGAGAGGCCACGGCGTCTTACACCAGCTTCTTACACGCGCCATAACGCGCTAGCACAAACGCATCATCATCATCATCATCATCATCATCATCATCGCTAGAAAAGGGCAGTCTTTCGTTAATGTTGGGTATTTAGTGTCATCGTGGTGCATGTTTCCATGTGCGCTTCGTGGCGTAGTGCATGGCTTCAGGAAAGAGGTAGATGATGATGATGATGATGCGTTTGTCCAGGTAGCAGCCTGGACACACATACCCGCTTTCTGTGCCGCATACCTGCCTTTATGCAGTAGTGGGCTGAGGGCAAGCGGTGGTTACTACATACATACATACAGGTGACGAACGACCCACGCCTTAAGGAGCTTCGCCCCTAAAAAAACAGCGTTCATTGGCACCGCATGAAAATTCCTATTTCTGTGCATCATTATATGGGAACGTAGTAGGGCAGCGGACTGATGATCTTGTTGAAAATTTCTCACCACGTGCTATGTGGACGCAGTAAATGTTCACAGATAGAGACAATTGCTGCTCTTATTAAATGGCGAACACAGCCAATGTTTCTTTAACAGCTTCGCTGTTTATGCTGGCGAGAGCCGCCGGATCGTTTGCAGGTATCATCATCATGAATTCACCATGAAATAAATGAGCAAGCTCCTCGAGTATGTTTTTTTCCTTGTTTTCTTTTCCTTCCTTTCTTTTCCCTTAAATCTCGCTGTATCATCAGCTGTACTAGTCCTTATTTTTTTTTTCCTTTCCCTTCTTCCATTATGCTATCCGCTGCCTTAACCACACACTGTACCACCTTTAAAGAACCCCTCCCCCGAAGGCGGATATGGAAACAGCAATGAGGATGCGGCAACAGTTTTATGAGAGTGTGGAAACAGTAATGAACAAGGTACACACCCAATATACGATCATTATGGGGTACTCTAACGCGAAAATAGGAAAGAAACTAAAAGGAGAACAGGCATTCGGCAACTACGCTGAAGGAGATATACCAGTAGCAGAGGAGAGATGCTAGTGGTATTCGCAGAAACAAATCAACTTCATGTAATGAATATTTTCTTTAGAAAACGTAAGGACACGAAGTCAACATGCAAAATCCATAACGCAGAAAAAAAGAAAACGACATAGATTTCATATTGTGCGGTGACCAAGGTATAGTACAAGGCACGGAAGTGGTTGGCAAGATCAAAATTAGTTATCGCAGGCTAATAAGGGCGAAGGTAACCCTCAATCTAAAGCAGACAAGAACAAAGTTAAAAACACGTAAACAGGGCAACCTCGAGGTCGTCAGGGCGAAAACAAAAGAACTTAGAATTGCACTTAAGAACAAGTATGAGGCTCTAAGACAGGGAGAAAAGGGGGACATACTGACTATGAACGAAAACATTACTATGCTGACCACCGAAGCAGTAATCGAAGTAGGAGGCATAGCACTGAGACAAGATGTGAATAAGCTCTCGCATACTAGTAAACGTTTAATCAAACAACGCCAACAGACGAGAGTAACTAACTCAAGAGATTAGATAGAGCTCGCCGAGCTGTCTAAGCTTATCAATAAAAGTAGTCGCGGACATACGCAACCACATCGTGAAAGAAATAGAAGCGGCCTTCCAATATTCCATTATTACCCAAGAAGGGAGATATAAACGACTTGAAGAATTGAAGGCCGATTAGTCTACTCTCAGCACTATACAAAACAGTCACAAAGGTTATCTCAAACAGGACGAGGGCCACACTTGAATTTAATCAACCAAGAGAGCAAGCAGGGTTCAGAAAAGGATACTCCACCATAGACCGCATTTATGCGATCAATCAAGTAGTCGAAAAGCCAGCCGAATACAACAAACCCCTCTATATGGCTTTCATGGACTACGAAAAGGCTTTTGACTCGGTAGAGATACCAGCAGTTCTGGAGGCACTATTAAGGAATATGTGATAGTTACGTAAACGCTGTAGCCAATATATAAAAGATTCTACAGCCACCCTACTCCTTAAGAAAAGCAGAGAAGTCCCAATGCAGAATGGTGTCAGACAAGGAGATACAATTTCTCTAATACTGTTTACTCCATATTTGGAAGAAATCTTCAGAAGACTAGACTGGGACGAAACAGGGATAAGGATTAATAGCGAACATCTGAGTAACTTAGGCTTTGCCGACGACGTAGTACTCTTCAGCAATCAATTGCAGAAGATCATTGAAGACTTCAGCCGAGAAAGAGCTAAGGTGGGAGGATTAAAGATGAACATGACAGAAAACAAAGATAATGCCAGGTGGCACGGCGAAAAAACGTGTCTTCACCATTGAAAACCAGGCATTGAAAGTCGTGCAAGAATATATATATCTAGGACAGCTATTGAGAGGGGAACCCGCCTATGTTAAAGGGACCGACAACTGGCCAGAACGCGTTAACGGACTTTTGCGCACTTGGAAAGATCTTCAATTATAGTGATGGTATCGAGCACCCTTTCGCGATTTGATTAATATTTGTATTTTTAAATTGAGCTTGAAAATTGCGGCAACTGAAACGCGGCGTATACTTGGTACTGCGTTATGGAGTCATTAAACTGCTGTACGTCGTTTGCTGCGGTTCATACGACCATAACTCGGACTTAAAATTGCAGCCGATGCATAAAAACGCATCCCCGTCCTATTATTTCTTTTCTATGCCATAAAAGGAGCCGACGCTGCGAAGCGGCACTGCCTTCGCAGCACACGAAAGACATAACAGCGGCGCATGCGCGTGGCGTCTTCCAGGCAGCGCGCGCATGCGCTCTGTTGCGGCAAAACCTGGCACAAACACACCCGACGACTGTTGGCCACTGTTTGCAACATGTGTTGCGTTTTAGACTCCATATACAAAACGCTCTGTTAAAAGCGTTCTCCCCATTGTCACTTCATGGCTGGACACTGACCGGTAAGCTTTCCGTTGAAATAAAGAAAACATATACCTTAAAATTGGTTCTCGGTCCCTTTAAAGAATTCCACCGTCGAATAGTATGGGATGGCGATCATACGGGAATTCTCAACTCATGAACAGAAATTTACTATTATCACTCAAGCGGAAATCATATAACTACTGCATTTTACCAGTACTGACATACGGGGCAGAAACTTCGAGAATTACAAAAAGAAGTTCGAGAGGAAGTTAAGAACCACACAGCGGGCGATGGAACGAAGAATTGATTGATTTGTGGGGTTTTGCGTCCCAAAATCAGCCATGATTATGAGAGACGCCGTCTTGGAGGGCTCCAGAAATTTCTGCCACCTGGGGTTTGCACTGACATCGCAAAAAACCTGGGCCTCAACATTTCGCCTCCGTCGAAATGCAGCAGCCGCGGCCGGGATTCGATCCCGCTACCCTCGGATAGGCGGCTGAGTACCATAACGACTAGACCATAGGAAGACAGCAGAGTCGGTCTGGGGACCAGACAGGGGTAGCCTACATCATAATCGACGTTAAAAGAAAAAATCGGAATAGAAAGGCCGCGTGATGAGAAGGCTAGATGACCGACGGAAAGGTGGAATGGTGGATACAAAGACAGGGAAAGCATAGCCTTGGGCGACAGAGGATAGGATGGGGTGACGAAATTCAGAAATTCACAGGCATGAAATAGAATCAGTTCGTGCATGACGGGAACGGATGGAGAGGTTTGGGAGAGGCCTTCGTCCAGCAGTGGACATAAGATGGGCTGATGATGATGATGGTGGTGGTGATGCACTTCTAAGAATTGCCCAACGTGATGCATTCGCATACGCCCTTCTTCTCTTGCGCTTTCGTCCTCAGCCCACTGCAACATAAGGCGGAAACGTCTAATCAGACGCTATAACAAAATAGCGCCACACCTCTGCCTACTGCGCCGAGCCACGGACGGCGCCGATGCCTGCCGCGTGGTCTCCCACGGCAGCGGATGCGGAAGCGACGTCACCCCGCCGATCATCGTAATAAAAGCTCCGCGTCGCCGGCGCGGCGACAGAGGCCCTTCTCCGGAGACGCGCAGATCCGCAGTCACGAGCACGTGAAAACGAACGACACTGTTTGTGTACGCAGAGGCGCCGCCAGAACGATGCAGACGTGCAAGTCGCACCACCGGATGAATACGATGGCTAGGAGTGGCCATAAAAAATAACACTGTGTACATACTTTAATATCTGAGTGTTCTTTGCAGTTGCTGGCGATGCCGCGCAGAAACCTCGCGAAAACTTGGTCCCAACCGAAATAAAGGTAGGTGGGGCAGTCAGCTTCGTTGTTGGAGCAGTCTTCGCACCTCATAGTGAGGCTGCCTCAAGTTCTTGTTTTATTTTGTCAGTTGACAGTTTTGCGCCAAACGGTTTATTATCTTCACTGCATCCAGAGTGTCTTCGTTTATATGGTTAAAATAATTACGCTGTGTTAAACAGTTCAAATGAATCATACTTTAACGTTTCGCGTGCTATCTAAAACATTCATTTTGACCGATACTGTAACTCTGTCCTTATAAATATACCCACGCGCTGTGCAACTAGGATGCCGCTTACACAGTCGTACTGCGAACCCGTATGCTGTAAATGTAACGCCCAAATGTAAAGCCAATTAAGCTGCCCAGAGTAGCTTTCCGCCTGTAGCTATCCGACCAAATAAAATTTGCATATTCTAAGACTGGTATTATTAGAGCATTGAAAGCGGCGAGTTTACAGATGCTGGACACACTTTTGAGGGACCTTCTTAAATATTGAAGTTTCGACATAGCCGTATTAGAGATAGCGGTGATATAATTATCCATATGAACGTTATTGGCAGTAATGAGACCTAAGTATTTGTACTCAGTGACATGAATGAATGATTTACGGTCAACAGCACAGGTACAAAAAAGAAGGACTTTTCTTACTCAGTCATTACAGCACATTTGTCGTAATTCACAGACACCTGCCAGGTCTTGCGCCAATACATCAACGTAGCTTATTCACCATTTCATTCATTCTGATCGAATGTTGAGTTTATCACACCATACGCAACACAGGCATCTGCATACAGTCTTATTTTAACACCACAGTCATCCACAACGTCATTTATAAAAAAGAATAAACAATAGCGGCCCCAGAACTGATCCCTGGGGGACAGCCGTATCAACAGGCAGTTTTTTTTTTTTAAGAGTGTTCGTTAAAAAACGATATACAGTTTTCGAGAAGTCAGGTACGTTTGCTAAGTAACTCGGGGACGAACTGCAGAGGACGATCACAGAACCGGACAAGCAAAGAAAAGCGGAACGTCGGAAAAATCGACATGCAGTAAGACTAGTTTTAATAGCCTCTGGCGTCTCGGAAGAGGACAGCGGTTTGCGATAGGTAGTGAGGCGCTGGAAATGGTATGCGATTACATATTGTCTCGTGGTCGTGTCGATGAAATACGCAGCACAACTCAAGGCGATGCCAGTCGAACTGTTTATTGGGCCAAACCTCTGCGCCCCAAAGCAAAGCAAATCAGACTGCAAAACGATAGCGGCGTGAACAGTCGTCGGTGAACGGTAAAAAGTGAGCGGCGGTAGAAGTGCGTCGGCTTGTGCGTCGACACGGAGCGTTCTGGTGTTATCACTGTTTTTCGACAAGGCACTCATTCATTCACATCGGGCATGCAGAATGGTCCACATCATTTGCGAAACAGCATAGACGATAAGCGCGGTCTGCACTTCGCGTCACTAGGCCGTTGACAAAGCAAAATAAAAGCACGTGTAAATATACTTAGGATAGGTAGTGAGGGGCTGGCTTCTTGGACAACTTGGCCTCAAGGAGCCCAACCAATGTTGCTGCAAGCGATGTCGCAGCGATTGGTATTAACTGCAGGTTCCAATGAAAAACGGAACTGAAAATGAAAAGCAACATTTGGAGAGTGGTACGAAGCAAGTTATAAGCATTAAAATGAGCTACATCTAAAAAATTACCATATTTAGACCTTATAACCCGCTATAAGTCCTTAAAATAAATTCACTCAGGATGCATGTCATATTCTCATTTTTGCCACAAAAGGTGGTTTTGCGGTATAGCAGCCCTGTGCTGTGGCAAAACAACCTTTTCAGGCGGGTTAGTTTTGGGGAAAATGTTTTCTAAATGCGGGTAAAATATGCCGGTGACACTTAATTGGAACTCTGGCGTCGCACGTATATTTTAGAATCCTTGAGCCTGGGAAGTATTTCGTTTCTTGTAACTGGTGTTATTTCTCGCACTTCGACGGATGCGAAATGCTAGATAGCCGTCGTGATGTCAGTGCCCAGGTATTTCCGTGGCCCTTCTCTGCCCTGGGCATAATAATTATGTCACGGTTTTGCCACGTGAAGCTTCAGCAATTATTTATATAGTCTACATTTTTTTCCTCACTATTTTGAGAGTTTTAAGCTTTCTCGTCAGGAACTCTAGAATACATATCTCGGCAGTAGTGATGTGTACTTGCAACCAGTATTTTTTTTTTACCGCCAAATAAGTGCTTTTCATTTATCAGATATTTGCATGTCGCTTTAATTGATCGATATCATGGTCATTAAAACTTAAAGATCCTCTAAAATTACCCAGGAACTAAGCAGTGGTTTCGTGCAGCAATTACCGTGGTTGATTTTTTTCCCATATAAAACAAAAGCCTGCTAGATACATGAAATACGACAGACACGTACCCGCGTGCCGCTGCTCAAGCTCCTCTCCGAAGTGATATGTGATGCACACACGGCTGCATGCGTTTATCGGCGCATCGTACAGGCTTCGCCATGTAAGGTAGGGCTTCACGACTCAGCTGGCAGTGAGATAAGCGTAAGCCTGCGCTAACGCAGCTGTGACGCTTGGCGCGACACTCAGAATGGCCTTCTACATGCGAAGCGAAATAATTTCTAGGGAGCAACACCGGGCACTGACCGTATTGCTCCGCCAAACACTTCCTTAGTCACTCTTTGCACAGATTTATTAAAACGGCTCCTCATAAGTTCTGGCGATACACAAATGTAAAGCGTCATCATGAAGCACATAGGCCTACCTCGGGTGGAAAACGGACAGCTGATATTTTTAACAGTTGCTTTCAGTCTACTCTCACTGCTGATAACGGCCTTCTTAAACGCTACCCATTCATATCAAACAATTAAGATAAACCGCTACACACCCCCATAATATCGCAACCAGGCGAGTTGTTGCTCTTACTGAACAGTGTCGAATAGAAAAGTGCCCGTCCAGATGACATCCCAAACGCTTTTTTTTTTTTAAGTGGCACGCTAAACCTTAAGTAAATTCCTTCAGCTAATGTATTCGAAACCATTTTGTTTAGGTCGCCTCCCATATGAATCGAAATTGTGAAGACTATCCTTGTGCACAAATCCGGTGATAGTTCCTCTGCTGCTAACTACAGACCCATATCTCACTAATATGTACTTCTTGTAAAATACTCTAACACATCATTCTAAAATATCTGGCAAAATTCGTCGAGTCCAACAATGTAATACACTCTAACGAGCATGGATTTCGCAGCGGCATATCGACTGTCATCCACTTAGTCGAAACACTTCATGACTTCGCCAAAGCGATTAACAACCAACTGCAAATCGGTGTAATTTTCATGTAATTTTCAGGGTACGCTTGCTTCCTCCATCGGTACTTGGCTGTAAGGAGGCCCCATGTAAGGTGAGGAATAGGTCGGAGAAAAGGAAGGTTTCGTTGTTTGGTCCTAATTTCAGCACGAAAGTATGCTTGATTTATGGGCTATTTGACGCGAACTTCTACTTTGCAATCAGCATATTAACGTTGAAAGCAATATTTTAAGGTTGACTAAGTACATACAAAGAAGAATTCAAATTTCGTGGTAAAAACACTGCTTGAAAGTACGCACGACTGCTGTCAACTTGCATTTGTTACGATTATTCTGGAGCTCCTGGCGTTTTCTAGATACTTGGCGCATGATATCGGGATACCCTATACATGAATATCTGTTTTATATTATTGCCGTTTAGTTTAAATGTAATTTAACATATGTATCACCCTGTCACACTGGTTGTTGACAGCGTTTTTGTTCCTCTGTCACGGATGTATTATTTTGGCCCGCAGGCGCACTCAAGCTACACTGACGTGTAATGTTTTAGTATACGTGGTACGTCTGCCTATTTTTGTTGTATGAGGAAAAAAAAGGCAATTTTCAATTCAGTTCAACGGTTCATTCCTATCAGTTGGGATTCCGATGAACTTTTTTCTATGAATCCAGCTTCATCGCTTTAACTCGTGAGATTTTAATAACAAGCCTTTTATGCAAGTACAAAGGAAATAAATCTGAGTTTCACACGATGAAAGATTAGAATATAAAAAAAATCACGTGGGATTCGAACTCAAAAGCAACACATTTCTGGGTTGGTTTTTGTATACCATTTGGGGAGCACGAGGTCTAGCCGAACGCAGCATGCAGAAATCAGTATACCCATGCAAAATAAGCAGTTCCTTTTCTGTCATGCAATTCGTGAACTTTCTTTTTTAGAGAAAGCTGTATTTGCTGTGTAGCTTGGTGCTATACGCGAGGATACGACGTGTCTTTCCGTTGGGGAGATGGCAGTTAAGTTTGTTACTGAATAACTTACGAAGAAAGATAACCGTTTCCCTTGGGTGTAGGTGTGTCAAGGGTTAGTTGATAGGCAGCAAATAATAATTTATTCTAACATGTGGTGGCCAAGGTATAAAGGTTCACGAAATCCCCAAGGGCATGCGACCGAGTGAGAGACGCGTCGGTGTGGGAGGGTGACACGCTTAGGGAAATACATCTTTGTACTTTTGATGGTCGCATAAGACAGTGCCGAGAAGAATGCCTATCGTATTTGCATAGCGCCACCACCATTCGCAGACAACGGCACACCCGCGGGTGGCATGACAGAATCGATAGCCACGCCAACTGCGAGGCATCCCTAATAAAAAAAAAGAGGCCAACAAAACGACATGCACCATGCTTGAGGGGTTTTCTGGGGCGCGCGTGGGGGCGTTCCGGCGGATGGTTGCTTCAGCAGCCATGTGCATCGGTAACCGAAGTGGCGCTGCTGCCGCCGTGTAGCAGACAGCGAAAATATTAACATTTCACACACGTGAACCCAATCTGAGAGAAAATACTGAATTGCCGAGTCAGTATCAGAACTTAACGTCACTGCTTTTTCATTTTAACGGGCCAGAAGTTTACGTAAAAGGCAGCTTGTGATTTTACGTGCTCAAAGCACTATGTAATCATGTCGCATGTCGTACAGAGGTGAATGTCCCTTGGCCAAGTCGCATTGTTTCAACGCGTGCGTAAACTTGGTTAGTGACACTTCTGATTGAAATATGCGACCAGATCAACATGGGACGTTCGAAAATCATCTCGGATGCCACTTTGCTCTGTCTTGCGTTGCCTTTTCAGCTTTAGTTCTATTCCATTTCTGGGAGGATTTTACGTCCGAAAAAATGATATTAGGTATATTTGCCTTTTAGGCATATATACTTCTTCTCTGAGCTTAACATACGCTCATTAAAACAGTTATTTCGTCATAGAGTGTCCATAGTCGCCATAGGCTCATCATGAAGGACATCTCCATTGCATGTTTCGATCACAATTACTTAACTAATACCAACATTACCCGCTTTGCACAGCGCAATAATCTTCTTTTGCCGGCCGTAAGGACAAACTACGGCAAATTCACAACCCTGTTTACGAGCATAGCTATTTGGAATTCATTGCCTTTCGACTTAAAATCATCACATAACATTCATGTTGTCACCTCGCGCAGCAAGAAATACTTTGTTCAGGGATTGATCAACCCATCTCATTTGTTTAATCAACTGTTGTAAGTTGATTGAAACACGGAAATAACACATTTACGTGTTATTTCCGTGTTTAACATTTGCCTGATACCTATGATGATGAAACAGGTTGCGTTTGTAATACAGCGCTGTTTATTATTCTTCCTTTGTTATTCTTGTTCTGTCACTTGCTTTTGATTATTTCCATGGCATTTTTTTTTCTTTCAGTGGTATTACAGTTTTATTATGTATTGATCTGTTGATACTGTTAGTCAAGCTCGTTCTTCATTGCTCATGCTTCTCTATGCTTATGCTGCATTTTTTGTAACTACCCCGTTCATGTAGCCACAGGAGGTCCCCCTGTCAGTTTCTCTGAAACTTTGGGACCTCCTTCTGTAATATGCTAACCATGTATTTCGACTGAAGCATTTAGTAAACTTGACTTGACTTGATATTTCGGGAATACTTTCGCAAGACGACGAAAAGCATTCTGCAATACAGATATGAAATGAAATGAATGCAGATACCGGAATAAATATTTAACTTCGGGGGTGCTCATGCCCCGCAAATATATCTATTAAGCACAGCATAATTACGTGAATAATGTTGGAGTGCATTTAAATATGCAAGTCTAGTTCACCGCGGGAATCGATAACGAACACAAGAGAATCAAGAGAAATGTATAGATGTATTGGAGCAGTATAGATATGCTTCGCTGAGAAGGTTGTTGCGTTACGATTTCGCTTCAATAGTAGCTTTTCAAAGAGGCGGCATCAGCGTTTTTTTGGCCTCATCACAAGACGCGCCAGTGCCGACGAGCGCAAGTTCGTGTGGTGGCGGGATGCGCCTCTTCCCGTGCCATCTCTGCAGTCTGTTCTGACCGTTTTTCAGAAGTGTCTTCAAACTCACACAGACCAGCGGGGCGCCGTTGCTTGACTTCTCCCCAGTGAAGCAAAAAGTACCTCTAAGATGCTGTCGCAATACTGCCCAAGCCTGAGAAGGACCACTAAAGCATGCAGTGAAAGATGAGCAGGCTAGTATCATTCACAGTGACCTAGCGATGGTGACCGATGCTCTGAAGTGCACATATAAACGATATCACACTACCATGAGCGAAATCAGCCTATCGCGACACAAAAGTGTAACAAAAGACCATGCGTAACTATCGATGTGGTTAAAGGGGCAATTCAATTCATGTCCTGCTGAAAGGTGGCTGTACAAAACGGCCTAACATCAGACTTGGTTATTTAATAACTGGTGAGGTTTTGCCTGTCAAAACCACTATATGATTATCAAGCGCGCCGTAGTGAAGGGTTCCGAAAATCTTGACCACCGGGCATTGTTTAACGCGCGCTGTCAACGTACAGTACACGGGCCTCTCCCGTATTCCCCACCACCGAAAATGCGACCGCTGCGGACACTCTCAGCCAAGCGCCATGCACTACCACTACAGACCATTGCAGCGGAACCCCAACTTGATAAACGTTATAAGATTGAAGAAGATCTTATATTCAAGAGGCTTTCGACACTGCGCGCAGTGCCTCCTTGAAATGAACCAGCGCCTTGTCGCATAATCGCCCGACTTATTGTCAATCTCGGAACGGTGTTCTTGGGTGGCCGCAAGAGTGAATCCGTTCCGTAGACCGCGACGTTGACTCGTGGCGAAACCAAAAAAGCACGTGCTCCAAATCACAGGCCAATAAAGGGAAAGCAGGCTTAGAGAGGCTTGTTTCCATCACACCACATATATTTGTCACGCTCAGGATATCCAGGCATGCCTGTGTCTTATAATATACATTACACCTAGTTGGAGATCATTTTGTCTTTAGAATTTCGAAACAAAACAGGCATATCGAAAAACTTTCGAGACTGTGTAGGCTCATACCTAACGCTTCGCATTTAAGGTTTTCGCGCTCCATTCGGCACGACAAACCGGTTGGCGCTTTTTTGACTACCCTGGTAGTTTGCTCGATAAGAATTCCTCACCACATGATTTCAGGCGCTTCGCGTGTTTGTATAACGCTGATGGTTTTCCTCAAATCTTGGGCCATCGAGGCGCGCCGCTTGCGCCGTGTCTGGACACACTACTGATCATACCGGCGTTGCGATACATATCGGTTTTCAGCCCAGCAGGCTTTATTTGCGTGCTGCGAACGCCATGTCACAGCATCTCAGGACATCCAGCGTTAAAGTGGGCAGACTTTAATACCGCTATCCATGCCTCACTACTCGCCCGAAACTACTAACTTCTTATTGCAGAAAATCGAAGATGTCTGATACAATTTTCTTGAAATAAATAAATAAATAAATAAATAAATAAATAATAAATAAATAAATAAATAAATAAATAAATGCTGTTAGCTTACATAAATGTCTGACGATCCTGGCCACCGCCTGAGCATGCTCGAAAACACAATTCTTGTACCGTGGATCCAAAATCGTCGCGGCAGCGCACAGAAGCAGGTACTCTATTCCACTAAATCTTTTGTCAATTTCTGAGAGCAGCTTTTGCTGGAGATCAGAAGTGACACTGTGGCTGGTTTCGAAGCCCTGGATACCCGTAAAGGAAGATAAATATTAACATTTCGAAACATCAGAACGACAACCGACACTGTGTTCATTTTCCTGCAGATGGTGATATTCACTTCCGACTATGCGCAGGAAGGCATGATGTCAGGTTACGATATTAAAATTGTTCGTGTGCATGTCAGTGTAGAGTGAGTCCCTGGAAGTTCCAGTAAACGCGTAAAAATGTACCTTCTTTAGGTCGTAAACCAGAGGAATGACGCCGCTGAGTGTCACGGAACGGCCCTTTGATACCATGAGCGTGGCTTCTTCTAGCGGCTTCAGCCGGTCTCGTGCTTCGGAAAGGACGTCGAGATGATCACAAGAGATCAAATCTGGCGGCTTTCGTAGCGCCTCTCTCTCTCTCTCTCTCTCTCTCTGCAGTTGTAAAAGCACTCGCCTGACTGCTTCGGACAACTTCAAAAAGCGCTCCAGCATGTAATAACAAGAATTCCATTGGGTACTGACTTCTTGTATTAATTTCAATGGGTCATGTACCCGCCTGCCGTCTTGCATCTGCATTTCCACCAACAGTCGCGACGCAACATCGCTGGTGCGAAAGAAGCGGACGATCTTCTCTCACCAGTAGCGGCCGAAGGGCCACGAGGGATGTAGCTGGGTGCATCGGCATCAGTGACGTCCTCAAGCAAAATCTCGGCGTCTTCCTCACTTTCCAGTTCCACCACCATCTCATGTGCTTCCATTTCTGATGGAACTTTGCTCACGTCTAAACTAATATGGCAGCTTGGCCAACATGGTTGAGAAGATGGGCAACGCAGGAGACGTTAGCTTGATTAACATGCCATTCTTCGCACAGTGCGCGCATTACTGCGCGAAGATTCGAACTGGTCCTTCTTTCTGGGATGCACATAATGCCAGTTTCGATGTTCACTAGCTTGGTTCCTGAAAAAGTAAAACGATGTAAATCAAGACTTAAAAAAAGTACTTGCCTTCTCTGAAGTGAACCATGAGGCCAAGGTACGACCGCATTGTGTTTTCGTGCGTCCAAAGATCGGCTTGGATGCACAGATGATCGGCGGCTTGAATTCTCCGACCAATGCGCACTCCTCGCACTTCGCTTCGAGACTCTTAGTTATGGTAGGCTCGATGGGAGGCTTGTAAAGTGGCTGCAGTGCTTTCACGAACGTCTTGAATCCGTCTTTCTCGGGTGTGCTGAGAGGCAAGTCGTCATGCACAATCATATGCTCGAGAGAATCAGTAGCGTGCTTATCTCGGACTGCTCCTCCTGAAACGCACCAACATCTAATGCCAAGCCCTTCAAGTGGTCCTCTTTTTGAGAACAGAGAAAGTTCCTCACAACGAGTACAAAAGCTTCCTTGCAAACACCACGGCACTGGCGAGGCACTTTTCGATCGGTACATGAAACGAAGGAGCAGAGGCACGTGTACTCGTAGTGGGAGCGAGTTGTCTAGTTGGAGCCGCAGCTGCGGCAGCTGAGACAGCAGCACATTCTTCACCCTAAAAAATTAAATAAGACGCACATGGCGTAAAAACAATTTCCACATTTCGCTGCAAATGCTGACAGAAAGTTGGGGGGGGGGGGGGAGAGGGGGGGGGGGGCGTTCTCCCAGCTTCTCCCAGCTTTTTGAAAGAATATGAGTCACCAACCATCTACACTTTTAAACATAAGAATGTCTTACGTAACTGAAAGGCGGCTTGATGTCCAGATCTGTTACACTGAGGTGGATGGCTGTAAGCTAAATAGCGAGATATTGGCAAGTTATTTGGGGGGGAGGGTTTGGTGCCTTCAGGAACGGTGTCTTCAACAAGGTCACTTACGTGTTGACCACCTTTCTTTGGGTGGCTTTTTGGCACGTTCATAGAGTAGGCGTGCAGCTAGTGATATCTTGGAGGTAGACTGTGTAGGCGACGGAGGTCGGGGTCGAGTTCATTTCTATCTCTATGGGTTGATGATT
The DNA here is from genome assembly GCA_013339685.2 of Hyalomma asiaticum. Lineage (NCBI taxonomy): Eukaryota > Metazoa > Arthropoda > Arachnida > Ixodida > Ixodidae > Hyalomma > Hyalomma asiaticum. Next base: position 349,627,513 of record CM023481.1, on the reverse strand, counting down.
GATTTGTAGGGTTTAACATCCCAAAACCAGTTCTGATTATGACAGACGCCGTAGTCGAGGTCTCCGGAAGTTTAGACCACCTGGGGTTCTTTACGTGCACTGACATCGCAGAGCACACGGGCCTCAACATTTCGCCTCCATCGAAATGCAGCCGCCGCGGCCGCGATTCGATCCCGCGACCTTCGGATCAGCAGCCGAGTGCCATAACCACTAGACCACCGTGGCGGCGCCTATCTCTATGGGGTATGGCCACCTGCGGCTCCGGGCTCCTTCTACTTGCGTAGAAATATACGCTCGACATCTGTGTCTCAGCGTCGCGCGCATCGCAGTCATGCGCTCAGGCCAAGGGGCGGTGTTGTGGTTGGGGGAGGGAGGGTGTCGTAATCGATTAATTGAAGGGTTTCAATTGATTAATTCGATTAATTAAAAGGGGATATCGATGACGATTATTCGATTAACGGTGTACATTTAATCGATTAATCGTTCATCGATTTTACCATCCCTATTTCGGAGAGGCCTTCATCGTCCCTTTGATGTCGCTTCCGCTCGCGACGTCTTTGAGACGTCAACCACGGGAACTAAGACGTCAATCTCTCAATAAAACGCCGTGTTGGTCTTGTGCGCTAGCTGAGTCGGGCCTTTCGAAGCGCAGCAAAGAAACAGCACAAGGAAATAACTTCATAAATAAATAAATAAGGAAAGAAAAGCACACGCACCCGCCAATCTTCGCAGACCCACATTTTCCCGACAGCTAGGGAATGGCCGCTGAGTTTTTTTAACGTGTTTTGTTCACATGTGTCGACACTGTAAATGTGCTCTGAAGAGGCGTGTCCTGCACGCCTCTTCTTTTGATTATGGACTGTTACCAACTCGCTCAACTTTCTGTCCTCTGAAATTACCTCGGATAATGGTGGGAATGTTATTTTAGAGCGATTAACGAGTCATTTTGTACCTTAAACTAGACCGAAGACCCGTCTTCCCTATGTGGGTAAGTGCATGCCGTTGTTCCAAGAGGCGCCAGCGGGGGCAGGGTAGCCAGCCGGGTGCTTTAATTCTGGCTAACTTCCCTGCCTTTCTCTAACTTGCCAAGAGGCGCACGCAGTAAGTTCCATAAAATATATCTTAAGGCACACATCCATTGGAGCGTCATCGCTCCATTGAGTACATCCATTAGGTCGCTGGCTGAGATGGAATGCTCTTCGCTAACTTGCAGCATCTGCTTGATGATGCCACGCTGCAAAATGAATGGCCGGTTATTGAAAGCACGGAGCGCACGCCCAAGCGGAAGTCACTCTCTAGTTTTGTCGGTCTCCTGGGTCGACCGCAAATGAGCACCAGCCTTCGGCAACTGGTGCAGCGCCTTGTGACTGTAAACACAGAGGTAGCCTACTAATCAGCCAGCTCGTTTCTTCATGCGGTGTCTAGGTAAGGAACAACAAAAGCGGAGGAACATTGCATAGCAACGAGGCCTCTACCCAAAAGGAGAGAAGCAGCATCCCTGTTTAGATTTCTCTCGGGACACGAAGTACCTTCGCTTCGTGGTCCACTTGTTTCAAAAATAAGCGCGCAGTAAAAAGAAAAGGCTCTGCTGTCGTGGGAGACCGTACGAATATCAATGACTGATGGCGCAACGCCTTATTCGGCTGCAGATCACGGGCCCGAGAGTTTTGACAAGAAAACGAGCTCTCGCCAATGCCTTCATTACTCTTTTGCGATACTCTCCCTTGCAACACAAGAGAGAAACGTTATTGGCTTCTTTAGTAGCAAGCACATAGAAAGCAGGCCGAATGTTCCTGTGCACATATATCCTGGCTACTGTGTATATACTTAAAATGCCCAATCTTATATGCCGGAGCTCAAACTCACCTGCGATAGCGGGCCATAGTCACGAATTTTGGTCCCACGTGGGCCGGGACGGTGACAACAATGAAGGGAGTGGGAAGTTTGGGAAAACGTCAGGGTTCGAGAAACGTATAGATAAGGATGTCCAGATAATTACAATCTGGACGCCTATCCTGATGGAACGAAGATGCGTGGGTCGGGCAGCTAGCGAAAGGCCCGCGTGTTTAAGAACCCTGTGCCCGTGAACAAAACATACCGGGACCGGTAACAGACAGGTAAATTTCGACTACTCTGATTGCATAAAAGGTAATGTTAAAAATTAACCCGGAAAAGAAAAGAAGGTTGATCCCTCCTTCATTTAACTCGAAAGTGAAACGTCTTTACAGAAGGTGTTGAATGCATAAGCGGCCACCTGGCGAATCGAGGGGCGCGGCAGATGAGTTGGGTGTACTGTGGGCATGTTAACTCGTTGCATGAGGTGATCTTCGCAAAGTCGGACGTTCGTCGCGTCACTCAGCCGAGGTCGCCAGCCATACCCACCTCCTTCGCCTTCACCGCAACTCCAAACGGGGAGACGCTCGCATCTTCACCGCAGCAGCCACCCACTTCGCCTTCGTTTGGCCATCCAACCACATCGCCATGCTCCCGCATTGCATTGCCCAAGCTGCACATCCCGACCTTTTCCGGTGAACGACGCGATTGGCAAAGCTTTTGGGATCAATTCAAGGGGAGCATTCATGGTAATGATTGGCTTCCCAAGATCGACAAGTTTAAATATCTGCTCACTTACCTGACCGGAGCAGCTAAAGCAGCCATCCAAGGCATTCGCCTTGCCGAGGCGAACTATGACATTGCCGTTAACGTACTCTCCGACCGCTTCGGACGTCGCGGCATGCTGGTCAATGACCATCTCGACCATTTACTGTCGCTGGCACCAGTTCGCAGTTCATCTGAATTAAGCAAGTTAAGGATCCTCCACGATGAGGTAACTTTCCGGATGAACGCGTTGGAAGGTCTCGGAGTGTGTCCAGGCGAGTACGGCGCAGTTCCTCGACGCGTCCTCCTAAAGGCATTACCCTCAGACTTCAGCATCCTATACCGTCAAAGGGAGAAGGAGGCTTTGCCACCCGACAACGCTGCGGCGTCTCCGGCCGATCAAGCAGATCAAGTAAAGGACCTCATGAATTTTTATTAGAGTTCAATCGAAATACGAGAGGAAAGCGGTTTCGGCGAAACGACCTCGTTTACGAGCAAGCGCCATCTTCAACGAGAGTTTCGGGGTCCAGAGTTGCAGCTACCAACGGCAGCGGCTTCATCAGCAGAAGTCCGGTTTTCATATTCACGCCCCTGTCTTCTGTGCAACTCCGCGGCACACACTATTCGAGAGCGCTCCGCACCCTTCCCTCAGGAAGAACAGAGCAGGAGAATTCAGGCTGGCAACTTGTGCTTCCGCTGCGCCAAGGGCAAAAATTTCGCCAGTGAGGGCCGAAGAGCGCGATCTCTGCAATGCCGCCGTTGTCCTGGGCCGCACTTGACTTCGATATGCGACATCAACCACATCACCAACCGGTCATGCGAACCCACACTGCGGAGCAGCAACACGTCAGCACCTCGAGAGCAAGCGCCAGAGTCTATCGTCACTCAATGCCGAGCGACTTCCGTGTCTACAAGCAGCGCTGGTCTTACGCCCGTACTTCTGCAGACTGGCAGGGCATGGGCTATCGCGCCCGCGAAGACAATCTTGATTATGTTTCTCCTGTACTCTGGCAGTCAACGGTCTTTCGTTTGGCAGGACATCGCTCGAGCCCTGAATTGTCCCGTTTGACGCACTGAACGCCTGAACTTGTTCACTTTTGGAAAAACGCACCTTCTCTCAACTATGACGTGTGAGCGCGTTGCCATCACGCTCCGGAGCCAGCACAACAGCAACCAGACTAGAGCAGAAGCACTCGCAGTCCCAGAGATCAGCGCTGTGACAAGTCCACCAGCGGATGGCGCCATCATCGACATCATGAGACGTCGTGGTATGCTTCCAGCTGACGAATACCCGGGAGCAACGACTTTCCAAGAGGACGAGATTAGCGTATTCATAGGCTTCAACATCTACTTATTCGGGAGCCTGGTGTGAACGACAGCCAGAACAACTGCGCCCTTGCGAAACAGCGGATCCTCATGCACCTGCGACGCTTCCGAGAACGGTCAGATGTCAAAAGGACAGAAAGTTGAGCGAGTTGGTAACAGTCCATAATCAAAAGAAGAGGCGTGCAGGACACGGACACAAGGAGAGGATGTGTTCACTGCTCTCCTTGTGTCCGTGTCCTGCACGCCTCTTCTTTTGATTATGGTCAGGTGTCCTCGCTCGTTATGACGACACCATGAAAGCGTATTTCAACGAGTCTCACGCTGAACGACTTCCCAACACCGACTCATTACCCAAAGCCAACACGTACTACATGCCGCATCATGGAGTATTTCGTCGAGACGTCGTCACCACCAAGCTTTGAATCGTCTTCGACGCGTCGTCTCATGCTCCCGGTCAACCATGCCTGAACAGTGTGCTCTTCAAGGGACCAAAAATGAATGCCGACTTACTGCAACTCCTGTTAAGTTTCAGAATGCACCCAATCATCATGGTGATTGATATAAAGAAGGGTTATCTTCAAATAGTCATTCGTCCGGAGGACAGAGATGCGCTGCGCTTCCTGTGGGTCGCTCGTCTTCCATTAGAGCAGGAACCATCTCCACCAATCATTCCGTGCCGAATGACTCGCGTGTACGTCCAGTCCTTTTCTGCTCGCGGCAACGTTGCATCACCATCTTCGCGCTTCGGAAAAACGATTCCCCGAAACTGTGGAATGCCTCAGGCAGTCCGTTTACGCCGACGATCTGGTGGTCGGCGCAGACAACGTGCAGAAGGCTCAACGAATTTATACGGAAGCAAGGACGATTCTTACAGGCGCCGGCATGGAGCTTCGCGAGTGAGCATCGAACGAGAACAATCCCGAACGCACCACTTGTTAGAAGACGAAGGTGGCGATGCACGCGAAATGAAAGTGTTATGGCTTTCCTGGGAGAGAAATGAGGATTCCATCATCATGAGCGTCGACCACGTTATCAAGCTCATTTCCACTATGCCCACTACAAAACGAACAACGCTTCAAGGATTCGCAAGCCTGTACGATCCTCTCGGCTTCTTCACGCCATTCACTGTTCGAGCCAAACTAATTTTTCAAGATCTGCGGAAACTGAAGCAACCTTGGGACTGGCCTCTACAGCGAGAGCAGCTCACCGCATGGAATTCTTGGCATTCAGAGCTTCCGATGCTGAGCAAGGTTCGCCTGCCAAGACAGGTTAACAGGCCGCAGGAACATCTAATCAGTGAGACCGAGCTACATGTCTTCGCGGATGCCAGTCTGAGAGCATATGGCATGGTTATATATGTGTGCACTGAGTCCATAAGTTCGAACGAACGCAGTACATATTTTCTGATGAGCAAGGGGCGAATCGTGCCGCCGAAGCCTGTGTCGCTGCCTCGTTTAGAGCTACTCGCCTGCCTTACCGCGGCCCGCATCTACAACTATATTAAGAAGATACCATGTTTTCAAGGCGCAAGGCCATTCTTTTGGACAGAGTCCCAGATTGCAATTAATAGCATGTCGCAAGATCCAGGGCGCCGTGACATATATGTCAGAAACAGAGTTGCAGAAATACAGCAACATACAGCGAGCCACACATGGCAGCACTGCAAAAGCAAGGAATACCCCGCAGACCTATGAACGCGAGGTATCACCGCATTAGCGCTTCTTCTTTCGTCTCTATGGTGGAGAGGTCCGTCATGGCTCTCTACCCCCATGCGCACATGGAAGTATAATACGGCATGCCCAAAGCCCGTAAGCAACGAAGAGTCAGTAATCGAGGCTACATGCGCTGTTATCATTATGCAGCCACAAGCATTGCTTGAAGTTAGCAACCACAGCCGATACTCACGCCTTCTTCGAGTAACTGTGTGGGTATACCGCTTCATCAGCAACGCAGCGTCACAACGAGCGTCTACGGTTGGACCATAGAGAAACACACTGCGTAAAGAGTGGCCACAAGGGCCGTTTCGCGGCCGAGCAATTGAGGGTCTGACCACCCACCAGATGGTGTAGCCATGGCCGTTTCCACTTCGCTTCAAAGATAGGCAGCTGATCATGCCTCCAGTGGGCTGCAACGACGCGTCACATATTTCTCTATGACGTCCCTTTTGTGGCGTCCCGTCTCCATAGAAACGTTGATGCTGCGCCGGCTGCTCCGGTCATGTGCCGCTGGTTACGCCACGTCGTCGCTCTTTTCAACACGCCGGTTCGCTGCTGCGGTAAGTTACTTCCTTTTGTCTGCACAATTAATCTGCAGTTTCTTGCGTTTAACATTGTTCATTGATGCAGGTGGAGTGTATTTTGCGTGCGTAGCATACAATATGTGCTTCGGCGCCCGCCGGGGCTTGTTCGTAAGCGTGGGTTGTACTTGACGCGTTGCTGTCATTGTTAAACCAGTTCTTGTTGTGGCTCTCACGGATGTTTTAGACCGAATAGACGCAGCACCTCTGCGTTTTTCTTTCTGTTCTTTTCGACCTGGTGTTCTGCGCTTTACCATTCATATTTCTTGCTCCCCTTTGTAATATGACGCACATCATCACGTGTGTGATGAGGCATGCTTTGTTTTGTGCTATTTCCCATGTAAACAATGAAAAATAAAATATTTTGTACCATGCCACCACTGCTTCCTATTGTGTGTAATTCAGAAAAGTGGTTTAGGCTAAATAGTGAAAACAATTACACCAATAACAGCTCAGATCGCATAATTTTATCGTGTTTGCATGCGAACATTTTGTATTGCATAAATACATCGAGGATATTGCTTTTTTTAGTGACAAGGTTGCGATCCGCTAGTTTATACGTCTGTATATGCTAAAAATGCAACGTTGAAGCTTCACTAAACACGACGTGGTTGAACATTTTAACAGCCAGGTAAACCAGGGTCAAAAGCGCTGCTGTCAAAACCGAAACCAAAACAGAGTTAACCAGGTGTCCCAAATCTCTGAAGACAATAATGCCGGTGTGACCAGCCGCTAGTCGCGCTGGTAGTAGCTGGGCCGCAGGGCTCTACGGGAGTGTCCGCTCTTTACGTAAGTAGTTTCTCTATGGTTGGACCGCTAAACGTCCAAGAAATTACTCTAGGAGAGCGTTACTGGATTAAACAAGTACAGCGTTCGCACCTTCCAGACGACGTTGCGGCATTGTCGTCTGACCTACCAGTACCTCCGACATCTCGTTTGCTACTTCTACGTCCATTCATCGATGACGCCGGGCTTATACGCGTTGGAGGGTGCCTAAAACTTCTGCCCGGCCTCCTATCTGTTCGCCACCCTATCGTGCTCCCGCGTCGCGATGCTGTCACCGAGCTATTTATTCGTGCCACCCATGAGCGAATTCTTCATTCGAGTGTCGAGCTCACACTTACAAAACTTCGCGATCGTTTCTGGGTGCTGAAAGGCCGCCAAGCCGTGAAATCAGCCTTGAAGAATTGTGTGGTATGCCGGCGACGTAAGATCAGTGCACAATTAGAGCTTCGATCGTCTACGCTCCACGGACAAAACGGAACCCAAACTGTCACGGCGACTTTGACACGACAACCTGGAGAACGATGACTACTTCGTGTGATATGGACTGGGTTGTGTGACGGAACTGCTGGTCGCGCCTGAGGACGTCGTCCCGTCTCAAATTCGCACTCTTGAAGCGCGCAGCACTTCGCAAACTCGTCGGCCGCGGGAGTGTTTTACAAATAAAGAAGACGAAGGGGCGGCTAACGCGAGCAGGGGCCACGGACGGGCTCGGCTACAGTTCAGCCATACCTTCGAACAGGCCAGACGGTCGGGTACGGTTGTCCTTCGTATTTTCGCTAAAGACACCAGCGGCACCTTGAACTGGTGCTGCTAAAGTTGTGGAAAAAATCGCATTTTTCTGGAGACGCTGCGTTGCACGCGCCGAAGCCGTGCGCATATCTGCCACCAACGAGGAGTGTTCGCAAACGGTGATATTGTCGCGAAGACCGCGTCGCGTAGAATGTTTTCTTGTTCTTTTTTCTTTTCCGACTGCTTTTGTAGAAGGGGTGCTCGGGTAAACGAGCCCGCGCACCGCAGGGGGTTTTCCAGGGACGGGGCACCGAAAATGACGACCATGTGTGCGCGTCGCGGCCATTTTCCGGAAAGCGTTGTTTGTATTAGTTTTGTGGCAAAGCCGGATGCACGCGATCACGAGAGCTCGTAGAGCATCGTTACCTTCGACCTGCCTGACTGGCCCGTGTAAGCCGTTTTCCTATTGGTGAGAGGCAATAGGCGCTGAAAAGTGCTATTTAAGCGGCGACACTGGCCTTTTTTTGAGAGCGGACTCGGGGACCATGACGCTCGGCACCACCGGGGAGCAGTCCGGCAGGCAGACGGGGTATGATACCATTTTCTATGTTGTATAATTTTTGCCCTGTGTGTTTTCCAACTTCAAGATGTCTTAGCTAAATAAACCCCCCCAATGAGTGCTCTCCCAATTCCCTGTGTCGACTCTTCATCGCTTGCCTGCGCGGAGTGGCTCCCATGCCTCTTCGTCTTCCTGACCTTCCGATGCGTCTAACATGAACGGCCCCGACGTTTCGCTACAAAGTGGTGGAGGTTGCTCGGTAGCGATATTCCCGCTCTAAAACTATGCCCCGAGTCAACAAGTATCAGGAAACTACTTCGGACTGCTCCACTATGACGGAACCCCCTTCTTCCTTTCTCTCTGCTATGGCTACCCCCCAAGCAAAACCTTTCGTCGGACCGCCAGTCTTTAGAGGCGCGCCAGAGAAATCTGTTTCCGAGTGGCTACTTTGCTACGAACATGTCGCGTCGCTGAACAACTGGGACCAAGCCACGAAAGTTAAATTTTTATATTTGGCTTTAGACGGTGATGCAAAGAAATGGCACACCACTCAAATTCTCACGGGTGCCCCTAATTCATGGGAACAATGGGCGACGTTATTGAAAACGTCATTTACTAGCCGTCACTCAGTCGAGATCGCCCATTTGCGGTTACAAAACCGGACACAGCTGCCGTCCGAAACTCCAGAGCAGTACTACTATGACGTCGTGCAGCTTTGTGCAAGGGTCAACCCGTCTATGGCAGAAGATGATCGGTTGCGGCACCTTATGCGCGGTCTGCGTCCAGATGTGCAGGAAAAAATTATCATCGCGAACCCGGAAACCTGCGCCGCATTCCTCCAAATTTTACACGCATAAATTACGCAGCTTTGATGAGCCATGCTTCTTGGTCACGTCCGATTGACACTCAGTCTCCTGCCGGATTGCAGTCGTGGATGCAAAACATCGCGCCTCCGGTAGGGATGGCATCCGCCGCCGCGGCAGTACAGCCTCCTCCTACATGTATCGCCACCTGCGCCGCAGCAGAATTGCTTTGCCCGCGGGAGGCTGCCGACCGCGAGGGAAACTTGAGGGCGATTGCAGACTCCATCGCCTTAGTAGAGCACTTTAGTTTGGCGTGTTTACGCTCCGCTCAGCGGCTAAGCGGAGCGCGAGTGCAACTGCGCATGCGCTCTCCGGTAGGGAGGCAAGCGGGCTACCGGAGCGGGGGGTGGGCTCCGCTTACGAGCCGATTTAGCGGAGCGCCGAGCGTCAATACGCGCGCGCGCTCATATCCAACATGGCTGCCCCCACGACTGGCATGCCTTCCACCGCGGCCGGATCGGCGTCATCGTCGACGGCACATTGCAGGCCCCGAAAACGATTTCGCATCGACGAGGATTTGCGCCTGACCCGCGATGTGGCTAGTGCAGACCGATACAACTACCCCCAAGCATGGGATAAATAAATCACGAAAACGTCCTCAGCACATAGGCAAATCTCAACAAAGCTTGGACTGGATCCGGATAACATTCGATGGCTATCACCAAGCCAACCCTTTATTTTTCACACGGTAAAATGCACCAATAACGCGTTATTCGAGCACATACCTATTTGTTTATAAAGAAGTAACTCATGTTTATTTGATTTCCTGAGTAAAATTGACAAAAAGTGATTTTAGTTTTCTTTCACTACGCCGCGTTCAGCCCGAGGGCGCTGCGAGCTCTAAGGCCTCGTTACGCTAACAAAACGTGTAACTAAAACGCGACAGTCTTCTCCCGCTCCGCTGCGCCTTAGCGGGATACTCGGAGCGGAGCGTGCCGTAAACACGCCAAACTAAAATGCTCTACTGTCTGACCGGATAAAAAACATCGAAGACGAGATGCGTCGCCCCTCAATGCCTTGGCCACCGAGAACATCCCGTGCCAACGACGGGATGTCCCGCCCAACGACGGGCGTCCCCGATGCCAGATTTGCCGCCGTATCGGCCACGAAGCACAACAGTGCTGGCAGCGGTTCCGGGACGACAGAAATGATAATGCGGAGTCTCTTGGCAATCACAATGGGCAGCATAACCCTTCGGGAAACGAGAACGGCCGGGTTTAAGGGGCCAGCCCGGCCGTCCCATCGGCACATTGTCGGAAAGTCAGCTTCACGTAGTCCCCACACGAGCCAATGGTAGAATAACGTTGCGACACCGCCCTGACCTTAAGAATGGAAATGGCGACACGCTTTCCCGCCTTCCTCACGACCCTGCACCAGTAAGCGAAGAAAACCTTTTACCATTGCTGGTTTTGGGTCAGGCGGATGTTGGAAAAAAGCAGAGGGCAGACCCATGGATTAGAGCCATTGTACAGCACCTCGAAGACCCGAGTGCGCCCGTTGTCAGGAAAACCAAAAGAACGGCACGGAGTTTTCGGTTAATCGACGGTGTACTGTATCGGAGGGCGAAAGGCTTTGAGAAAGATTGCGCGGCTCTCGTTGTCCCCAAGTGCTTGAGGTCTGAGATATTAAGGCACTGCCATGACGACTGTACGGCAGGCCACTTGGGTGTCAAGCGTACATGGGAGAAGCTGCGTTACCGATATTTCTGGCCGAAGATGTTCTCATACGTCAGCAAGTACGTTCTCTCCTGCCCTGACTGCCAGATGAGACCGCCGGGGAAGCCGGCCGGTTTCCTCCAACCAATCCCGCCTGTAGGTCGACCGTTTCAGCAGACGCTACCGGTAGATGTCGGGTCGGGCGCACAACGTGGATTCGACTACACCCTGGATGCGATGAAAGTGGCTCGCCGGCTGCGGCAGGCTCGAAAATTAGTGAATGAACGGGAAAGGCGCCAGCAAGAAAAGAACAAGCGCAGCTACGATGCCGACAACGCAGACGATGAGTCCGGTGCCGATCACGAGGTGCGAGATCCAAGTGGTGATGTGCGCGAGTGCAGTGATGACCGCGAATTCCATCAAAGCGAAGTGCGCGAGCGCAGTGCCGGGAGTGATGTCCACGAATTACACCCCAGTGTTGTGCGCGAGTGCGATGTCAATGGTGATGTGCGTGAGTGTGGTTCGCGAGCGGACCGAGAACTTCGTTTACGTCATGGTGTGCGCGAGTCAGGGACCAGTGATGCAGTACGGCAGCGCGAGAGCTCTGACTCTGAAAGTGAACTTTACAGCGACTGGAAGACGTTTTCACGCGGCAACAACGGACAACGAAATGTCGCCGCTTACGACACGGATACTGACTTGTATTATAGTGCCAGCGAGTGAACTTTAGTGATTTTTGTGTCTCGCGGTTTTCCATTTCTTGTTTTAAGTTTTTCACCTTTTAGATAGATGTATAACTTTTATGAAACGAGCACCTCACATAATTGTTGTATGTAAAATTGTTTTTTCGTACTTCTTTTCCTGGCTTGCAAGTAAAACGAGTGGGTCACTCTTTTTCGTAGGGGGGAGGTGTCGCGAAGACCGCGTCGTGTAGAATGTTTTCTTGTTCTTTTTTCTTTTCCGACTGCTTTTGTAGAAGGGGTGCTCGGGTAAACGAGCCCGCGCACCGCAGGGGGTTTCCTAGGGACGGGGCACCGAAAATGACGACCATGTGTGCGCGTCGCGGCCATTTTCCGGAAAGCGTTGTTTGTATTAGTTTTGTGGCAAAGCCGGATGCACGCGATCACGAGAGCTCGTAGAGCATCGTTACCTTCGGCCTGCCTGACTGGCCTGTGTAAGCCGTTTTCCGATTGGTGAGAGGCAGTGGTGTTCCGAGACGTTCGTGTTGCCATGGGCGCTGAAAAGTGCTATTTAAGCGGCGACACTGGCCTTTTTTTGAGAGCGGACTCGGGGACCATGACGCTCGGCACCACCGGGGAGCAGTCCGGCAGGCAGACGGGGTATGATACCATTTTCTATGTTGTATAATTTTTGCCCTGTGTGTTTTCCAACTTCAAGATGTCTTAGCTAAATAAACCCCCCCAATGAGTGCTCTCCCAATTCCCTGTGTCGACTCTTCATCGCTTGCCTGCGCGGAGTGGCTCCCACGCCTCTTCGTCTTCCTGACCTTCCGATGCGTCTAACATGAACGGCCCCAACGTTTCGCTACAATATCACGCAAGCGAGACAGAGCAGTTTGTCAGCAGATCATTAACTCAGACTGCGTCACAGCGAAACGTGCATGATTTGCTTATCAGCGGCCGTCTTTTGGGTATGCTTGGCACGCGGTGTCCTGCCGGCGTGTCGCTTGGGCAAGGTAGAACCATTCTTCTGTGTAGCGGGTGTGGTAGCCAGTTGCATTGCGGAGCGCTCAGTTTCGGCAACGCGAGTGCTCGGAGTTGGAGACGTGAACGCGTGAATGCGTGACGCTTCCCGCTGGGATGTCTGTTGCTACACCAAAGCATTTTTCTGCGCGGCATTCGGCCATAGACGTCATTTGATTTTTGCGCTTTAGCATGACCACGTACTAGTTCACTCCACCGCTCCCAGATGGCAGTACCCCTGGGTATCTGGAACGGTAAGCGGGAAGAAAACTATGTTAGGTGTAGTTTACATGTGGACTGGAAATAACTGCAAAGAGAAAAATCAGGAGTTAGTGAATTGCATAAGCAAGGATATTCAGAAATTTGGTAACGGGGCCGAAATAATCCTCTTAGGAGATATGAATGCTCATGTGCATGACCTCGACGGATATACAGATTATAACGGGAAGTTGATGCTAGAGCTCTGCGAACAACATAGTCTCGATATAGTTAACATGAGAGGTCGGAAGCAGGCAGTCAACAATCGATTACTGCCTCATGACAGAAGGAATTCACGAAAAGTTGAGACAAATGAGCATAGATGAGGAAGGGGCTAGCAGCTTGGGGAGTGACCATAAACGCATAACTTTGCGAATGGGATATGTAGATCATAAAGAGAGCATCGAATTAAAGTCGGGCAGCTCCTTTCTAAGTGAAAAACAAATTAGGAACGTAGTCGCAACAATCGAGGACATAGTGAGCAGAACAAAAGGCAAAGTGTGGGATTATAATGAGCTTCTTAATCTAATAAGGACTGAAGTTACGAAAGAGAAACAAAAGAGTTGCTGGAAGGGAAAGCGAAAGCCAAAACGATGGTGGAACAGGGAAATTCAGGACGCAATTGAGAATCGACGGGAAGCATCTCGAATACATAGGCAGGCAAAAAAGGAGCAGAGGCCACAAGACGAGGTCAAGCAAAAATGGGAAACATATCTCGAGAAAAAAGCCCTGGTACAGAGTTTAGTTGAAGCCAAGATTAAAGGCCAAAGTGAACGTTGGATATCGGACATTCGCGAAAAGAAGGACGCATCTAGGCTTCTCTGGAACCACCTGCAATCGCTGGGGAAGAAAACTAACTATGCAGCGGCATATTGTGGATGAAGAAGGAAATAAATTGGAGGGGTACGACGCATTGACTTATATTCGAAACGCAACAGCCGATTCCTTTAAGAAGCATGACGAGGCTCCCTTTACGACGTGTAACACTAGCAAGGGAGACCAAGTGGAAGAACTAGTTCTGGAAAATTTCAATTGGAAGAAGGCGGAGGAAATGATTCCCAAACGAACAGCCACAGGATTAGATGGGGTTAGCATTACTGTAATAAATGAGCTCCGAAGAAACAGCAAAGAAGCCCTATTAAAAGCAATTGAAAAAAAGCTTAAAGGACAGGCGAATACCGGACAGTTGGCGTCAAAGTAGGATGAAGTTCATTTATAAGGGCAAGGGAGAGAAAAATAACATTCGCTCCTATAGACCACTGACCATTACATCAGTACTCTACAGGTTGGCGATGCAGGCAATTAAATTGAAAATGTAGATATGGACAGAGCTTAATGGCACTTTTGGCGAACTCCAAAATGGATTTCGAGTCGACAGGAGATTAGATGATAACCTTTTTGCGCTTACGCAGTGTATAGAAATAGCCGGAAAAGAGAACAGGCCTCTACATTTGGCATTTCTGGATATTAAGGGTGCGTATGACAATGTGAATCAGAATATTTTATGGGACATAATGAAAGAGGCTGGTATAGGGGATGACTGTATAGAGCTCTTAAAGGAAATATACAGTGGAAATACAGTATGCGTGGAATGGGAAGGTATGGCGAGTAATGGTAGAATGGAGGCCGTCGATATAGGTAAAGGGTTGAGGCAGGGATGCCCGTTGTCCCCACTATTATTCATGCTTTACATGAGGAGAATGGAGAAAGCATTGGAGATGAGCAATATTGGGTTTAAGCTGTCACACAGACAGGCAGGTATAGTGGTAGAGCAAAAGCTCCCCGGGTTGTTTTATGCACACGATATTGTGCTATTCGCAGACAGTCGAACAGATTTGCAGGGTCTGGTTAGTATATGTGGTCGGGAAAGTGAAGATTTAGGGCTAAAATTTAGTGTGGGAAAATGCGGCTGGATGATATTCAATGACAGCAACGATCAGACCATATCAATACAGGGCGAGGAGATACCCAGAGTACGAGAGTACAAATACCTCGGGATATGGATAAATGATGGGAATAGATACATGGAAGTACAAGAAAAAGCTATGATAGTTAAAGGAAAGAGGAACTCCGCAATAATGAAGCATAGAGCGCTGTGGGGTTACAACAGGTACAAGGTAATTCGAGGTTTGTGGAAAGGTGTAATGGTGCCAGCACTTACATTCGGAAACTCAGCGGTGTGCATGAGGTCAGAGGTACAATCAGGGCTGGACGTGAATCAGAGGACGGTCGGACGTCTCGCACTGGGCGCCCATGGGAAGACCACAAATGAGGCTGTTAAGGGGGATATGGGATGGTCTGACTTTGAGGGAAGGGAAGCTCAGAGTAAAATTAGGTACGAACAGAGATTAAGGAATATGAAAGAAAGTAGATGGGCAGCGAAAGTATTCAGGTATTTGTATAGGAAGAACGTTGATTAACAATGGAGGAAGAGAACTAGGAAGCTTACCAGTACGTATACATCCAGTAACGAAACGGATGGGACGAAAAAGAGCGTTAAGAGCATGGTCAGAGCGGCGGAGAACTCGGATTGGATAGCAAGAATGGAGAAGAAACCGGCATTGAACAACTACCGAAAAGGGAAAGACGAAATCAAGAGAGAAAAATTTTACGATAATTCAAAGGGAAGCGCTTTACTGTTTGAGGCAAGGTCCGGTTGCCTGAGAACCCGAAGTTACAGAGCGAAATTCAATAAAGAAGGGGACACATGTACGTGCTGTGGAAAAGCTAGGGAAACGACAGACCATATTTTGATTGAATGTACAGATGCCCACCCAGGTGTAGCTGTGGACACTACCCTACAGGAGGCCATGGGTGTCAGGAGTAACAGGGGAAAGCTGAACATGCCGGCGATAGATATAAGTAAAAGGCGCTTAGAGCATTGGTGGCGCAAAAGTATGGAGCAAACAAAAGCGCAAGGTAGTTCGGTTAAGATTGTTACATCACAGCAGAACGATAATAGATAAAATAAATAGACGAGGAAAAAAATTAGTTGTGAAAATATGTGTGATTCGGGAAAAGAAATGGTTGTATTAAACGAAAAAGAAATAAAGCTAGAGCTTGGTGGCCCGGCCACCGCCCCGTTATAAAGGCGACGCTCCTAATATCCATCCATCCATCCATGGATGGATGGATGCTATGAGCGTCCCCTTTGTAACGGGGCGGTGACATGTGCGCCACCAGGCTCGTAAGAAGACTTAAGAACTTTTTTTCTCTCTCTCTCTCTTTAAATTTTCCTCATGCCTTTTAAATTTACTTCACTCAAATCGATCATACTATAGCAAAAAACGGAAATTCATAGCCCAGTTCCCTGCCCCTTATGGCAGAAAGTCCATATTTTTTTTATAATTATTTTTGTCCGTTCTCTCTAGTTTTCTGCCACCAGTATTCTAACCGTCTCTTACTTATTTCAATCGCGGCTATGTTCAGCTTCCCGTTGTTCGCCCTAAAACCCAAGGCTTCCTGTAGGGTGGTGCCCAAACGTACACCTGGGCGGATATTTCCGCATTCAATCAGAACATGCTCCGTCGTTTCCCTATCTTCCTCACAGCATGTGCATTTTTCTTCTTCTTTACTGAATTTCGCTTTATAACTACGCGTTCTAAGGCAGCCCGATCTCGCTTCAAACAATAAAGCGCTTCCTCTTGAATTATCATAAAATGCCTCCCTCTTTATTTCGGTTTTGCCCTCTCGGTAGTTATTCAGAGTCGGCTTTTTTTTCCATCGCTGCCCTCCAGTAAATCTTCTCCGCCTCTCTGACTTTACCCTTTACCCTCTTTGTTGTCAGTTCTCTTAGAGCAGTATATTCACTGGTGAGCTTCCTAGTTCTCTTTCTCCACTGCGTGTCAACGCTCTTTCTATATAAATAGGGGAACACCTTCACTGCCCACCTGCTCTCTTTCATATTCCTTAGCCTCTCTTCAAACCTTATTTTGCTCTGCGCTTCCCTTGCCTCAAAACTCCTGCTGCGAACCAAGGGTGCAGTGGAAGGATGGCGGTGTTAATGGAAGACTAGTTTTCCATGTTAAACAGCTTTGTTTTGACGAGACATCGGCTGGATGCAACTGCAAAGCGGTGTTGGGAAGATATAAGGCCGAATTGATCCGCATTTAGTATGTACTTTGGCACTGCAGTGAGTGGAGCGGCCAGCACCTGCAGTCGCATCGAGTGGTTATGGGTTATAATACCAGTGATGGTGGCTGTTTTTGATTGTTTTCATGCATTTTTTTTCAGGTATCTACTTCCGTGACAAACTTGCGTCTGTAAAATCTTGGTGGAGCTCGGCATAAAGCACTTTCGTGTTAAAAAGGAAAGAAAAAAATTGGCCTCGTATCTGCGTGCTTCGCTGCAAATATCGTCGAAAGACGATAGTCTTTTGCCGGCCGTACTACGCTGCGTGAGATATGGACGTAATCTGCCAGCGCCGTCAGTAAACATGAGCTTGTGCAGAAGCCCTGGGCAACTGCCAGATGGCAGCACCAAATCGTCGGCAAAGGCCTTTTTCGTGCGTAGCGTCACATTTTTAGCGCTCTAGGGTCTTTAGAATTCTAGGGTCTTTACACACTATGGTCTTGAGAATTACGTATCTGTGTATTTTCTAGTAAAGGAAAACATCATCTAATACTTACGCATTGATGTTTCGCCTCAGATATGCGTAATATTTGCTTTTTGATCGACAATGTTCACAAGTATGAACGCAGCTACCAGTTCAAGATGGCTGGACGTTAGGCAAGTGCTTAAACTTTGGCCGGGTGGCTGAGTCGTGTGAGAGACAGACAAAAAGACAGACCACAATTTCTGCGTTCAAGTATCCCAAGAAAGACAATCGTCTTTAAAAGCTTCCACGCCTGCGCGGAGGACGCAGGCCTAGAAGCATGGAGCGTAAGCCAAACTTACGCTGCGACTCTGCTGCTGTTTCGGTTTTGCTTTGCTGCGTGCACTATCGCAAGGAATTCTGCAATCTCTCAAGAAAAGGCTGTGCCTTCGGCTCATTATTGCCCCATCCACGATGCTGAGTCGGAAAGATTGGGGTAATTTGCGCCAATATGAAGAATAAGCGACGCAGCCGATTCATTCACGCGCTGTGAAGGCGACCACCAGCGGCAGCACAAGTGGACCGGCGCTGATGACGAGACGCACGAAATCCCGGGTTTGCGTGAGGCACCACCATCACAGCGAGTGCCGCACATAGGCATCCTTTCCGGTGAATTGTACAGATTACTCTAGCTCTGTCGACATGCCTTTCCAAAACTTTCTTCATTTCTAACAAACGCGATGCGGAGGGTTGTGGTTTAATAGTTTTATTGAATAGGACAGCGTCCCAGTGCAGATGGCCAGCCCAGGCAAAATGTTTATTACAATAAAACAACACGCGCAAATTAAGGTAACAGACGATCGTAGTGGCACAGTTAGTACAAATATCGTCATCATCATTACCATTGTCATCATCAGCCTATTTCAGCCTATTTTACGTCCACTTCAGGACGAAGGCCTCTCTCAACGATTTCCAATCCACCCTATCCTGAGCCAGTTGGTTCCACTTTATGCTCGCAAACTTTTTAATTGCATCGCTCCATCTAACCTTTTGCCTGCCTCTGTTGCGTTTTCCCTCTCTTGGTATCCATTCCGTCGCTCTTACTGTCCATCTGCTATCTTTTCTCCTCATGACATGTCCTGCCCCGGTCCACTTCTTTCTTTCAGTCGATATAATAATATCAACTACTCCTGTCTGCTCCCTGATCCATTCCGCTCGTTTTTTATCTCTTAGCGTTACACCTATCATTTTTCTTCCCATTGCACCGTTGCGTGCTCGTTAGTTTCATCTCTAGTTTTTTTGTTATCCTCCACGTTTCTGCACCGTGCGTTAATACCGGAAGAATGCAGATTTAAATACTTTTCCCTTTAGTGACAGCGGCAAGTTTCCAGTCATGATTTCGTAATGCCTTTCGCATGCGCTCCAGCCCATCCTTATTCTAAGGAGAATTTATTTTTCATGGGTAGGAGTTCCTGTTAGTAACTGTCCCAGGTATACGTATTCGTTTACACATTTTAAGGGGTCACTGTTAATTTTAAATTCCTGTTCCTTAGCTAGGCTACGGAGCATAACATCGGTCTTTTGCCTATTCATTTTTAGTCCAATTTTAATGCTTTCCCTGTTTAGGTCATCAATCATGTTTTGTAATTCGTCCCCATCATTGCTAAAGAGCACAATGTCGTCTGCGAATCTTAAATTGTTTAGATATTCTCCGTCTATTCGAATTCCCTTTTCTTCCCAGTCTAGACGTTTAAACACTTCCTCTAAACATGCAGTGAATAGCATCGGGGAGACCGTATCTCCCTGTCTCACACCTCTCCCGATCGGGATTGGCCTGCTTCTCTCAAGAAGGAGTAGTGTGGCTGTGCAATCTGTGTAGATGTTATTTATGGCTTGCATGTATACGTCTGGTACCTCTTGTCGACTTAAAGCTTCTAGAACCTGCTTGTATTAATTTTCTATGGAGTCAAATGCTTTTTCGAAGTCTATAAACGCCATATAAAGATGTTTGTTATATTCAGCGTTCTTCTCAATTACTAGGTTGATAGCATGGCTGTGGTCCATTCTTGAGTAACCATTCCCTAAACCAGCTTGTTCTCTTGGGTGGTTAAATTCGAGTGTTTCTTGTATCCTAGCAGAAATTACTTTCGTAAATAGCTTGTATATTACTGGAAGCAGGCTAATCAGTCGGTACTTCTTTAACTCCTTTATGTCACTTTTCTTGTGGATTAGGATTATATTAGCATTTTTCCAACTGCGCGATACATTACATGTCTTGATGTGACCCTTGGCGGTATTAGTTGCAGCGGTTCCGCATCGTTAAACGTACATGCTTTCAAAGCCTTTCATGCGCTTAAATTTCTACCGGCGTTACTATTTCGTACAGTATTTGGTCTAAATATGCCGGGATGATCTAGTATTTCTACACGTCACGGTTCCGTCACGGTCACGGATCCAGAACGTCGCGGTTACTAAAATCCTGTTTTAGCAAATCGTTTCTTCCCTTCACGCTAAGCAGATATGTCTGCACGTGCTGACACCCAGGGTTCTTTAACGTGCACTGACATCGCACAGTACGTGGGCCTCAACATTTCGCCTCCATCGAACGCAGCCGCCGCGGCCGGGATTCGATCCCGCGACTCTCGGATCTTCAGCCGAGTACTACATGACCACCGTGGCGGGGCTCTCTATGTTTCTGCACCGTACGTTAGTACCAGGAGAATGCAGCAATTAAATACTTTTCGCTTTAGAAACAGCGGCAAGCTTCCACTCATGATTTGGGAATGTGTCCCGAATGCGCTCTATCCCATCGTTATTATCTACGGAGGATTTCCTTTTCATGGGTAGGCGTCCTTGTTAGTAACTGCCCAGATATAAGTATTTGTTGACACATTCCAAGGGTTCATTGCTAATTTCAAATTCCTGTTCTTTCGCTAGACTGTTGAGCATAATTTTGGTCTTTTGTCGATAGGAAAGCGCCAACCGTGTCAAAATAGAAGAATAAAATGCAAGAGCTCAAACTGAGGGAAACAGTCTTGGCAGCTTCGTTAGTAACAAAATAAAGCCTAGAGGCAACACCGTGTCTTTGGCCGTGTAAAGACGCTGTACATGAATGACTGATCGTACACGTACAGGTCGTACATGAATGACTCTGATCCTTCAAAAACTGAGAAGAGTGGTAAATACTGTGTGGACTAGAAAACTCTGATTGTTGACTATAGCTCGTGGAGGTGAGTTAAGAACCGTGAATCATAGCAATTTCTGCGCGAAAGGCCGTTGCTAGCATTGAAAGGTTCTGATAGGCGACACTGAAGCAATCTTAACGTTGATCGGATTTACATTAGGCATGATTTGACGCCTGCATCTGAAACATCCGCTCTCTCTGGGCTTGCTCCTCAATAAGATTAGAGTATATTTCAGATTCTACCACATCTCGTGTCCCTTAAATGCTCCAGAATTTGAAGCGCGTCACAGAGACCGTCGTGTAAAATAGTGGATCATTGATGGAACAATGGATCATTAGTGTTTAAGGTCAACGTACTTTGGTGAGGGAAAGCACGTTCACCTTAAGCATCTAATGTTTTCGGGAAAACAAAACCAGACAGCACGTCGGACCAATCTATTTTTGCGCTGGCAAATGGTGGTCCAATAAACGCCAAGTTCGACATCCTCTGAAAACGCCAACACTGACCGATCGGAAACGGTGGCCCAATAAAAACCAAGTTATGCCATTATTGTAACTATGGCGTTGCCATCCTCTGAGAACGCCAACATTGACACGTCGTTGCCAGTCAGCATAACGTACGGACACTTAACGGGACTGGTTTTTCAGTTGTCATAACCATGCTAGTTGAGTAATGCAGCTGCATTCGAGTAACGTGCACTTGACGTCGTGTCCATTATCAGGCGGCCGATACTGCGTGCCGGACAACGTTCTTCAGACATGAGTTTTGTCGCACAAGTGGTGTTGAGATTAGCGAGTACAGATGATATATCATGGTCAATATTTATCGATTTTTACTGAGACAAGAAAGACCTGAGCGCGAATCGAGCTCTTGCCTGCACGGGGTCACAAACATTGCTGTTCTTGGCCTCCCGCACTGCAGAAAAGGCATCAATTAATTATTTCTAGTATCGTGATTTTGCGAAAACTGTTCATAGTCGCAGGGTAAAAAAAAAAACACATGCACGAAGTATTCAGCTTAATTAGATGAACTATCGCAATTAGTTACATGAAAAATCAGAATCAAGGCGGGTTAAAATATAACTTTGCAACTCCTAATTGTAAATACCGCGTTAATTTGCGCTATATGGTATGAGCAGCAGTAGCGATTCCATCAAGAGAGCAACATTCCTCCCCCTGATTTAAGAAGCGATGCGTAGCAGAATGGGCCTCCAGATTGGGAATTTTTCATGAGGCGCTTCTGCACCCTTCAAGGTAAATTTCAACTAACTTATGACACATTCTTTACGTGGTTCCTGAAAGAACTTAACGCTTGCGTGTGCTTCATTTGTGCCACACCCAGAGGTTACATCGACGTTGTGATGTCGTTTCGAGGGCATCACCAAATACATAATATCCTTGAGAAAGTACCGCATAAGAAGTACAGGAGAAGAGAGGGGGGGAGGGAGGAAAAATCGTTGCCCGGGGAAAGAAACCGACGTTTCGACAAAAGGACTTGCCTTTGTCAGGGCTTCCTTAGCAGCTTGTTTGTGTATACATTCGTGCAACAACTTCAAAAGTCGCCGGGAAGGCGAGCAAGCTTCTGCTCAAGGACACTGGAAAGCGAACACTCAAGCAGAGTAGGAGATACAGAGGGGGTTAACTGGAGCGGAGCCGATGTAGAACGTCTTTCGCCGTTATGAAGAACGAGCACGCGAAATAGGAGCTGTCCAACTACCAATGGAAGCCAGATTATGCGGAAGTTTTTTTGACATCTCCAAATAAAATAATTGTTGCCCTCAATCAGTCAAGTGAAGGCGCAATTAGTAAATAAGAGCAGGGCTCGTCGGTATCGGGATAGTATCTTATAGATACTCTGGGTGAGTAGCGCACCCAGGATTTCTGTCAGGGGAGGGAGGGTACAAATTTTCACGAAGGGCTTGCGATTACATAGTTGTTGCGTGTGTCTATTAGAAGGGGGGGAGCGGGCACTTTGCGCAATGCGTCATTTCCTTTCTTCAGCTGGAGGGATCGTAAAGCAAATAAAATGCCAAATAATAGTAACATCAATGATGATGAGTATTTTTATTATTCGTTCGGCGTTTTGCAGAGACATCTTGCAAGAGCTTGACAGGGGCCATGAAGTCACTCAGCAAAGCAGTACACGTGGAAAATGAACGGAAAATTGAATAAAGCAACGCATAGCAATGATAACATAGCTCCAAACAATGTTGTCGGCACGTGCTTAGTTTGCCACTCCGTGCAGTCATATGGGTGCCGACATGCCGACCGGTTGGCGGCCATGCGATGCTGTTTAGAAAAACTCTGCAGATCAGCATGTTCTAAATTATGAGAGCGGAACATATTATATATTATGTTTCCTTTGAGCCTCGTCAAACTATATCTGAAAGTGAAATGTCGGCCTATAGCTGCATTTGTACAAACATCATAGTCTGAATACGTACATTACATACATGACAAGAGTTCATAAAAAAACTCTTAAGATCAATGAAATAATTCGTTATATAGAAACAATGTGGCTAGGGTTAAAAATGTAGAGAAATGACGCGACACAGACCGAAAGACGCTAAGAAATTCCTTATTCAAGTATATAACACCTCACTGCAGAGCTGAGAAGTAACTCCCATTGTCCTGCTGTAGCAGAGCTTATAGTTTCAGGCTGTTACTGGAAGTCCGCTTATTTATTAGTATTACCACACTAAGAATAAAGGTATTGAGTACTATCTTTTGGACCCCTTTTCCACGCATCATGATTACGTTAACAAGAGTTAATTTTCGGAATGGTCTTGCTTCTCGATGATTCATATGACCGCGGCGACATGTTGAAGGACGGCGATGTCCTCACAGCAAAAACACGCAGATTTATTTATAGTGGCTGTACGCTATTTACAAAACACGGCCAGGGCGGCCAGTACTGTCATCAGACATCATGACCACACAACTGAGCTCACACCGCATTAAGCGGTTCGTTCCCAGCCCTTAGCGCTTGCACCCAAACGGCGTAAGCACC
>CM023481.1:349355730-349603912 GCA_013339685.2 Hyalomma asiaticum | reverse complement strand
AGATTTGAGAGACCGTATTTTTATTCAGGAAGGCGCGCATAAGTAGAGGAATGCTCTACGATGCGGGAAAACGCATTTTGTGCGACTTCTGATCGAGTCAAAATTTCACAAAAAACCCATACTATAGTCTTACCTTTTTTGGCATTTTGGGCAAAATTTTGAGAGACCGTATTTTTATTCAGGAGGGCGCGCAATAAGTAGAGAATGCTCTACGATGCGGTAAAACGCATTTTGTGCGACTTCTGATCGAGTCAAAATTTCACAAAAAACCAATACTATAGTCTTACCTTTTTTGCATTTTGGGCAAAATTTTGAGAGACCGTATTTTTATTCAGGAAGGCGCGCAATAAGTAGAGGAATGCTCTACGATGCGGGAAAACGCATTTTGTGCGACTTCTGATCGAGTCAAAATTTCACAAAAAACCCAAGACTATAGTCTTACCTTTTTTGGCATTTTGGGCAAGATTTTGAGAGACCGTATTTTTATTCAGGAAGGCGCGCATAAGTAGAGGAATGCTCTATGATGCGGCCAAACGCATTTTGAGCGACTTCTGATCGAGTCAAAATTTCACAAAAAACCAATACTATAGTCTTACCTTTTTGGCATTTTGGGCAAAATTTTGAGAGACCGTATTTTTATTCAGGAAGGCGCGCAATAAGTAGAGGAATGCTCTATGATGCGGCCAAACGTATTTAGAGCGACTTCTGATCGAGTCAAAATTTCACAAAAAACCCAATACTATAGTCTTACCTTTTTGGCATTTTGGGCAAGATTTTGAGAGACCGTATTTTTATTCAGGAAGGCGCGCAATAAGTAGAGGAATGCTCTACGATGCGGGAAAACGCATTTTGTGCGACTTCTGATCGAGTCAAAATTTCACAAAAAACCCAATACTATAGTCTTACCTTTTTTGGCATTTTGGGCAAAATTTTGAGAGACCGTATTTTTATTCAGGAAGGCGCGCAATAAGTAGAGGAATGCTCTATGATGCGGCCAAACGTATTTAGAGCGACTTCTGATCGAGTCAAAATTTCACAAAAAACCCAATACTATAGTCTTACCTTTTTGGCATTTTGGGCAAATTTTGAGAGACCGTATTTTTATTCAGGAAGGCGCGCAATAAGTAGAGGAATGCTCTACGATGCGGAAAACGCATTTTGGCGACTTCTGATCGAGTCAAAATTTCACAAAAAACCCAATACTATAGTCTTACCTTTTTTGGCATTTTGGGCAAGATTTTGAGAGACCGTATTTTTATTCAGGAAGGCGCGCAATAAGTAGAGGAATGCTCTACGATGCGGGAAAACGCATTTTGTGCGACTTCTGATCGAGTCAAAATTTCACAAAAACCCAATACTATAGTCTTACCTTTTTTGGCATTTTGGGCAAAATTTTGAGAGACCGTATTTTTATTCAGGAAGGCGCGCAATAAGTAGAGGAATGCTCTATGATGCGGCCAAACGTATTTAGAGCGACTTCTGATCGAGTCAAAATTTCACAAAAAACCCAATACTATAGTCTTACCTTTTTTGGCATTTTGGGCAAATTTTGAGAGACCGTATTTTTATTCAGGAAGGCGCGCAATAAGTAGAGGAATGCTCTATGATGCGGCCAAACGTATTTAGAGCGACTTCTGATCGAGTCAAAATTTCACAAAAAACCCTATACTATAGTCTTGACCTTTTTTGGCATTTTGGGCAAGATTTTGAGAGACCGTATTTTTATTCAGGAAGGCGCGCAATAAGTAGAGGAATGCTCTAGGATGCGGGAAAACGCATTTTGTGCGACTTCTGATCGAGTCAAAATTTCACAAAAAACCCAATACTATAGTCTTACCTTTTTTGGCATTTTGGGCAAAATTTTGAGAGACCGTATTTTTATTCAGGAAGGCGCGCAATAAGTAGAGGAATGCTCTATGATGCGGCCAAACGTATTTAGAGCGACTTCTGATCGAGTCAAAATTTCACAAAAAGCCCAATACTATAGTCTTACCTTTTTTGGCATTTTGGGCAAAATTTTGAGAGAGCGTATTTTTATTCAGGAAGGCGCGCAATAAGCACAGGAATGCTCTACGATGCGTAAACACATTTTGTGCGACTTCTGATCCAGTCAAAATTTCACAAAAAACCCAATACTATAGTCTTACCTATTTTGGCATTTTGGGCAAGATTTTGAGAGACCGTATTTTTATTCAGGAAGGCGCGCAATAAGTAGAGGAATGCTCTACGATGCGGGAAAACGCATTTTGGGCGACTTCTGATCGAGTCTAAATTTCACAAAAAACCCAATACTATAGTCTTACCTTTTTTGGCATTTTGGGTAAGATTTAGAGACCGTATTTTTATTCAGGAAGGCGCGCAATAAGTAAAGGAATGCTCTACGATGCGAGAGATCAAGCGCAAAAGATCAGTCTTTCTCGGCAAGATTGCTGAATAGCAGATTCAATTTTCCGAAATTCGAGTTACTTCAAAATTTGGAAATTTCAAATGCCTAATTTTCGAAGTGAATACCTACACTGCAAATGTAATATATGGCAAATGTTCGAAAGATGCGTGCAATCGCGCACCCGTAAAAATTCGAGCAAACGAGGCGCTGAGCGCACCAGTCGTAACCAATGCAGGCATGCTCTCACTGTTACTACATTTGCAACATTTCGGCGATAAAAAATGCAGCGGCCCAGATGGAATCCCGAACTGCTTCCCAGGGATTTATACGCCCCCCCCCCCCCCAATCTTTCCCGATAACCAATGACTTTGTATCCACACCCCCCTGTGTTCTGGTTACACAATGGGTAATCCCCTCCCCCAAAATCGAAATTTGGATAAAACCCGGCTGCTTCCTGAAGCATTACGCCGAGCCTTTCAGAAAATAGCCGATGCTTTCTATAAAATAAATCAGTCTCTGTGCGGGCGCTGCCTTCGAAAGGAATGAAAAATGGCGGAAATGTTGCCAGTTTACAAATCCCGTGACAACTCTTGTCAGTCATATTACAGTCTTATTTATCTGACATGTACCTACACTCAAAATCCTGGAACACATTACTTCAAAAACTATAACACAGTATGTTGGCAATGTTCCACATGCCTATCAACACGGCTTTAGGACACGTCTGTCTACCGTTACACAACTTGTTGAGAAAATACGCGATTTTACGAAACCAATTAACGACCAAACACAAATAGATGTCGCATACCCACACTACTCAAAGGCCCTTGACCGTGATGCTAAACTACTCCCTGGTGCGGAGACGATAGGTCCGGATGACATTGCGACTTTCATTTTCCTGGCACCAGTTCCATATTTTTGATGGCGGGGAGGCTGGGACGTCATCCCTATATGAAGCGTACACTCGCTTCGTTTTCGGTTTAACACATCATTCGTTCGGTTGTGTAAAATTATTGAGTTTCCGAGTAAACTGAACTAGGCTGCTTTAGGACTTTCATACCATTGCAAAACAGCGATATCAGAATATGGTGATAAAACCGCAGAGTTACCCTTTAACGGTGACGGGGTCAGCTTATATGTAATGGTTATATGTAAGCTTATATGTAATGGTTGTGAAGGGTTATCAGTGTGCAGTTGTGGATGCATAAGAAGTGTTTTCGACGAATGCCAAGTTTGTCCATTTGCGAAGGAAAGTATTCAGATCCTGAGGGATTAGGTAGGGGAGCTGCTAGCGAAAGCGAGGCGATGCATCTCGGATTCCCAGAGTGAAAGCCACTGGCTCATCAATGTACATATGCTTCTGACTGCAGTGACTGCATGCGTAACGCCTACGTGTTACGGCCTTCAGCGGGCACCTCAGTCTAGAATGGCAGGGGTTGAGACCACATTCGTGAAATAGCATTAAAATTGACCGTGGAAAAGCAATCATCACCGTCAAAGAAAGCCTTTCCAGGAGTACACTCCGAAGTGCTTAGTGCTTGACCGAGCCTATAGGCCAGAACAGTACGCGGAAAAGGTGAGCAATACGCTCGCTTTCAGACCAAAATAGTTGCCATTTGCGCGAAGTTTCGCACCTTTTCCGTGAGTTGTTTACGCAAACAGCTTCCAGGCCGTGTGAGGGTTCAAGTGTGCGTATGACGAATCTTTTTTTTTTTTCTTACGCTCGGACGTGACGCCCAATTTTGTTAGCCTCCGTGACTTGTGCCTTCCATACGACCACAGTGACGACGAGTGCCTCCATGCCGCCCTCGAAGAGCGGCTGAGTGAAAGCGTCGAGCGCGCGTGTGTGTTTCTGTTGCGCTCAGCGTCACGAGGTTCCGTTCTTCTCGAAAGAATTCATTAGGAAGGGCGCCATTGTTGCCCGCCCGAAAGTCCTCGAATGACAGAATTCATTGGCGTTGGGGGAACAGCGTGTTCCGACGGCAGGAAGATGTCCAACAGAAATGCGGGGAACTATTATGACACGGAGGGATGCCTGCAGAGCAAAAACCTACTGCAGGTGCACACATTGTTCAGGAACGCCTGCACAGGGAGCCATTATAGCTAGAGGATGCATTGGTTTAATATTTATTCCCCGCGTCTGAATTGATAATTTCTTTTAGAAATGAGCGAGAACATTTTGAGTAAGCAGTCAGGGGCCCGCGCGGACGACTGGTGCACGCAACTGGGGCGGCTGTCAGTAACACGTATTCGGCTCCTTCGCGAACGTGAGCTGCAAGTCTCACCGGGTCACCCTAGCCTTTTTTTTATTGTTGCTTTGGTTTTGTTCGCACACTTTCGGCTGAGAGGGATGGCAGCGCGCCAGTGAAGCTGCAGCACTTGCGCACGTTCCAGTTCTAGGATGCGTACATAGCAGCCTTTACGAAAGCTATAGCCCACGCTCATAGCGAAGCACAGGTTGTATTTAGTACTGGCAATACCAAGTTATCACACGGGCATTGGTTCGGTGTGATCTGCTGTGTATTTTTCAAGCTTGCACAAATCTTGCGCCTTTCATTTCCTGCAATGATTTCATATAAGAAAGCCAGCTAAGACATGCAGTCCCATTATATTCTTTGAGAGGTTATTCTTCGAAGTGTTATATAATTAGTACCTGCAATTGAGAAAATATCCCGACGCCAAATGCACGCATCACGTACGTAACATCTGTGGCTCAGGGGACCATAAGACCAGACTAAAGAATTCCTCAGAAATGACAAGCAAGATAAGGCATATAAATTCAACTTTCCAGCACCCGCGCTTCCAAACACTGTGCTGCCCGCCTAGGTAGCCTACATAGCGGCTATTGGCCTCGAGGACATACCGCGGTATTTTTGAAAACTATGGTAGGACAAGGTAACGGGACACAAGAAGAACCCGGAGAACACACACACAGCGCTACACTTCCAAAAAATGATTTGTTTCTGTGCACCACGTGGTTCTTATACACTTTTTTTGCACACAGCTGTTTCGTATCAACACAGCTTTTTCGCGCAGCTTCCATTTCACACAGCTTTTCCACATCACGCACGGAAGCAAAATTCAGTTATCGCACCTTTCAACTCATTCGCAGGTATTGTAGCTCCTTTCTTGACAGCGCAATCGATGGGCTGCTGACATATGCACCACCAGCACTATCTATTCGTTCAGCTTCTAGAATTAGGCGTGTTAGTTCGCATCCACTCCTACCTAAGATGTATTAACGTCAGACTGCGTGAACACGGCAATAAAGTGAACAAGACACCAGCAGATGGGTTCCTATACCTGCACTGCAAGAAATGTCATTCATGCTTTCAGGTTACCGCCATCTGAGGTAGGAAGTGGGCGCGAACTAACACGCCTAATTCTAGAAGCTGAACGAATAGATAGTGCTGGTGGCGCATGTGCCAGCAGTCCGTCGATTGCGCTGTCAAGAAAGGAGCTACAATACCGGCGCATGAGTTGAAAGGTGCGATAATTGAATTTTGTTTCCGTGCGCGATGTAAAAAAGCTATGTGAAACTGGAAGCTGCGTGAAAAAGCTGTGTGCAAAATAAGTGTACAAGAGCCACGTGGTGCCCAGAAATAAATAATTCGTTGGAAGTGTAGCGCTGTGTGTGTGTTCTCCGTGTTCTTCTTGTGTCCCGTTACCTTGTGCTACCGTAGTTTTCAAAAATGCCATACCATCAAGCTCGCCTTGCAACTTTACTCGACATACCGTGGCGTCACCTGCCCGTGACGTGGTAAGCTACATCACGTGACATCGGCTGCGAGATGTGCTCTGCATCTCTAAGCGTTGCGCCTATCCATACGCAGCGTTCAAATCATTAAACGCCTGCGTCTGCACCAGAGCGGCGTTTATTTTAGCTGCAAGATAAGTTGGTGTGCAGGCCGGCGAAAGTACTTAACTAGCCAGCGTACGGTATCGCCGCACCGTCCACTCTGGTCGGAGAGTTTGTACGCGGCGCTATGGACGACGAACAAGAGGAGGCTACTCGCGTTAAAGGTGAGCAGTTAACAAATTTACCCTACTAAACTACACGTAGAAGTATTCGCACATATCGTGTACGTGTATGTTTGCCTGAGACACGCGGGCATGCGCGCAGCTGTCACTTGGTACTGAGCTGCGAGCGGTAACGCTTCGATGTTTACTTTTGTCACTCTGCATGATTCACGACAGCGCTTCGCCCAAGTTTTGTAATTGATCGCACGATGCTTATGTTGCTTTCATTGGTTTAGTTCGCATGGCCTGTGAACGCACTTTTGCAGCTATGACACTAGGTGTTCACAGCATTCGTCGCGAGGATTGTGGCGCTTGTCGCTTTTGCCGGAATTATCGCGGGTTCCAGGGCGATGATTTCGTTAGTCACAGGTCTGACATAATACGCGGAACTTCAGACGCGTACACTTTTGCTTTCTCAATCCACGCTTCGTAAACGTGCGCATCTCTACGCGGTGTATTTTGACTACGAGCAGGCTACAGGCCCTGTGTGTATCGCTTGCTCGACTCCTAATTACGATCCCCATACTTTGTTTGCAGTTGCACTGCCCGTCTCCACCATCAACAAGTTTGTTGACCGGTATAATTCAGCACATCGCGGCTGCTTATGGAAGGAGAGGCAGTCTATACATGAAGCCGACCATGTCCAAGCTTGCGGTGTAAAAAAGAAACGGGAAGACAGCGTCATTCTCGCCGCCCTCGTCATGGAAACGGCTGGAAGAATAAGCCTTCCTCCCCATGAAGTAGAGGTCGAAATCAAGGGCCGAGATGTGGGGTGTAGCTGTAGAGCAGGGTATAAACGTCTCTTCACTCTTAAACACATTTATTTCCTTTATACACTGAATACCCGCTTGCCCCTATAGCTTTACGTGCCCTACTAGTATGTACGCATAATTGTGCATTTCCGTCATGCAAAGGCTAACCACTCTACATTGGACATGAACCAAGCAACAAAAAGCATGCTTATTCGCCTATAAAA
This sequence comes from Hyalomma asiaticum, assembly GCA_013339685.2. Lineage (NCBI taxonomy): Eukaryota > Metazoa > Arthropoda > Arachnida > Ixodida > Ixodidae > Hyalomma > Hyalomma asiaticum. Next base: position 349,596,530 of record CM023481.1, on the reverse strand, counting down.
TCTGTTTACTTCTCTTTGGTAATAGAGCGTTGACTATTTTATAGGCAGCGCAAGTGCAACCATATGGTGGCCATGCTCCTGCACATTCATGCGAAAGAGAGCTTTGAAGTGCTGTCATCGACGCTGGGGCAAAGGCCAGAAGACAGGTGTCGCTGAGCAGTATGCACGTGTGGGAAAAAGGTAAATTGCCATGTGGGAAAAAGGTAAATAAATACGCATACCAGAGGTTGTTGGGATCTTGCACAGCATCTGCATATTGCAATAGAGAAATTACCTCGGATTTGTTTGCATGCAGTTGTAATAAGTTTTACGTGTTCATGGCCGATGGAGATCAGATGTCCGCACTGAATATTTACATTTATGCTCTGTTCCAGCCAAAGAAAAACGATGTTGTCCTTCCTGAAGGAGACATTCTCAAGAGACTTTTCCACCAGCTGCCGTATTCGTCATCAGCACTCGGCCACTTGAGTCTGATACGTTCAGTTGATTGTTATTCCGTCATATGTTAAAGAAACACACAAAATACTTGGGTCATTGGGTTACAATTTACGAGGCAGAATGCCTATTCTGTACTTTTGCTTTATTGAGTATTTCACACTTCAAAAGTGCTTACTTAATTTCAGTTATTTTCTCGTTGTAGTTAGCACTGTTTTATACGAGTGTAACCGCAACGAAATCCAAACTAGAAGAGAAGCTCAGGGAAAGATGGAGGCTTGAATTAATGAACAGATCGCTAAAAACGATGTATAACAAGGAATGGCGCTGGAGCCAACGTTGCAACTGAACTTGTTTTCCTCAGCATCCTGACAAGGACTTCTCCATCGTTTTTAACCATAACAAAGACACATGACAAGCAGCCACATATTTCTTAGCGCCGCGTTCAACAGACTCAGCTTCAAATATCTTATTGGTGTGTGTTAGAGATCTGTTAGCGTAACACCACTGAAAGAGCAAAGACCAAGGCTATATTGGGGCGCATTTATTACAGTTTGGTATCATATGTAGTACAGTATGTATGAATACTGTGCTTTGTGTTTTTATTATACACTTCATGTTTTTACAGGAAGCCAAAGCAGCCGCATTTCCATGAGTGCATGTTGCACATATAAAGGACCAACCACATCCACCGGAGGACTGTGCTGTATGCCTCTCCAAACTCTTGAGCAGAACACTAACAGTACAGCCACCCCGGCAAACAGATGTTCTACGATTCTACGGGGAAGCCGCCAACGATAACAAAGGCAGTGAGAGTGGCCCTCGCAACTGGAGCTCTCTCAATGCAGGGCATTTACAAGTATGTCAGGAATACTTTCACAAGCACACACAATTCATTCTAACATTAAAGCAAGCAAATTATATTAGACTGGATTGAATACAGAAAAGGATTGATCACTGCATCGGTTGCATATGCAGTCTACACAAGAGTGCACACACTAAGGACAAGAATAAGTCCGCACAACATCAGACCTTTGTTAAGAACTGTGATGCATGCCAACTCAGTACAAACTATAAATAATGCAATGGCTTGGGGTATAGTGATGGAGGTAACTGCAAGAGAAACCTAGGGATCTCTCACAGGCCATGAAAACCTCAAAACAGAAAACAGTGGGTGTCCGAAGATCGCCCATGTATGGGGGCGAACCCAGATGGTCTGGTTAGCTGTGACTACTGCCCCCGAAAAGTTGTAGAAATGAAGTGCCCACTCAGCTTGGAAAGATTCTTAGGAAAGGAGATGGGCCATGACAGTGGCAGAAGACAAGTAAATATTGTTGCCAAGTGCAAGTCCAAATGGGACTTTGCAAATTCAGCATCGCTGATATGTTCGTTTTCCAAAACACTGGCAACTGTCTATTACTGTCTGCGTCATTTGATGTGGTTTTCTTTAATGATGTTCTAGAGAGATCAGTGTCTTCCTTCTTGTCCTATGTTCTACCACACATCGTTTATGAAATTACTGAAGCATAACCTGGCTGTATGACAAGAGTTTTAAATGTTAATAAAGAGGGCACTGCACAGTTGCAAAGAAAATGTTAAGCTAATTAGTCTCGTTGCCTTGAACCTGTTAGATCAAGGTTCATGAGTGTGCACCAACAATGCACTTCCTTCACTGCAACAATCAGTGCAGCAACTTAATGGCACATGCACCACATGAAAACCACAACCACTTTCCGAGGAGCTGCCATGTACAGCACTTTTTCAGAGGCCTGCACTAGAGATGACGTGTGTTGTGTACTGCTGTGGATCTCAATTTCAACAAGGTGACCTTACAGTGGCTGTGCCCATTTACATCATCAGCAAACACAAAATAACATAAATAGACCAAGACTAATCAGACCAATACAAATGTGGGTGATGTGTGCGCATTGCAATTGGACAGTCGACTAGTCATCACCATGTCTTCAAGTCCCAAAGCCGCCATCTTGCTATGCCCTATCTCACTGGTGCAGTTCTGCCGTACGGGTCATGTCCAGCTCTCATTACGGGAGATAACAGTCACTTGTTGAGTTATGCAAGAACCTTTGATGAAACTTTCAACCAGCCAATGTGTACTGGTGCATGTAGAGGACTTTGTCTTTTAAGGCATAACATTCGGCACACAAATCGCTTGTGCAATTCCAAGGCCCATCGTCGCTACAATAAAAAGTCAATACTCCTCACGACTATGAAACATTCTTGGCACTCACAATACATATAAAGCTTAGACAATTGGGCTGCCACAATGGCACACTGGTTACGGTGTTCAGCTGCTGATCGAAAAGATACAATTTGATCCTAGCTGTAACAATTGCATTTTGATAGGGCAAAATGTGCTGTATGATGTCGGAGCCATACATTAAGAACCCCAGGTGGGCAAAATTTCTGGACACCTCCACTGTGGCATGCCTCATTATCGTATTGGTTGTTCTGCCATGTAAAACCACAGGAATTGTTAAACTTACACATTCACATTTCCCCTTGCAGCTATCCTGCGAGACTTTCTTTTAATTTCTCTTTTTTTTTCACGGCATGACTGAGCTTCAGTGAAAGCTAGTTTCTGCTTTACAATACTTCGGTTAATCTGAGTGCTTTGTTGAAGAAGAAACAGCTCGAACACAAGGATGACGAAAAAAAACACGCACAACACCAAGGAGTGCTTAACCGTGCTCCGTGCTGTGGTGCATGTTTTTTTCTTCATCGTTGCGTTTGCGCTTTCTTCTTCCATGATGCTCCAATCAATTAGTCCTGCAAGTCCATCCTAAGTGCTTCGTTTTAAACGCTTGATGATGCTGAGATTGCTTGTGTTACGTACAATACATAGTGGTACATCAAAGAATGATTAGTATGCTAATACAGACCGATAAAACATCTAATGGGTATAATACAGGCAGGTATCTAGTAAAAAATGGCTGTATGACTATATGCAGAATGCAAGATTTATATTTACACAAGAATAATGGCATTTGACCATGAACAATCATGTACTGTGTAGTGTATACCTTTCACTAAAAGGTGCACACTGAAAAGTTCACTGAATATGTGCACTGAAAGGTGCACATATTTCATTCTGAAATATGAAAATAAGGCGACTGAAATAAAAACTTGTATTGACTGAAAATTGGCTTAGAAAGGTTGACGATACCCGCTATAGTGTGTACAATGTCGTCAATGTAAGGAAAAAGCTCGATGCCAAAAGTCCCCGACAAAATTTTGAAAATCTTCATCCGTTGAATGGCACGTTCCACATGAACCCGAGCAGCAGCAATGCTTTGATTCTTCTCGGCATCTTTTTTTTTTGAAAGCTATTTCTGCTTGCGCAAGAAAGGTGGACGAACCATTGTCACGTGATGCTCAAGGCAGAGCTTATCTATCAGGAAGCCCTTGTCAACCATGACGCTATCAATGGATGGAAGGAACTTTTCGAGTATTTTGCTTTCCTTAGTTATGTGGGAGTCTGATGTCCATCCGCCATAAGCCAGACTCACATAGCTGATGTGCCCGCCTGGGGTTTCAGACACCAGTACCTTAGCTCTGTACGTGCCCTTGTACCAGCTGTATATCAACAGCTGGGACTCCATGTCCTTTGGCCGCTGGAGTGAGATTTCTGTGCAGTCTAGAAAATGCTTAAAATGCACAGTGAAACTGTCAACTATGGCTTCCTTGCTTGGCCAGAAAACTGCCTTTCTCAGGATTTCTCCTAAAATAATGATTGTAGACTTGAAGATATCTCCTGCTCTGGTGCGGTGGAAACCAAAAAGCACACCAAGAAAATAAATATCAAGTTATGGCGCAACTTAACTAGACACAGCAGCACTGCATCTTCATTAGAAATGCAGAAACTTTTTGCACGCATTAGTACACGAGTGTCAGTGCGCAGGTCACACAAATTGTAGAACAGTTCAAGACACGGGATACCACTGAGCACACTGAGGGCTTTTGTATCCTGCACCTTTGATATGGTCAGAGGTTGGTTCCTTGCTGTACCGAGCGTGTCCACATGGATTTCAATCTCCGCCATCAGTACACCAGGGTCAACAGGAGCATCTGAAGCCTAAGGTATACCATTTAGACCAGTCCTCGAGAGCAGGAATTTAAGCGCATCTAATAAATACTGCTGGTATGCTTACCGTCGCCTTCAGCAGTAGTCAACTGTTGGTCTTCGTTGGCAAAATTTTTCTTGGCTGGTGATGGGCTGCGGCTCATTGTCTACTGTCTCTTCATTATCCTTGGAGAACATTTCTGCCAATGGCCGATCACCTGCAGGTGTAGCAATCATAGTATCTATGTGACGTAATCTTTATTTTCGCTCCTTACCATTAAAGCACCAAGTGCATGAGAGCCAGCTGCATGCATTATGAGAAAATGGCAGATATTTGCTTAGAAACATGTAGCAGTTTCCTCATCACTCCCTTACAATGCAACTTAGAAGAATAATTGTCAACATGTGTATATATAGACACATGTGAAACAAAATTTATGTTCCATATTATATGGCATAGACAATTAATTCATATATCCCAAGACACCTGAGTATCAAGAGGGCTGTCTGGTATGTTCGGCGGCAGATCGACGGGGAATAGTAGACGACGGCGGCCTAGCGCATGGCTTTTCCGTAGAAACGTCGTGGTATTCACTCAGTACGCAGTGAAAGCGGCGGCTTTGTTCCCGCGACGCACGCGGTCAGTAATTGCTGTGACGTACATAGCTGCACAGCAGAGGGGACATGACGGGTGACAGGTCTCTTCACTGCCGCATCGTAGAGCATTTTCGGAGGAAACGGGGCATCCGAGAAAGGAACAAAAAGGGGAGAGTCGCTTGCAAGAACAGCGGGGGCTCCCTGTCAAAGTAATACCCCTGTCACACGAGGCAACATGAGTGCACTTTGAGAGAGTGCACTTCGCCACTAGTGTCATTCGCACGCTGTCACACGGGAACGTTTAGTGACACTCGCTGCAAAGCGCACTTGCCGGCGAGTGCGTTCGCCGAACTCACTTCGCTGGCTTCGCGGCCACGAAATGTGTAGCCTCTGTAGCAGTGGCTTGCAAACAAATACGCTAAAGCATGACGCGGCGCCAGTAGTATTTTTAAAATAACTGTTTTCGTCATTAGAAATATTCCTATGTAGTAAAACCAACCATATTTCAACGAAAAAAAAACCTCGCTATTCTCACCCTCGAGCAGTTTGCGGCCACGTCCGCTAGGGGAATGCACATTTACAAAGGACACTTCTCTTCCTCGTGTAGCAGCGCGTGAGCGTAAGTGCACTCTACGAGCGTAAGTGCACTCGCTCAAAGTGCACTCAAGTTGCCTTGTGTGACAGGGGTATTATCCTTTGACCTTTCGGCGCGGTCGACTTGTCGCCAGGGGTTGCCCGTTCGGGGAGATGACCGCATCATTGAAATGCACGGAAGTGCTTTTGATGACAATAGACATGTCGGACAGTCCTGTTGAACCGGCGGCTTGGATGCATGCCTCCACGTAAATAGATTGGCAATTTGGGCCTGCTGCAGAGTTCTGGCAACTCATCACGGGACTAGTGACCGATACTATCTTTCGGAGAAGCTCGGCGCAGCAAGCGGGTCGAACTGTGGCAACGCGAAGGCGTAACCATAGGCTCTCGTGGAGAGAGTGAACACGTGTGTTATTGGTGAAGTGCTGCATATGGGTTGGTCCCAGAAGGCGGTCGCAGAAGCGATCAGGTGTATTTAACGGAGAAAAGAGTAGAGAGAGGGAGAGGAGAGCTTAGCGCTAACTCGAGTCGCAGACGCGGCAAGGTGGTCAGAGGTCGAGCTTGGCGCTGCCTCTGACGAGTTATGATGAGGTCTGAAAGCTTGGTGCTTGTTCATGTTTAAGTGCAAACGTTAAGGGCTAGGAATGAACCGCTTGGTGTGGTTTGAGCCCAGTTGTGTTGTCGAGATGTCTGCTGACAGTACTGGCCGCCCCGGCCAAGTTGTGTAAATAGTGTACAGTGTGAATGTGTTTGCCGCGAGGACATCTTGGCCCAGACTCCGTCCTTCGTTGGAACTAGTGTCCGCTGACCTTCAGCGCGGACCTTCAGCCGTGAAGCAGAAATCTCTCCTTCAGATGTTTCAGGGATTGCATAACACTACAGGTTCCCTCATCGTAACCTCCAGAAAGCAGCCGCGGATCCTGTCGACTGCGCCAGTTAATTTTGGTGATGGTCTTCTCCCTGGATGGTTCTGATGACCGCGGCGACACGTTGAAGGACGGAGTCTGGGCACTAAAATGTTATTAAGTGCCGTTTGCACTTTTTTACCCACGAATGGAAGAAACTATTTCGTGGTGCCGCTCATCCATCCTGTCCAGCGACAGGGGAAGAGAAACAGCGAAATAGAAAGAAAAATTTCGAAGCTCTTTTCTTTTCCTTTTTAGGGGCGAAGCTCCTTAGGGCGTGGGTCTGTACATCCCGTGGTGTTCGTTGTTGGTGATGTACGTAGCCACGTCTACTTTTATGAAAAACAAAATTCCGAAAGTTGTGTCCTCTGCCTGGATTCGAACCCAGGCTCTCGGAGTGGCAGTCGAGCGTTCTACCACTGAGCTACGCCTGTGGTTGAAAAATTATCGCTAAAAGACCTAAACAGGTATAATGTCTCCCGCAGAATCGCATTAACAAACGTAATGTTACGTTGAAAAATAGTAATACACCGCTACACGACGCGAAAATGGATTGTATAACGAGGTCGAGGCATCATTTGAAAGAACACAAAGCTGCGTGCTTTGTGGCTTTGAACCCATTACGGAGGCACTGGTAATTATGGCGTAGTGGGTACTTCCCTACTTGGCAAAATGATAAGTTATGGCGCAGGAGATACCTACCACTTCTACTAGCACTAGTTTCCTCAAGCGTTTAAAGTGGCCTCTAAGAAAGTAGCTCCTCCTGCTTACGCTGTCACTGTCCTGCAGTTCCGCGCAGGCCTGGCTCTAGCACAGCATATCCCCCTTAAACGCGAGATCCCAGCTTACGAATACAGTGTTTCTCACGCCTTTACATGATGATCGACTGGGCGATTTACGCGAAAGATTCACGGTTTACCGATGATTCCCTCCGGAGCTTCGCCCACTCATCATCATTCACCCCGTGGATATGCTGTGATTTTTTTTTTGTCTATTACACTGCACCTGGCCGTTTTTCTGCCACAGTCTAGAAAACGCAGTTTTCATTGCAACATGTGCTACTGGTCGCGGTACATTTGTATTGATAATTACCGCCACAAAGTGGGTACAACGCCATCAGTTCCGGTCAACAAGGCATCGCACAGCTAGCACAATTCGGAATGCTATGCACTATTAGGTGAACGCCTACGCAAATTCGCTCTTTGTTAAACGCTTGGCTGCTTACCCGAAATATGTGGGTTTGATTATGATCGTATTTTTTTATTCAGGCGAATATGCTTATGATTGAGAGAGGTATGACGCATTATAGTACGCATAAATGAACCCTAGGTGGCCATACTTCCGGAGCCCTCTACCACTGCTTGCCTCATAATGATGTCTGTCGTGGTTCGAGCACGTAAAGCCCCAGCAATCATTGGCGCTTTGTTACGGCGGAAAATTTTCACGCATAAAATGATGTAGTAGGATTTTTTTTAATGTAGAAGCAAAACTAGAGAGGCATGCACGGAGCAGTGTAGCTTGAATAACCTCGCGATACGAGCTCCGAGCTGATTTCAGTCAGTCCTGGTATTTCTGTAGAAGGGCTGGGATGATGTTTTCAAGTGGCTAACTAAAGTGCCCACTTAGGAATGATAGGTACTGTATCAAAACCTCTTGTTGGGCAAGTTGGTACATTCTTAAGACGTAAAGGCACTGGCGCAACCAGACGACACAGAAAAAAAGACACGGACACACGAGCGCGGACTAATAACTGGCATCATTTGGAATAATGACATCCTTTATAAGTGCCTCATTGAAGCATGGGAAATGGGGGGAAAAATATAGATAAAGGGGGGAGGGAAACATGCCAACATCGCAAGCGCAAAAAATCAGCCAGGAAAGCACAAGAACATAATCAATTGTATTTCTTAGCAATGTAACCCCCCAATAGCCGCATCAAGAAGATTAAATTCCGCATCAAAAAGGGAGAGAAAAGGGGTGCTTATGCACTTCCTACCAAGTTTTCTGATATGGTAGGCTTCCAGACTTAGACGTGCAATTTCGTTACTGCTCTTGCCTAGGATCGTCGTCTCCTTCAACCGCGCCACACAACCAGAACACTTAATGACATGCGCAACTAAATGAGCGTACTTGTCATGTAGTTTGTTCAAATTTAGAGCGTGTTCCTCCAGTGAGTCATTGACGCAGCGGCCAGTTAAGCCGACGTAGAACATCCCACATGACATGGGGAAGCAATACACCACTCCAGTTGAACATTTAGTAAAACGGCGTTTGATGGTTCTTCTGGCATCCACGTTTATTTGCGTTGCAAATACGTGGGCACAACTTTCCCAGCTTGTTTGGGGGAGAGAAACGAATAGGCACACCGTGCCTGTTTGCCACCTTGTTGAGATTGTGGGAATGCTCATGGATATAAGGTACAACCTCAGGCCTAAGGGCCTTCTGGTGAACCTCAACCGTAGTGCTTCCCGTTCCACGCTTGAATTTTTGAAGGAGCGATTCATAAACGGCAGTCAAGACCGAGAGGGGAAACGCGCTCTTGTGCCCGTGTCTTTCTTTCTGTGTCGTCTGGTTGCACCGGTGCCTTTACGTCTTAAGATAGGTACTGTGACGGTGCAAGGTGGTGTACTTAAAAAAAGAGACAGTAGTGCAGGTTCGAACACGCTATAGTTTTATGAAATTTGGTTGCGGAAAGCCAGTTCCTTTCGCTCGGACAGCGCGCATATCGCTCATATTTAACAACAGCAGTTCAGAGCTGTAATACGAGGATAGCCTCATATACAGGCTTCCTTGCTCTGCGCGCGGAATACCCACTGGCAGCATCGTCATGCCCCAGAGTAAACAATATTATCAGGAGATAAGTGCTGCGGGCGGCCAGCACACCGTTGCGCCCGCGATAATTTCATGGCCAAGCTATGTTAATTTATCGCTCAGCTAGTCCTATTCACAAAGCAACCACACAAGTACTAATAAACACTGGAATGCGAACGCACGGCAAACAGCATCACCTGACGGACCTCCGCCTTCGTCAAATCATTGATTGGCAGCAATGGGCGATTTGCCAAGGAACGCCCATTCTGTATTATTTGGCTGAGGGTAGTCGCTGCATTTAGCGGACACAGCCTAGAGAAAAATCTCGCAAAATGTTTTTCATGGCAAGCAGTCCAAGGTCAATCTATATCGATCGCGAAACTTGGAACGAAAAGCGGTCCGAAGCTTATTGCCACAGACATCAACACCCTTGTGACAATTGAAGCGCGACTAGGTGAGGAGGGGACAAATAGCGAGAACGGAAAATTCAATGAAACGTTTATTTCCAATATCTTTAATTATATCTGTCACAAAATAAATCAGTAGATTACTTAATAAAATTGTAGCGCTTTGATATATGGTTGGCTGCCCAATATTTTGGTTTATTTCCAGAAACAGAGGGCGCATGCAGGCAGTCTGGCAATGTTGGCTTGTGTTTGTTTTCTTCCCTTGCCTGCCTCGCCAACGGTTTTCGCTTCAACCTGTCTCGCTTCAACTTTGACTTATGCCCAGGTTCCTGCCCACGGTGACAACTTTGATGAAGTCACAGCTTTCGGAATTAACTGGTTTAATAATAAAAGTGTTGCCCAATTCTGCGCCAGTATCTGATGGCATCACTACATCATTAATAAAAAGCAATACATAAAGTACTGCCCCAGGGCCTCCTTGCACTTGTTAACCACTGGATTAGGAATTCATGGATCCCTCCGGACTGGAGAGCTGATAAAATAATTCCAGTATTAAAAAAACTGGGTGCAGGATATATATTAGATAACATCAGACCAATAGCACTTACATCTAATCCACTGAAACTCGTCGAAAGAATCTTTAACAGCCGAATGGATAATTGGTTAATTGTTGACACGATCTTGACCCCGTGCCAAACTGCCTTTAGGACGCGGCTGCTCCATTTGGTACGCCCATGTAGACCTAGAAAGCCGAATACAGCTTGCTCGATATCACAAACAATATGCCGCTCTCGTGACTCTCCATGTCACAAAAGCTTATGACAGTGTAGAGAACGCCAACCTAATCAATTCACTTCGTAACGCTCCACTACCACGGTATTTTATATCATGGATATACGCTTTCTTAGAGGGCAGAGAATTTTACTGCCTCGCAACATGGCTTGTCGTCTTTAAGATATACAAAAATCTAGAGGCCTCCCCCAACGGTCGATGTTGTCTCCATTACTTTTTTTAATATACTCTTGCGCTGCAGTCCCTATCCAAGAGAATGTACATGTATACGTATATGCCGACGACATCGCATTTTTTGCGGCAGCAATAGATATGCATGCACTGTATCAACCTCTACAGGCGTATATGAACAGGCTTGAGACGTGGTTGGAAGGAATTAACTTATCCCTAAACATCGGGAAAAGTGCGCTCATAGTTTTTCACCAAAGTGTTCCGGTGCATATCGCGTTGACGTATAAACAAAACACTATTCCGCAAGTTGACTCGCTAATGTATTTAGGGGTCACTTACAATGAAAAACTGAACTGGAGTCAGCACATCGAAAATATAGCAGCTAAGGGAGCTCGCGCATTGGGGATGCTTCGTCGGCTCAGCTCCATTCGCTCCGGGTTTCGCCGTGACGTTGTCACCATGGTTTACGGCATGTATATACGAACGATACTCGAATTTGGCTGCGTCTTGTTTTCTGGAGCACCTGCTAACAAAATTAGGTCATTGGGGCTTCTAGAACGCGAGGCATTACGTTTATGCCTTGGGCTCCAGAAATTCGTCGCAATCAGTGTATTATATCAGGAATCGCACTTTCCTTCTCTTCTTAAACAGTTTCACATCCTAACAGTGCGAAATTTCTAAAAATTCTCCCCAGAGGAGGTCTCAATATATTTTTATTTATCAATCGGCCACATTTTTCACCCATCATTGGTCTAGATTACATTGCCCCCAAGTCGTTTTTGCGCAGTAACTCTTGGATCCGTTGCAAGTGCACCCACGTGAAGTTGTCGTGCTAAATGACACTGTGCAAGAAATAACAACTGAATTTGATAACATATTCCTAAGTAACGCTAAACACCTGTCTCACTCTTACCTAAATGGCCTTTTAGAAGATCACCTGGCTCAGATAGACACAAAACTCGTGATAGCGACTGGTGCGTCTGTTTGGGAAAAGAAGGCAGGTGTTGGTATTGTATCCTCATCTCTGATTTGGTCCTTCTCACTTCGTTTACCGGACTTCACGCCCATTTTTCAAGCGTAATTATTGGCAATCGTCTTAGCCGTACTAAAATTACCTCAGCCCTTGTCTTCAGTCGCCATTCTAACTGATGTTTGTCCGTGTGTTCGTCTCTAAGCGCTCCTAATTTGTCAAGTGCATTAGAAGCATTCTATTCTCTTCTGCCAAGACATTTACGCCTCATTCGCTTGATATGGGTGCCAGGCCACAAAGGTCTTAAAGGGACCGACAACTGAAATTGCGGTTAAATGAAACGTGGCATAGCCTGGCGGTGAAGCCTTGGCACTGGTTTCTGGAATCTATTGCTGCACGTCGCCTGCTTTTGTTCATACAATAACTTGGTCTTAAAATTGTAGTCAATACATAAAAAATGGCAGATCCCACGTGTGGTGGGAATCAAGGAAAGGCGAAGCACGCATCAGGGACGTAAAATGTATCTCCATTGTTGTCTCGCTACACCGATGTTGGTACATATGAAGTTGACGAAACCGCCGCAAGAGCAACAAGGCTGTGGCATGTAGAGCATGCCGCTCATGAAACGCATGTCATGATTGTAATGTTATGACCTGTCATTTACGCTCGTCGTGCAGTCGTGTTGTGCCATAGCAAATTTGGTATTGTTACAAAGCTGCTGCAGGTGTGCCCGCGACGATGTGGCGCCTCCAAGTAACCTGGGTTCCTCTGTGCACGTGTGCGTGTGCTTTGTGTTTGCGAACGTTTTTACTTAGCACAAAAAGAAGGTCAGTAGCCGGGAAGAACGTCAGTTCCCGAGCGGAAGGGGTGGTCTTTTATTGACAAGAGGCCCCGTTTGGCCATTTGGCCGAAGAGGCGACCCCGTCCGGCACATCTGGAAGTGGTTCGTCTGGCGAGTGCCCACCTTAACAGCATCGGACCACACAAACTGTTAAGAGATGGAATGTATCCGCATGTGCACGTCTGATAACTGGGGTGCTGGCCGCGTGACGTGATCGGCTCCGGCATCGTCTCCCGGGACCTTCGGTAATTCCAGCCATGGGCGGGTCAAGTACGTTCGTGCTGGACACGTCCTTTCCTCACCCTCCTCCTGCCCAGGAGCCAATGGGAGAGAAGCCCGGGCAACGAAAAACGTGGGACCCAGAGAAGAAAGGACTCTTCGAGAAAGAACACTCAGAAGAGATGCCACTTGTAAATATCCCTGTAAATATGTAAACAAACTTCTTTTAAGTTTTCTCTACCTCTGCCTCGGCTCTCTACTTTCGAGTCCAAGTGCCTGCGAGTCGTCTTCACCGCTCCCAAACACGCTACCCGCTGGTCGGCTCATTCAGCGCGTCAGTCGCAATAGTATATGTCCCATTAACGAAACGCGTGCCATGTAAATCTTCCCCTCATGAGCTGCATGTCATGGTTTTTATGTTATGACCTGTCATTTATCTTCGTCATGCAGTCATGATGTGGCATACCAATTTTCGCGTACATCTCATTAACGAAACAACCAGGAGAGCACCAAGACCGTGGCATGAAAATCATGCCGCTGATGACATGCATGCCATGATTTTCACATTATGACTCTGTCATTTATGTTCGTCATGCAGTCATGTTGTGGCATACCAATTTTCATATACACCCCATTCACGAAACGGCCAGGAGAGCACGAAGCCTGTGACATGTAAATCATGCCGCTCAAGACATGCGTGTAATGATTTTCACATTATGACTCTGTCAGCTATGTTCGTCATGCAGTCATGTTGTGGCATACCAATTTTCGTGTACATCCCATTAACGAAACGGCCAGGAGACCAAGAAGCCTGTGACATGTAAATCATGGCGCTCAAGACATACGTGTGATGATTTTCACATTATGACTCTGTCAGTTATGTTCGTCATGCAGTCATGTTGTGGCATACCAATTTTCGTATACATCCCATTAACGAAACGGCCAGGAGAGCACGAAGCCTGTGACATGTAAATCATGCCGCTCATGACATGCGTGTGATGATTTTCACATTATGACTCTGTCACTTATGTCCGTCATGCAGTCGTGTTGTGGCATACCAATTTTCGTATACATGCCATTAACGAAACGGCCAGGAGAGCACGAAGCCTGTGGCATGTAAATCACGCCGCTTAAGACATGCGTGTCAGGATTTTCATGTTGTGATCTGCCATTTGTGTTCATCACGCAGTCGTGTTGTGGCAAAGCAATTTTCGTATACATCTCATTAACGAAACGGCCGCAAGAGTACGAAGACCCTGTCACGTAAATCATGCCGCTCATGACATGCATGTCGCTATTCTCATGTAATGCCATGTCATTTATGTTCGTCATGCAGTCATGTTGTGCCATACCAATTTTCGTATGCATCTCATTAACGAAACGGCCGCAAGAGTACCAAGACCCTGCCATGTAAATCATGCCGCTCATGACATGCATGTCGCTATTTTCATGTAATGCCATGCCATTTATGTTCGTCATGCAGTCATGTTGTGCCATACCAATTTTCGTATACATCTCATTAACGAAACGGCCGCAAGAGCACCAACACTCTAAAAAGAAACAGAGTGCTGGGCACTCACTTTGGGGGAGTACTTTCGTGTCCAAATTTAACTCCTTTTTTCAGAGTAGATCAACTCCATTGCAGGGTACCCGTACTCTCGCCAAAACAGAGTAGTAGGACGCCTCCGAAGGGGATTCGAACACTCTTTTGAAGAGAGCTCTACTACCCCCCCAAGCGGGGTGCTAGTACTCCCAGAGGGAGTAGCAGAGACAAAAAAAAAACAAAACCACTGCGTTTTTCGACCATGCTACAATTAGCAGGCATTTAATTACATCACACTGAACATAGAACATACAGGCTGACATGACACATACACGCCAATAACACAACCACAGCAAAGCAAAAAGCCCACAACACACTCGCCATATACCGTCTTACACTGAAGTCCCGTATATATAATCGTATACTTGACCTGCTATGTAGCGCCAGTGGTAAAGTACTGTTCTGCGTAATTAATCAAAAAGTATGCGCAGAACAGGTGTATATTTAGCGTTGGCTCATAGGTAGCCGCTCGCCCCACAGATCTCTTAATCTAAACGCGCGGAACATATACAATGTCTTTTAGATTAACGCATTCCTATCATGAGCTGGCATTCCGTTTTACGGGCAAACGCGAGTTCGCAGTGCTGGTTCGCGATGTAAAATGCACCTGAGGAAGCGAGTACGAACATAATAGCGGCTGAATTTCATCAACGCCAGCGAAGAAAAGCGGCACCCGGGTGCTCCGCTACCACCCGCTTCATTCCGACGGCGTCCCCTTTCGAGTCCGTCGAGCACGTCTGTACGGCGAACAACCGCTGGCGATCACAAAATATGCACTCCTCGTTCTTTGTTATTCTGCACACAGATGAAATATAGTCTCTGCCATAAGAAGTGTTTCGGGTACTACGCTGTACTTACCAGACTTGCGAACGGGACGGATCGCAGTCACGGTATTTTCACCGTCGACGCGCTCATGGCCGTCATACGGCTCTATGCTGAAGTCGTAGCGAAGCCTTTTTCTTTACATGCATGAGTTATATGCAGTGAGGCTTCGGAGACCAGCTGTCGACGATCACAAGAGCTTACTGTGTCGCTGAAAATTATTCCTCTTCGTTTCGCACACGTAAGCGAAGAATCCGAGGCGTGTAGGCTGGCGGGTTTCACTAGCACGGGTACGGCCGTTCGATCGGGGAAAAACACAGGAGAGGCAGCTCGCTATGACTCCCGTAGGTTGAGGCTCGTAGCCGAGGAAGGCACCGTTCATTAAACGTACACTGCACGCGTTTGTACGCGAAAGCTTGCACGTGGAGGTCGTAGGAAGGTCGCTGCTATAGTTCTATCGAAAAACACTTCACGAATTGGCTGTTGTCTTCTTCAATCGTCCGCTCCCTCCCCAGCCGCCATGTTTGCGGCTCGAATGCGAGCATCACATGTGTCTGGCAAGAGTGAAATTGCATTTTACTCTCTCATGCCGCAAGAGGCATGAACATTTCACTCCATCCGACGCTTTGCTAGAGTAGATACAATGCCCTAAAGAGTAGCTCGGTCGTTTCACTCCTGCGGAACGGGCTCCAGTTTTTAGAGTGAAGACCCTGCCATGCAAATCATGCCGCTCATGACATGCTTCTCAGGATTTTCGTGTTATGACCCGCCATTTATGTTCGCCATGCAGTCATGTTGCGGCATACCATATTTCGTATACATCCCATTAACGAAGCAGCAAGGAGAGCATAAAGTCGGAGGCGGATAGATAGATAGATAGATAGATAGATAGATAGATAGATAGATAGATAGATAGATAGATAGATAGATAGATAGATAGATAGATAGATAGATAGATAGATAGATACGCTTGAGGTCGCCGAAGTTCGCTAAGAAATGCTTCGTATTTAAAAGGTCGCGCTTTAAACGAAAAGTATTCGTAAAGTAAAAGAATGCGATCGCACAACGGTCTCTGAGCGATGTTTACTTCATGCAAAATATTTTCTTGACCACGTGTGTAACATGCGCGACGGCAACTCGTTCTCGGAGTTATGAATATAGCTGTGCTCCTGTTTCCTTTAGGAATAAAAATGATTAAGCTACTCGTGGTTCATAAACCATGCCTGGTGTTTGCCTTGTGAGCCGGACGTTCACAATTTCTACGACAAACCTTAATGTCCTTGCTGACATACGACCGAGCTTTATGGAGGTAAGGTTTAGACTATACAGGCCGTGACTGCGCATTCCTCGTATTATGCTAATACTGAAGCTAGCAGCGGCTGCCGGCCATATATCAAGTTTGTTTTCTGTCACTTCTACTTTTTAAAAAGAAAATATAAAGCCTTCGTCCCGTGGACGAGGAGTAGTAGTAAGATTTTAATAAAGGAAAATAGAAATAAAAAGTATGTGGTTGGAGCCCTTAGAACAGGGCCGCACTGGCTTGAGCGGCTTGCTGAGATTGGTCAAGGAGAGCCAACTGGCTGTCCTGTTCCTCGTCAGCAAGCCCTCCCACGGCCTTTGAAAGTCTTGTTTTGCTGAATGTCTCTGTATTCGCTTGCTGCGGTCTACTCGTGCATGTGAGCATAACGTGGGACAAAGTTGACATTTCATCACACCACGGGTGAAACGCGTTTTTCGATGTATTTGTCGCAGCTTATACAGATTAGGATAACTGCTTGTTTAAAGTCGACGCCAGCCTGTAGTCAGTTCAAATTTGGATGGGGTCTGCCGATCTCCCGCCTCTCTCTATTGTTCCAAAATGTCGCTCGTTTGAAGGTCCGATGCTCGGATGCTCGAGCGGTCCTCCCTCGTATTTCCTTACATGCCTTCATGCGCGGGTAACGTCGCGAGGCTGTAAAAATGAGTGATGTTGTTGCCAGCGGTCCTAATCACCGTACGGTGCACCAAGGCGACACGCCGCCTGTGAGTCGGTGAGGATTTCCGCGGACATCCCTCTGCAGTCGGCGTCCCTCAGCCGTTGCCGTGCATGTGGTGCTCACTGACGCGGCTACTACCTTCTCCTGACACGTAACTACTGCGATATGTATGCCACATTCAGAGTAGCTTGCGTCCGTATAGCACACGTCCGGCTTTCATTCTCAAGCCCTTCGCAATGCTTGTGCCTTTCTTCTTCCACCATGACACTTTGGGCTCATATTCTTAGGAAATGACGCCACGTCTATACGTTCCCGAATTTCCCTTCTCAGAAGTACCGTATATCGTATAAACTATAAAGCGGACGCGATGCATATCCTAGTTTCTTTAGTATAATTCTCCCTTGCTTAGTTTTGCATAACCTTCCTGTCTGAGACACAAAAACGGACGCTGCCAGTTCTTCGAAGGTGTCCTCTAACTTCTCCATCAGTTCAGTGTTTGTACTCTGAGGGAGCCCGAGGGCGGTCTTATAAAGCTCGTATTATTATAATGTCCAACTCTTTCATCTCTTGTTTCGCGAAGTTTTAGCACGGGAGGCTGTATGTGGCTTGAGTGACGACAAAAGCATGTACTAGCCTAACTGACTCGTCTTCTGAGAAACCTTCTTTACTGCACGTGACCCTGCGGTTCACCTTTGCTACCAGATCAGATCTCCGATGCTATTATTCGGAACCTCAGCCATGAGAGCTTGAAGGAGCTCCCAAGTGCCTTAATGAACCTGCATTCCCTGGAAGAAAATCGCAGCATTCATATATGATAAACGCACCAACAATGAGCGGCAATGCGCACGCGAAATCATTTGCTTCGCGAATGACCTGTGGTGTGGAATCTGCTGCTAATGTTGGGAATAGATCACATGCAAAATATGCTGTAAGCAAGAGATGAAACGTGCTTGACACCAAGCGCCATACAGAAAGTGTTTCAAGATGTTCGTTCCCTCTTTCGAATGGCTACCTGCATGACGTCAGTCGTTGTGGTATTGTCATCATCGATGTTGCCGATGGGCAGCAGTAGTGGGTTGATTGCCCCCAGGTTTTTTTTCGGGGATGTCTGTATATGTGTGACTGGAACTATAAAGTGATTGATTTATTAATGGGGTTCGCGTCCCACAACCTCGATATGATTGTGAGAGACGCCGTAGGGGAGGGCTCCGTAAATTTACTGGGGTTCTTTAACGTGCACTGACGTCGCGCACACACGGGCCTCAACATTTCGCCTCCATCAAAATAAAGCTTTGAACAAATAAAGCTTTGAACCGGTTTGCAACCCGGTTCGTAACACTGAACCGGTTCACGAACCAGTTCAAAGCTTTATTTCCCCAGACCTTAACTGAACCGAAGCGTAATAATATGCGTCGAACCCCAACCCTGCCCCGGACCCGTATTTTTTTTTTGCGGTTGCACGCCTTGGTTGAAATGCATGTCAAATTCAAGCGACGCCGCAGTGGCTGATTGTTGTGGGTGTATTTACAGCTTGGCTGTCCAACCACCTTCGCTAGCGAGGATGGCAGCTACATTTTTTTTGGCCTGTTAACCGGTTCACGAACCGGTCAGGCCAGGTAAACTTCGTATTTAACCTTGACAGCGCTGTTTATGGTAGTGTCAAACACTCCAAGCAGCACTATCAAAGTGACGCTATTCGGGAGTTCACCAGGACAGGAATTCACACTTAATAAAAGAAAATATCCATGTCCCGCAGGAGTTGTCCATCATCGAAAATTCTGGGCAATATCCTACAACTCTAGAAATTTAAAGGGACCGACAACTGGAATTGCGGTTAAATGAAACATGGCATAGCCTGGCGGTGAAGCCTTCGTAATGCTTTCTGGAGTCTATGAACTGCTGCACGTCGCCTGCTGCTGTTCATACGACCATAACTCGTTCTGAAAATTGCAGTCAATACATAAAAACGCATCCCAGTCTTATTATTCGCTTTCTATGCAGCAAAAGGAGTCGACGCTGACAAGCGTCGCTACCATCACGGCAACTGACATCTGCTTTTAACAGCGGCGCAAGCGGGCAGTGTCTCCCAGGCGTTGCGCGCACGCGCTCTGTCGGGGCAGAACGCGGTGCAAACGCGCACGACAGCTCTCAGTCACTGTGTTCAACATGTATTGCGTTAAGACTCCATAATCAAGAAAACCTGATAAAAGATGTTTCAAGGCATTTCCCCCGTTGTCATTGCATGATTGGGCAATCTGACTGGTAAGCTTCCCATTCATATAAAGAAACGAGGTAACTTGGGTACTTTAAAAATTGGTTGTCGGTCCCTTTAATGGCAACCGGACAAGGGCAAGATCCGCTCACGTATTTGAAACTTTTAGAACCTTGCCCTAAAGAACTTACATTTAGTAATTTTTTATTCAATTCCATCTTCGTTTCCGATCCTATTCTGCGCCGTATGCATGGCACACATGCAAACATTTTCACACTGTGGAAGGGCCCGCTAGCATATCGGAAAGAACTAGCGATTCTTTCACATAATTCAGCGACATTTAGTGAAAATAGCTAGAGCAGGCATATTCATAAACACGGGTACAAGGCCACGTTATGAGCACTGCGTTACATGGCAAGCCTTTGCAGACCTCCAACACATTCCTGTAACTCTGTCTTGAACGTCTTTCGTCGTAAGTTATCGAATGAAACAGTAGGAATTAGTATGGAAGCTCGAAGGGCTAAATACTGGCCACAAAGCAAACGGCGTACATAATTCAGCATATGTGTACCACAGCGAGACAGAAAAAAGACAGTTATTGGTGAAAAGCGGAGAGGGGGGCGGTGCAGTTATACAGTATAAGGGCGTCTATTGTGGAGTACACCTCGTTGACCAGGCTGACAATTACGAATGAAGACAGACATGTAGACAAAAGTGACAAAATAATTACATTTGTTTAAATTAAACAGAGCATTGACTGATTTCATAAGTCAACACAAATCTTAGACTGTCGGTTGGCCTTGTTCATTAGTACACATACGCTCAATGTTTGCCGGTGTAAACAGCGCACTTTTCGGTAAGTATATTTTCGAAAATTCGTGAGGAAATGGTTTTCTTAGCCATGCAGAAATTCCAATTTGTGGTAAAAACAATGCATATTTACGTGCTCCGCTGCGGCGCGTCGAATTGTGCTGCCGTTCAAAGGCAGTTCCAAAGAGAAAGGATAAATAATTGTGATTCACTTAAGGAAAGGACGCCGTTTTCTGTAGTCTTAGTAGGTACTGCGGCCAAAAGTCGAAAGGGAAAGGGAATGGAAGAGTGGAAAAGCGAGACGTGCCATTTTGGGCGATCCGGCAGTTTGCATCACCTTGGCTTATTTAGCGTGCACTGGCATTTCGAAGTGCCCAGCCCTTTGAATCTCGCGTCTTTCACGTCCGTATTCAAGCACCACCGCAGCGGAAAAAGAGGAGACAATGGTAAGAAGAAAATGAGTAGAATAAGGCCAACAGAGACAAAGGCTGGAATCGAAGCGAAGTGGCCCTGCTGGCAGATCGCGGCGCGAAAGCTATTAGAACCGCTTTGTTCCGAACCGATAACCGACATTTCTTTTTTTCTCCGGTTCTGGTTCGGTGCGGGTTCAAGCACTGTGGATATCGGTTCCATGGGGTGAGCGGCATGTTCGTCATGCAATCGTATAGTGCCATACCGATTTTCATATACATCCCATTAACGAAACGGCCAGGAGAGCACCAAGACCATGGCATGTAAATCATGCCGCTCATGGCATGCATGTCACTGATATTCATGTTATGACCTGTCATTTATGTTCGTCATGCAGCCATGTTGTGGCATACCAATTGTCGTGTTCATCCCATTCACGAAACGGACAGGAGAGCACAAAGTCGTAGATAGATAGATAGATAGATAGATAGATAGATAGATAGATAGATAGATAGATAGATAGATAGATAGATAGATAGATAGATAGATAGATAGATAGATAGATAGATAGATAGGCTCAGTCACCGAAGTTTCCTAAGAAATGCTTCGCGTTTAAAAGCTGTGCTTCAAGTTGCCCCATGAAGATATTGGTGTAGGTAGGCGCAAAAGGAGTTCCCATGCTGGTGCCATAAATTTTTCAGGTAGCTGGTCGAGTCGAATTCAAAGTAATGAAGTGTAAGGACTAATTTCAGTAATGCGATGTAAGCTAATTGAGCGGCGTGTGCACGCTTTGCTATACTGTATTGCCTCCGAGAGCGCTTAGATTCCTTCTGTAATAGGTATGTTCGTGCATAGAGAGCAGACGTCTAATGTTAGCAGAATTTCCTGATCTGAGAGTGTTTGAATTTCGTTAACGGACTCTATAATCCGCAGAAATTGAGGTGTGTCCTGAATAAAGGACGGAAGGGTGGACGGTATGTCATATAGGTGGTGATTAAGAAACTTCGATAATGGCTCCGCCGGAGTGTTGTTGTCGAATACTAAGGGTCTGCCCAGTACTTCAGCGGTAAGTAGTTCATCTATGCAAGTAGAGGCATGTTGGTTGGCTGGATGACAGGCTTGTACGTTATGCTTAGTACAGAGTGGGTTGGTGCCAGTCATCCACAACGTCGCATGCTTGCGCGTACAGTGTACAAAATTCAACACAGAAAGATAGTTGATATGTTGCATCGTTGGTACATATAGCTACGAAGGAACCAGCAATGGTTTGAACGAGGATACGGAGGAGGACCGGAAGAGCACATTGCGCGTACGGTGTTCTTGTGTCCTCCCCTGTGGATTCGTTCGAACCAGCGCTGTATTCCTTCAAGTCAGAAGGATGACACGAGCACTAGAGCTAACTTCCAGCTGAGGTTTATTCCAACCTAGACAGGCTTAAATGTGATCGGGCCCCTTATAAAAAGATGAACACCAAAATATGCTACAATATGTACGTTCAAATCAAGCTGGCTTCACTATAGGGAAAAGTCACCGTCCCCCTTTACTTCTGTATACCACGGATTGGATCATACGCTCCTGATGTGTTAGCGAACACTGCTAACACGATTAGTATGCGCCCATACATACGAATCCCTTATGACGAATAAAACGTTACACTTTTCGCTGTTTATAGATGCCTTTAGTGCAGCTATAGAAATGCAAAAGCGATGCTGTACATGAAAGCGAAACCGTGTTGTCTTTTTTTTTTTTTTTTTGCAAGTGAGTTTAAAATGTAGTCTCCCAAATTTTATGGATGGGAAAAAGCCTTGCTGATCAAGACGTGTTGTGGCGCCCCAAAACACCTTTCTGCAATTAAATGATACGGCGGGCGTTGTAAAACCAGCAGATTGCCTTTTCCCACGCAGATGACATTTGCCTCATGCGTCGGGCCGCAGTAAAGCATGTAGTTCAAATTCCCCCGCCATATCGTTACCAGAACCATTTTTTTTTTCCTGTTCATGTTTTCGGCGTCCTTTGGACTCGTGCTTACGGGAGCCGTCTACAAATTCCGCTATCGCAAATGGCCACGCCGAGCGCGCGACGGTCATTAAGAGCTATCACGACCGGTGCTATGTGCAAACAGCGAAGGAAATGCAGCACCACGTCATCGTTCTGCCTAAATCTGCTCTTTTTGGCAGCGAGCACGTTGCGTGAATTGGCACCATTCTTTATCATGGGTGCACGTCCTTTTTTCCGGAACGCTCACAGCATACGAGTATTTGTAGCGTGCCAAAGCGCAGCAAGCTTATTACTAATTTATGCGACGTGAAAAATAGTCAGTGTCCACAGCCTGCTCCTATTGTAACGAGGAATCTACCACCCACAAGCTCATGATGGCTACCGGTTGTTTACGCGGGCACCTTGACGGCAACCCATCCTGACTTTATACGATTACAGTCGGGTGTCCTTATCAAACGTGGCTACCGAGCAAGCTACTTCATCACCGGCGAAGACCGTTATTACCATCATGGGCGAAGACATGATGGCAATAACCACTCTCACATCATTATCAACTGGCTTACTCCTCATCATCATCATGATCATCATCATGGTTTTCAGCCTATTTTAGAGGAACAACAAGGTGAAACACTGAGGTGGTTTACACTGGAAAACATCCTTCGAGAATTCTGTGGTCGCTGATTTCGTCATTTTAGGTTGATTGATTGATTTGTGGGGTTTTACGTCCCAAAACCACCATTGATTATGAGAGACGCCGTAGAGGAGGGCTCCGGAAATTTCGACCACGCAGGGTTCTTTAACGTGCACTGACATCGCACAGTACGCCCCGCCACGGTGGTCTAGTGGTTATGGCACTCGGCTGCAGATCCGGAGGTCGCGGGATCGAATCCCGGCCGCGGCGGCTGCATTTCGATGGAGGCGAAAGGTTGAGGCCCGTGTGTTGTGCGATGTCAGTGCACGTTAAAGAACCCCAGGTGGTCGAAATTTCCGGAGACCTCCACTACGGCGTCTCTCATTATCAGAGCTGGTTTTGGGACGGTGAACCCCACAAATCAACTTAATCATCTCACAGTACACGGGCCTCAACATTTCGCCTCTATCGAAACACAGCCGCCGCAGTCAGGATTCGATACCGCGACAACTCGTATCAGCAGCCGAGTACTATAGCCACTAGACTACTGTGGCGTCACTTTTGGTGCCATATTAGCAGCGAAAATCGAGGTCAACGTTTCAGCTTTGAAGGATACGGATTGTTGGCTGAGTGGGTAGTACGAAAACGAGGACAAAGAAGGCGCGCGCTACAACACGAGTGTTCACTTATAACTGAACTTTTATTAAAGACCATTACAAAATGTACAGAAAACACAGGTGCCCACGTGTAAAGAAACCAAAACACACAACAGCGTAGTTGTCCCTCTAGATGATGGATTACCACTATTTGCAGCGTTATCGAAGCGTGCGCGACACGCATATCTCCCGGCCGCCTTGTGTATGACGAACTCTTTGGCACTTTAACGTGCTGTCCTACCTCCAAACCGTGCCAGCGCCCTAGCGCCAGCTAGACGGGGAAACGCTGTAACACGCACGACATTGCAACGCCAAATTTGAAGGTGACTACACTGTCAGCGAAGCCCCGGGGCCCATAGCGCAGGTTTTTGGGAGAATGCCCCGTTTGCCCAACGTTTACACTTGGCAAAGGCATTCCGCTGCGTAATGTTGCACGCATGCACGACTAATGTTGCACGCTCCTTTCCTGTAAGGAACCGCAGTCCCTTTCAAGAAAATAGTGTGGGAATATTCGAAAATTTCGAATAACGATTTGAGTAGTGCATATTCGAAATACCGAATATTTTTCGAAGACTTGACGAGGTGTGACCACCGTTACAACTGCAATGGTGCAACTCAGAACAGTATTTCAAACGAACTCCGAACGACAAGTTTGTCCGTGGAGTCGAGCCACCGAACCACGCAGTGTGTTAACAAAATTTGCTCGCCGCACGTAGCGATTGTGCGTGTGTGCGGTTTATGTGCGGTATGCCTGGGCCCTTCTCTCCTCCTTCAGAAGCTCACCCCCTCCTCGCCGCCGGCGATACTGCAAGGCGCCAGCGCATCTGCTGAACAGAGGACAGGCGGTGACATGGTTCGATCGTCAGGAACCCTTCACGAAAGGGGTATAAAAGGGGAGAGAGGGCGCGCCGCCGGAGTAGCCGGCAGTCTCCTTCGCTCTAGTGGGTTGCTGCTGTACGTATGTTTGTACTGTTTTTTTTTGAGCACCTCGCTCACCCGTAGCTATGCGTTAAACGTTTGTTGTTCTTTTCGTATTCCCTGCTGGCTCACCTCGATGGTCAACCTGGTTCCAGCTTCATGCAGTCGTTGCTGAAGGTCTTCCACGCCACGCTACCCGTAACCGATCCCAAGTTGCGAGACACGGGACGCAATCGCCGGAAAAGCTCCCAAAGACCGACGTATTAGTCCTCCGGAAATGATCCCACGAAAGCTTGGACAATTAGGTTTTGATCCCATTCAGCGCACTATCAAAACGCCAGCAGTGGTTCAAAGACCGAGTCAGAGCGAATGGTGATCAAACAAAACAAATGTATTTTCATCAACGAGCCGTTACACAAAACGTGCACAAACTCAGCTCTTCACGATAAAAACACAGATGGGTTACAACGTTCCACGAAACCAACAACAAACGTTCAAGCTCACGCACTGCAATAAAGAATAAAACACAAAAGTCACTCGAGGTGTCTTCTCAACATGAAACTTGCAGCCTGTGCTCGTCGGCTGGCTCGCGGAGCAGCGTCTTCTTTTTTCGCCTCGCTGAGTCACATACGACTACGACTTCTACTACTGCTACTCACGGCCCGTGATCCACTTCCTATACTGCCCTCGACAGTCCTTTCCGAAATTTCGGCGTGGGCCACGTGATGTGAGCACGCACGTAACTGAGCGAACATTCTTGCCTTTTCCCGATCCTTGCCCACTTGCACGGCTCCTCTTTTTCCCTCTCATGGGGCGAGGAGCGTCAGTATACGCACTCTCCACCTCCTCTCTCTCCCTCCGTCTGACTCGCCCGCTCGCTCGCCGCGATGACTGACTGACGCGTTCTACAAAATTCTCCCTCCTTCGAGGTTCGGCCAGCTGCTGCATTACATTGGGCGCCTCTTCCGCGCGCGCCGCTTTTCTTTTCTTGTCTTTTTCGGCTTACCCTTCAACTTGAGGTCGGCTTCTTTGACGAAATGCGCACTATTTTGTGACGCTACCTTAACACCACAGACATGAAAACTTGAAAACGTCGGAATCGCGAGGGGTTATTATTATTTTTTTTAATCATTCAACTTCCACGATTCGTGTAGTCGGGGATATTACGAGACGGTGGAGGCTATACAGATCCTCACACCTAGACATTTTTGCCTAACATTCCACTGCCGCGGGAGCAGCATTCTCATTAATCTACTATTGTCATCATCATCATGATATCAGTAAATTTGTTGGCCGAGCTCTTGTTGATACGTGGCAACCCTCTCTAACACGCGTACGGAGGAAAGAAGAAATCTACGACAGGGCGTCACGTGACAGTCTTGATACCTGGTTATAAATAATTTAAAAGTGAGAATGTCGGGAAATAGGCCTCAGTGGTGTCATAGGTATAGGTAGATAAAGGTGTGCTCAAGCGGTACCTACGGTTACTTAGTATCTCGAGGGCTCTAGTCACTGCTGACCGAAAACCTGCTTCACTTTTCATATGTATTTTTGTCGGCTAAATTTAATCATAATTTTCCATTGTCGATGTTTATGAATGTTTATTTCGGATAAAATGTTGTAAAATTCTCGGACCGTTCTGGAAATTTTCGCCTACATACTATGCGAAGCTTTAAGAATAGTACTTGATTCGTATTAGATTCCCTGCTAAAATTGAGCATTCGCACACCCCTGCTTTCAATCATGTTCTTGGCCGGGAACGCAACACTGACACCCTACCTGTCGCCAACTTCTTTCGGGCGGTGCGAAGAACGTTGGCAAGTGGTTTCCTTATCTCCCCGATGGTTCCTTGGCCTAACGTCTCCTTCTGCCCCACCGTTCAAATTTCCGTGAATTGTTTCAGACGCCCAGCACGCGCGAGACCTGCTAAACCTATAGTGCTTAGGTTTAGGGAACGCCCCGCCACGGTGGTCTAGTGGCTATGGTACTCGGCTGCAGATCCGAGGGTCGCGGGATCGAATCACGGCCGCGGCGGCTGCATTTCGATGGAGGCGAAATGTCGAGGCCCGTGTGCTGTGCGATGTCAGTGCACGTTAAAGAACCCCAGGCGGTCGAAATTTCTGGAGCCCTCCACTACGGCGTCTCGCATAATCAGAGCTGGTTTTGGGACGTTAAACCCCAGAAATCAATCAATCAGGTTTAGGGAACGGAATTGTGCCATTTCTTGGTACTTAAGCCATGAAGCACAAGCCGACCCCCTTCTTAAAGAGCTTGCGCACATAAACTCTAGCGTCAACACATCATCATCATCATCATCATATTGTAGGTACACAGCAGGTTGAAGGCCTCTCCCAATGATTTCCAATCCACCTTATCCTGAGCGAGTTGGTTCCACTTTATGCCCGCAAACTTATTAATTTCATCGCTCCATCTAACCTTTCGCCTGCCTCTGTTGCGTCTTCCCTCTCTTGGAATCCATTCCGTCGCTCTTACGTGTCCATCTGTTATCTTTCCTCCTCATGACATGTCCTGCCCAGGTCCACTTCTTTCTTTTAATTGATAAGATAATATCGGCTACTCCTGTCTGTTCTCTGATCCATTCTGCTCGTTTTTTTATCTCTTAGCGTTGCCCCTATCATTTTCCTTTCCATTGCACGTTACGTGCTCCTTAGTTTAATCTCTAGTTTTTTCGTTATCCTCCACGTTTCTGCACCGTACGTTAGTACTGGGAGAATGCAGTGATTGAATATTTTTCGCTTTAGTGAGAGCGCTAAGTTTCCGGTCATGATTTCGTAATGCCTTCCGAATGCGCTCCAGCCCATCCTTGTTCTACCGAGAATCTCCTTGTCATGGGCAGGTGTTCCTGTTAGTAACTGTCCCAGGTATGCGTATTCGTTTACACATTCTAAGGGTTCACTGTTAATTTTAAATTGCTGTTCCTTAGCTAGAGTATTGAGGATAACTTTGGTCTTTTGCCTATTCATTTTTTAGTCCAATTTTAATACTTTTCCGGTTTAGGTCATCAATCATGTTTTGTAGTTCGTCTCCATCATTGCTAAAGAGCACAATGTCGTCTGCAAATCTTAAATTGCTTAGATATTCTCCGTCTATTCGAATTGCCTTTTCTTCCCATTCTAGACGTTTAAAGACTTCCTCTAAATATGCAGCGAATAGCATCGGGGAGATCGTATCTCCTTGTCTGACACCTCTCCCGATCGGAATTTCTCGGCTTCTGTCATGTCGGAGTAGTGTGGCTGTGCAATCTTTGTATATGTTGCTTATGGTTTTCACGTGTACGTCAGGTATCCCTTGTCGACGTAGAGCTTCTAGAACGGCTTGTATTTCTATGGAGTCAAATGCTTTCTCGTAGTCGATAAACGCCATATAGGCACTCGTCAAGAAGGACAAGACAATCGTAATCATATCTGAAGGTTTTACCCACGATTATCCTTAAGTTCCCAGTAAATTCTGCCTAAATAAATTTCCCTTGAACACAGCGCTACCCTCGAGCTTACTATGCACACACGAGACTCGTGTGTGACGACCGTCTTTCAATCCAATAACTGTGGAGGCCATGTCCCGAAAACGCCCCTGCAGAGACGCGCTCATAATAATCGACTCATTACCGAGAAGCTTGTCGTACGGCAACACGAGTAATACAGGAGTCCTCCACACCGTCACTATCGAGGACTTCGGAGGAGTTCTTTGCCCTAACCATACCGACCACACACAACAAGTGAACGTGCTTTTGCAGAAATCGGCAAAATGACAACAAGAGCCTCCGTGGCGAAAAAGATACGCTGCCTTCGTTTCGCCTCTCTGAAAATGTCTGAAACAAGCCATATTGAGCCTCTGGCTTTCTTGAAGCGCAGTGTGTACACCTTTTACCTATAAATAATTATGCAGTATAGGTCGCCTAAGATTATGACGCCACGTGTATTAGCGTTGGAACCTCCCAATGGCGTCTCCACTTGTATCTGTGCACATCTTGTAGCTTATACCAAGGCTTTCCTAGACACAAGGTTGCTGAGTTATTTGTGGCGCTTTTATGTCCCAAAACAAACTCTATGATTATGAGAGACGCCGCACTGGAGGGCTCCGGAAATTTCGACCACCTGTGGTTCTTTAGCGTGCACTGACATCGTACAGTATACGCGGGCCTCAACATTACGGTTCCATCGAAGTGCAGCCGCCGCGGCCGGGATTCGATCCCGCGACCTTCGGATTAGCAGTCGAGTGCCATAACCGCTATACCACCGCGGCGGAGCACGTGGCTCATAACCATAGCTGGCCCAGCCACGGTGGTCTAGAGTCTATGGTACCCGGCTGCTTATCCGAGGGTCGCGGGATCGAATCCCGGTCGCGGCGGCTGCATTTCGATGGAGGCGAAATGTTGAGGCCCGTGTTGAGGCCTGTGCGATGTGAGTGCACGCATGAGCGGCATGATTTACATGCCACGGTCTTGGTGCTCTCCTGGCCGTTTCGTTAAGGGATGTATATGAAAATCGGTATGGCACAACATGATTGCATGACGAACATAACTGACAGATCATAAGATGAAATCATGACATGCATGTCATGAGCGGCATGATTTACGTGCCACGGTCTTGGTGCTCTTGCGGCCGTTTCGTTAACTTCATATGTACCAAAATCGTTATAGAAAGACAATAATGCAGATCTATTTTACGTTCCTGATGTGTGTTTCGCATTTCCTTGATTCCCACTGCACGTCCTCGCACCTATCTCCGCTACATAGGCGATACCTTTATTATTTGGGAACATGGTGTAAGCTCACTAAGCACATTTTTTGAGCATTTTAACAATTTTCGTCCCAAAGCTTTCCATGCACCACTCTTTTAATAACATTGATTTCCTCGACACGACACTATCCATCGAAAAGGGAAAACTAAGGACGACGCTTTACACGAAGCCAACGGATAGCCAGTAATACTTCAATTATAATAGTCACCACCCGCGACACTGCAAACAGGGAATATTTATAGGACAGGCGAGGCGCATTTGAAGGATTTGTAGCAACGACGCAGATTACGTTCACCACTTAAGCAATTTAAAGGCAACCTTAGCTGAACGAAATCACCCGCACGACGCTCCCAACAAGGCATACAATGATACAAGACGCGCATAAACTAGATAGGACACCAGCACTAGAAAAAAGAGCCCCTAAAGCGCAGGCCAACCAGCCGCTAGCATTCATAACGAAATACTCCATTGCGCTTCCAAACATAAATAATATTCTTCGCAAATACTATCCAATACTAACAAGCAACGATCGCCTTAGAAAAGCGTTTCCGGAAATACCAAGAGTCACCTACCGCCGTAATAGAAACTTTAAGGGCCTGTTAGTACATGACAAAGTAAGCCCTAAGCGCACCGCCTGCGTCATAACTTGCTCCCGTCCCATATGTAAGATTTGCAAGCATATTCAAAATGATCTTAAAGTTAAAAGCACGGGAAGTGACTATGCCCATCGTATAAAACCAAGTTTCACTTGCGCTGGTTCAAACGTTACTTGCATGTTGGAATGTTCACTCTGTCACAAGCAATACATCGGCGAAACTGGGCAACCAATTAACGTTAGATTAAACCGGCACCGGGCGGACACCTCGAATAACCTGCCGAAGGGAGTGGCGCAGCATTTTAATATGACAGGGCCTAATTTCGACGAACTGAAACTCTACATACTTCATGCAAGCTTCCGCTCTCCGAGGGAGAGAAAATACAGGGAATCGTATCTCAAATACAAGTTGAATACCCTCCAGCCTACAGGCATAAACCTCTCAAAAGGAACCCTTGAGTCCATTAGAAATGGTGGGGAGTTAACAAAGAAAACAAAAGGTTAAGGTATGCACAAGCTAACAATGTTTCTTCCTGAAAGTGCACTTTCAGGTGCTGATCCCCCATCCAGTTCGACAAGAACAACGGCATTAAGCAGTGTAAACATTTTTTGAGCAACAAGCTTTCCGTGAAATACACAGCGTGTGCGGCACCGCGGTAGCGGTGTGGGAGGGCCGGACACATGCGACAAGTACATCGCCTGTACTATTGAAGGACCCTGCCTGTACTTAGTGCTCCTTATGTGCTCCTCTCTACGTCCTGCTTTCTAGGGCTGCGCACACAGTGTATACTAAGTGTATTTCCAAGATATGTACCACAAGCGGATCCTTCTGGAAGCCTTCGTTCTTACTATTCTTATTAGTCGCGCTAACACATGTCACACAACTCCACCCCTCTACCCCCCCGGCGCCCTTTTTTTGTTCGCACGTGCCGCTATTCTCCTCCTCTCGTTCTGTGGACGGGGGACAGCTGGCGCACAGAAACAAACGCTCGAGAAGGCAGTCGCTGTCCTGAAGAAGACAAGTCCGCTTGTCGAAACGTTGGCTCCAGCGACATTCCCTGTTCTAAGTCGTATTTTGCGATCTTTTCATCGATTGAAGCATCCATCTTCCCCTGAGCTTCTCTTCTAGTTTGGATTTCTACTAGGCAAGTCATTTTGCCAATTACTTCGACATACGTGTTGTAAACAAGTAGTATGCAGATTTGTAAGTTACTGTCGCGATTACTGCCGCAATGATTTCGCGGAATGCACGCAATTTTCGCTCCTACACAACATCGTGTGTGGCAAAGGCCGTTTTAAACAATCAGATTGGCGACACTTACACTTGCGGGCAAGCATTAAGCATTACTTACAGTTGTGTGACACACTGAGTAGAGGCGCACATTGAACCAACGTGCACACGAAGGTCACGAGCTTAATGCACACTAACACCAAGCACACAAGGCATGGCGTAATTTACCTGCGTACTTTAGGGGAAACACGGCCCACGTAAACTTCAAGTCCTTTACGTACGCCGTCTTTATCCTGCACTGCAGGCCTCTCCCGACGATCGCTATGCCCCTGCGCGTACTAATGTAATTCTATGGCTGCGGCTAAAATCATTCGTCCATTTCCTCTCTCGAGCAGAGGTAATCTGTCCTTCTCGTTAAGCGTCCTGACCAAGTACACTTTTTCACGCTTGATGTCGACGAGGATCTGGGTTATCTCTACTTCGTGATCCACTTTACCGCCTTTCTTAGTGCTACGCCTTGTTGAATATGTGGGAAAAAAAGCTGCATTAAACTTTAAAGAACGAAGCCAGACACGACACTTAGCGGAAAAGGAACAATGAGAGCTATATTCAAGTATTCGGACACGTCTTTGGTATAGACAGTTCGACCGATTCTCTCCGTCGCCGCTGTCGCTCCTCTTCGCTGTTGACCGTGGGGGTGCCTAGCAGAGTCCCCGTCTTCTCTGAAAACACGTACGGGGGAAGAACCCCCCCCCCCCCCCCTCCTTGCATTCGAGCCCTCGCCGTCCTCAGACTCCCAAGGTCACCTCATCACTAGAGCAGCGGAAAAGGGAGGCTGCGCTCTGTGATTTTTTTTTTTTTTCGTTCCCTGTACACTTTTCTATGCGCCTATCATTTGTCGTTTCATAGACTGTTGCATAGTTTTTATCTTCTCCCTTTGTTGTTTTTGGCTATTCAAAAATCTGCCTCGTATATTGCGCGGGAAAAATGCAGTGCTAGTACATTGTACTTTAGGAACGGGAATTAGTTACTATTAAAAGAACGCCCGCCATGGTGATCCAGTTGCTATGGTACTCGGTTGCTCACCTGAAGGTCGCGCCAGCGCATTCCGGCCGCGGCGGCTGCCCTCCAATGGAGGCGAAATGTTGAGGCCCGTGTACTGTGCGATGTCAATGCACGTTTAAAAGCCCCGGGTGGTCGAAATCACCGGAGCCCTCGGCTATGGCGCCTCTCATAATCAAATCGTGGTTCTACGACGTAGAACCCCAGAAATCGATCAATCATGTTGTGAGGGTAACCACGCGCACCAGCTATTAGAAACTGGCGCCATATGCTGCGCAGTGGCAGTGCGCGTGGCCCACTTCCGTCCTTTTAGAACAGACAGCCTGCGTGCTTCTCCTAGGGCTTCTGGCTAGCTGACTGTCCAGACGCTGCCGTAATCTGCTGCTCGCTTTCCCCGGGCCTTTTGCTGCTTCATCGCATTGTTCGCGTGCTGTTCACGGTCGCCGCCGTTGCGGCCCTTCCAAATTATAAATGAACATACTCTGGAGTGCATGCACAAATGTCTTGACAAGTTAAACTTGTAGACACCCAGGTGCCCTTATCGTCCGCTCGTTAAAATGTGTAGTCGTTAGACCCATACAAGTCAAGAAACCATTAAAAAAAATTTTTTTGGACAGCACCCTAGAAGCTGTGCTAACACATGCGCCATCATGCTTTTCTATGTTAGCAGCTTCGATTCTTAATCTGGAAAACTCTATGCCAGGTGTATGCCAGTGGTGCGGCGATAAAGCATAATATTTGCATAGCCATCACCTTATTTATTTACAATGCAGGACGAAGGCCTCTGTTTAAGACTAAAAGAGAAGCTCAGGAGAAGATGGATGCTTGAATGGATGAACAAATCGCAAAATACGGTTTAGAACAGAGAATGTCGCAGCGTTTCGACCAAGCGGACTTGTCTTCGTCAGGGCGGCCCTGACAGACAAGTCCGCTTGGTCGAAACGTTGGCTCCTGCGACATTCCCTGTTCTAAATCGTACTTTTGCGATTTGTTCATCTGTTTAAGACTATTAGTTACCCCTGTCCTGGGAGATGCGGTTCTATATGATGTCTACATCACATATTCTTTCACTTGAAGAGACCACCACTAGTATTCCAATTATTACATGAATCTCAGCTATCGGATATTGGCTTCACTGATTTGCTCTCTCATCTTCAGGGCTGTGTTCCCGTTTACACCTCCACTTTTGATACGGTCGCTTGGTGTTTCACTTCTGAAGCTGCTTTTTTTTTCTTTTTTACTTTTGTGCATCGAACATGAGCCATAGAATGTTAAATAGAAGGAGGTCACATTGATGGAATACCTTTAGTTCACATTTGTATCTTTATGCTTTATCAAACCGAGGTACAAAAAAAAAAAATGAACGAAGTCGACATATGCTGTACACAAAACCGCTGTTTTACTTCGTTTATCTAACCTACACCGAAGGGGCGCCAGAGGGAACGCAGGCCGTAACGGGCGTCATAAAGAGCGTCGTGAAAGGCGCGCCTACTACGGTCGTGCGTGCCTTTGTGACGCCCTAGCAGGTCGTTTTGCCGGCACTGGCTGCATCGGCAGTAACGCTGCACGTGCAATTTCAAAGAGTGTCATCATGCTTTTGCCAGTGGGGAGAGCTGAGAGGCACAGTAAATGTATTTTTACGACGAACGGCTCCTTAGCTCGCGTGTATGCGGGAATAAAGTTACCGATGTCTTGACGTACCTTCGTGGAGGAGCCCGCTACAAAAGGCCGCCGTGTTTGGCTGTGCGCCGTCAACGAAAGAAGCGCCCGTACGGAAATTTTCCCCATTCAGGAAAAAGGGGGCTTTATGGGCGACCAATTGCGCCGCTTTCCTGTCTCTCTTTTATTTTTTCTTTTCACGGCGTCACGATCCGCCCGCTTCATACTACCTTCAAATAGCTGTAGATGACTGTACAGCGCGCAATAACAGAATGGCGTTTCCAAAACGAGGGCGTCCCTTTATGCAATTCTTGACGGCATCTGCTGGATACCGTCTAAAAACAGTATGTTCCTAACTGTTCATTAAAAACTAAAGGTCGTTTATCTACATCCTTGGGAGCATATATATGGAACTCATAGCTGCGGAACAAGTATGCAACGATGTATTGCAATTAGGTTGTTCTACGATTAAGAATCAGAATCAAATTTTGTTGTAAATTAGTATATGGATTTCGTGGTGAAAATATACAGAAGGAGGTCCCGAAGTCAAAGACTGCAGTGGGACTTCCTTTTCAAAATAAATAAGAGAAATATAAACGCAGCTAAACGCAGCTTGATACAGATTATGTCTAATAAATAATATTTAAAGTAACATATGTAATACAATAAACGGGCAATGTCGGGTTAGTTTTTCGCTCAATGACACAGTCCAAACGCCACTCTGAGCAATTCGGAAAAGCAGTTGGGAAGAAAATGCATGTCGTGTTTGACGACACGCAAGGGAGCTTACAATTCAACGTATAATCTATCGCAGACTGGCGTACGGTCTTGATAAGGTGAATCGAATATGATTGGCAATAGTTCAATGTCAGTCATAATTTCAGACGAGGAAATTTAGGATTTTATTTATTAGCACCGCTTGTGGACTTCGTCCAGCAAATGCAAGGGGGTAAATGACCGCACATTACAGTGGTACATAGTACGATGTGGTATAACGACTGAAATGGTAGTCAGGGTCCCTCATAAAAGACGGCATGCATTACGTTTTCATAGGACAGGACGGTGCAGTCGACTGGACGAGGAGCCATCGCCACCATAGATTCCAAGCTCGAGCAAAGCGATACCGTTGATTGTACCGCTCTTGTTCTCCTTCATAACAGTATAGTTGTGCTGTGCTGGTACGTCTGCCGAATGTTTCAGTTAAACAAATGCGTTCAATGGCCGTACAATCGGTAGGTCTGCTATTTGTTATCGTTTTTTTCACTCTAGCATTTGCACCCCCTGTGGTTGTGCTGAGATGCAAGGCGTGGGCGTTCCGTCCGCTGTATTCTTTAATTCTCGTAGTAACGAACTTCTTCCTATTTCCGAGATCGTCGACGTCCATTGGGAAACTGCGAAGGCTTTCTTTCTAACGCCTTGACGCGCACTCACTAACGGGCTCATTTTGCTTGTCTGTGTTCGAATCGGCACACTTCACATCTGCTGTCGTTTCTGTTGTGGGGATGTTCGCATCCCCTGGCAAGTTTTTACCGCATGGTCATCTCGTGTTCTCAAACTCGGCTTTCCCGCTGTACACGAGCCTGTGATGTCATTGTTGGTGCTCCGCAGTACTGGAGATGGCGCCAGGGTTCCCGCAGTGCCGCTACCTTGCTGCGAGGGTACGCGGGACTATACGAGGAGAGGTCCTCGCAGCTCTTGGGACGTCGTGGACGCGCGAGGGGAGGGGGGGGGGGGGGTCGAACCCGCGGACTCCGTCCCCGATTGCGCCTCCGACACAGTTTCTGGTAAGGGCGAACTTTACTGGCTCTGTATTTTTTGCGGAGAGTCGAACGTCCTTGATTGGACGTTGTGTGTTGTACATTGCCATTCAGCTAGGATGAAGTGCAGATAAATGTTCTTTTTTTTTTTTGCGATGCGACGTGCTGACTCCTTTGTTATTTGGGCATGCGGGGACCCCACAGCGCATATATACCATTGAGGATATGCTCAGAAGAGAGGCCAGGGTTAAGCTGGACGTTCCTGCAACATGCAATGGTATGTACATTCGCGAGAACACAAAGACGTTGCCAGGGAATGGCTGCAACAAGAAAGGCATGGTTATTTATTTATTTATTTATTTATTTATTTATTTATTTATTTATTTATTTATTTAAATCTTCATGAATTGTGCCTTAACAATTGACATACACAAAGACGAGTGCTGTGTTTCTTGCGTGTGTTTCATTGTGAGCGCATATTCCATGAAGCAATAATGTCAAACAAAGTCGCTGTCCTTCTGGTGTATATCGTTGTCTTAGGAAGAATGAGAATAGGGGTCAGTAAAAAATCTTCTTAAATTGACACGGCGCACATTCGACAGAAATATGAAATGTGGTAAAACCGCGCAACCGAGCCAGGTCGAACCAGCTAAAAAGCTTTAAAATTGCTTTCCTAACCATAACTCGTCTACAGCAATCATGAAATCAGCCAACTTGCTCGACATATAGAATATTCTTACCTGATATTAGTCTATTAAAGCGATGACTTCTCAGCAAACATTTCTAGATTTTCCCAAGCAGTAGGCCTGAGCATACCCGGCCTGAGCAAGCTATAGCTCCGGCCGACCTCTCTGCCTTTCTGTAAATCCATCTCTCCCTTGTAATATCTGCATTCTGGCATTCCTACGGAACTATCTACAGCAAAGTCACCCGTATGGCTGTATCTATGAGTTTCTTCTT
This sequence comes from Hyalomma asiaticum, assembly GCA_013339685.2. Lineage (NCBI taxonomy): Eukaryota > Metazoa > Arthropoda > Arachnida > Ixodida > Ixodidae > Hyalomma > Hyalomma asiaticum. The sequence goes on along the minus strand of CM023481.1, from coordinate 349,559,645 downwards.
CCCTACTTCAATCACATGGGACGTCATGCCGTTGCAGGGACAGGTAACGTAAACGTGGCTAAAGGGCATCACAGATCACATCGCATTGTTGTTTACTAAGCCACAACCACGACAGATGTCTGTCTTACCACGTGTAAATGCACGCGATTCATTTATGCCATTGTTGAAGGCACAAATAACATCTCGTGCACTCGCTCAGCACGCGGTCCTCCTTCACCTCAAACGTTAGCTTCGCAAAAAACGTTACAAAAATCTAGTCTAAATACGCTATCGATGGCGTTGCAGTCAAAAAAGTACCGCAGTGTAAATATTCAGGAATGTGCTTAATAGAATCATTGCATTGGAACAGAGTATAGAACAAATGGTATTAAAAGCTAGTAAAACGTTGATTGTTACTCGATGAAATTTTAATTGTCCACAAAAGAGGTAAAGGAGACTCATTTTTTCCTACGTGTACGATTAATACTTTAATATGCTTGTGTAATATTTGGGGACCTGCTCCAAAGTATCCAGCTGAAACAAGAGGAAAGGTTCAAAACCAGGCAGCCCGATTCGTCCGAAATAACTACAATCCCTTTTGTCAAAATAAAGCCTCCATTAGGCTGGGAAATACTACAATCTAGAAGCTTCGATTAGAATTTTTACATGGTATACACAAACAGGAATTAATATAGCGGGTTACCTACCGGCGCCAACGTATCGTTCTGAACGTTGTGATCACACACATCAGATAAAAGAATGCTCTCTTACAACCACCAGCTCTGCCAATTCACTTCTTTTTAAAACCATTAGAGAACGGAATAAACTCCCTGAAGAAATAGTGACCATAACAGATAACAGTGCTTTTTTCTCGTCGTTGTAAACTTGGCGCACGTGTATTTGAACTTTTTCACGTGTTTGTCATTTTCATATTCTACCAAAAGTTTGGTAGTATGCTTGTATTGCTATGTAACAGTATTGTGCAGTCCCGGATTCTGTTTACGCGTTCTGTCATGCTAATGTCAGTAATGCTGTGTTGTATTTGTATTTGTACCCCCCTGCAGTAATGCCGCTACGGCCAACGTTTATACAAGGGGGTTGCAGGTAGTTTCTCAATAAATAAATAAATAAATAAAAATAAAAACCTTGGAAGCAACGTAGATTGCCAAAGCAGCAATCCTTCGGCGCAGAGGGGCATTCAAATAGCTGTCACTAACAATTCAACTACATTGGGGAAACACATGACATACTTGGTTTTTCAGGTGAATTCGCTGTTCACGTCGCTTTTATAAGTGGGCTGATCAAACCCACACACAATGTTCGCATGCACCTATGGGCTATGTGACGCTTTCTTATTCAATATTCGCGCCACAGAGCACAACGATTTAAAGAACATTGGTACACAAGGACACACACATCACGTATCACACAAGGATCTGAATACCCTCCGTCGAGCAACGATCCAGCACTCCGGTTTTCGAATTCGAATAACGGGAGCTAGGACTGAATAAACGGATAACTGGTTGAACCGCAAAAAACCGGCTTGGTGTCGCAACACTAGCTTAAAGGAATCGCTGAGTTTCCTTCGGATTGTCTTTCGCGATGACGGCCCGTCATGAGCGGCAGTCTAACGAATGCATATTGAAATGGCAGCACTCAGGCAGTTGCACCGTACGCGAGGCCACATCAACAGAAAACCGGGGAAGGTGTTGGAGCAGTTGTCGCCCACGACGGAAGTAACCGCTCAGCGGCGGGAGGGTCTTCCCAATCATGCCAGCGCCGCATGGCACCTGCGCGTGCAGAATAGGACGCTCCTTTGTTGAGACACGCCAGTCGTTCCTGCTGGCCCAGCAAAGCGATACAGAGCAGCACTCCTCTCCTGCACGATTTGGCGCAATGCACGAGCAATCTTACAAATGGGTTCTGCTCCGGAAGCCATCGAATTTTTGCTACGAGGGCGTGAGGCAGGAGCCCTGGCCGTGAGATAACGAAAGTCGCGGGGAGTGTGTGGTCGCCGTTGGCTGTGAGTGCAGCTGCTGCTCTGCGAAAAAAGAAAATTACAAGAAGTTGTTGCTTATATTGCTTATCTATGAAAAACAATTCAAACTGCGGTGTTTTAACTAGAAAAGCAGGCAAATTCCGATAGAGAAATGGATCAGACGTGGGGACGCAGTCGCTCCACTGTGACTCACTACAGAAATAATCAGATTGGGCAGAAATAGGCGTAAAGGCTACCGAGGAATAATTTGGCAACTTGCTGTTTGCAGGCGTCCTCTAGCCCTAGTTCGATAGTGACGTTGGCTTAGCGCGTCCCGTATACTCAGAACGCATGTAGAAACACAGCAACGAGATATCGCGCAACAACAACAACAACAACAACAACAACAACAACAACAACAACAACAACAACAACAACATAATAATAATAATAATAATAATAATAATAATAATAATAATAATAATAATAATAATAATAATAATAACAACAACAACACATTTCCGATGCACATTCAGAAAACAGTGAAATGGGCCGGTCTAAGACTAGGAAGACTTGTGTGACTAGGCCAGGCAGAGTAGGATACAGCGATGTGGTTACGAAGTGGCATAACTACACATAATTAACAACGATCAGACGACTACGTGTGACTAATTATGCTTATGCACAGTCAAAGAAATGAAGAACAACGTAGATAACATGAATTCCACAAAAAACTAACAAGTATAATTCATAAATCCGTAATCAAATTCTGCAGCTGCTTTTTAGTAGTAGCAGAAAAAACTCGGCAGGTAAGAATTGAAAATTTTAGGAACATATAAACTTCTTCTTGCTTCACCATGGTAAGTAGTAGGATAGGGTACATTAAAACACTTTTTCTTCCTCAGTGATCTGGCCTCTTTAAAATCATCGTTCCAAATATGACGCATCCACGAGCAGTCATCATCAGCTCATATTTCCTCAGGTGTTCCCCAAGGCTCTGTTCTGGGACCCCTTTTATTCATAATTTACATTAATGATGTCGTTCAAGTTGTCACTAACACTCCAGTTAAGCTACGTCTATACGCCGATGACTGTGTTTTGTGTTCTAGTGTGAGTAGCGTCACTGACCAGGTTTTGTTAAATAATGTGTTTTCTTCTTTTTGCGAGTGGAGCAGAACGTGGCAGATGGAGCTTAATTTTCAGAAAGCTGTGGCAATGACTTTTACTAATAAAAAGGAACCATTCCAATTTACGTATGGCAATCCCGATCATGCACTAGGAAACGTCCAGGAATTTAAGTACCTTGGCGTTGTATTCTCCCCAAACTTAAACTGGCACAAACACGTTAACCTTATTACTGCTAAATCGCTTAAGAAATTAGGTTACCTAAGAAGAACGTTAAAAGGCGCCACAAAGGAATGCAAGCTTATAGCCTATAAGTCACTGGTCAGGCCTCTTCTTGAATATGCGCCAGTTGTATGGTCACCACATCTTGCAAATGACAAAGATAAACTTGAGTCCGTCCAGCGAAAAGCAATCAGATTCATTTTTAATCGCTACGACCGTAACTTCTACCCTTCAGAGCACTACCACGTTTTATCGCTGAATCATTTAGAACACCGACGTATGTGCGATCGGCTTATCATGTTACATAACATCGTGAACGAATCTGTCAGCATAGCTACACCCATTTCTTTCACCAGTCATACTACACAAGTGACCCGCCGGTACAATCCGTTGAACATTGTGCCATTCAGATGTTATATTGATTGTTACAAATACTCTTTTTTCCCGTGCACAGTTGATACTTGGAATAACCGTGACAGTTCTTTGAGACGGCTACCACATGCACAGTTTGTAAAACAAGCGTCCAATTATGTATTTTGATGTTTTCCTTTTTTTCTCTTTCTTTGTTGTTCGTGTGCGTTTCTTGTAACCACTCCTGCAATGTCTCAAACATGAGACAGCAGTATCTGTAAATAAAAAAATAAAAAAATAAATAATAACGGTTCGGGTGAACAAGTCACTACTACTACTACTACTACTACTACTACTACTACTACTAATAATAATAATAATAATAATAATAATAATAATATAGAATTAAACGTGACCAGGAACAACCGAGACGTCTTGGGGCCGGCGCATGCATGGAATATCGATACTGCGCAATGAAGTCTAAAATATATGCACGACAAGTACAAATAAACTGTAAAAATGAGAAAGACAAAAAATTAAGATATCTTCACGACAGGGAAATGTAGGATATTAGACCTATAAAGGGACAAGAGACATTCAGAACAACGTGCAGGAAAAATACAGAGAAGGCAATGAAAAACAGAGACAGGCAATGATAAAAGCAGTTCACATCAAGAGAAACAAAAACGTGTAATGGGCGATATTATTTTATAAGAGAGCAAATCTCTGAATACCACAGACCCCTCTATATGGCTTTCATAGACAACGAAAAGGCCTTTGACTCTGTAGCGATAACAGCAGTTCTAGAGGCATTGCGTCATCGAGGAATATGTGATAGCTACGTAAATATAAAGACTCTGCAGCCACCTTACTCCTGCATAAGAAAAGCAAGAAAATCCTGATACAGAAAGGTGTCAGACAAGGAGATACAATTTATCCAATACTATTTACTGCATGCTTGGAAGAAATCTTCAAAAGACTAGACTGGACAAAACAGGACTCAGGATTAACGGCGAATATTTAAGTAACTTACGTTTCGCCGACGACACAGTACTTTTCAGCAATGATGGCGACGAACTGCAAAAGATGATTGCAGGCTCAAGCCGAGAAAGCGCTAAGGTAGGATTAAAGAAGAGCATGCAGAAAACAAAAGTAATGATAGGTGGCACAGCGAAAAAACGTGCCTTCACAATTGAAAACCAGACATTAGAAGTCGTACAAGAATGCACTTATCTAGGACAGCTATTGACAGGAGAACGCACTCATGTAAAAGAAATACACGAAGTCGAGAGTTAGGCGGAAACCCGTCTAGTCAGGTACATACATGAAGACCATTAAAATGAGACGCTGACGACGATAAAAGCAAATAAAAGCAAGACGTTTCGGCTCCCGCGTGGGAGCCTTGTTCACAAATGAAGAATCTGTGCGTGAGCAGTCCGGTTATGTATGTTTTAAAATGTGGCGTAAGCAACGTCATTGCGATTAAGCGTGTGCGCCGTTGTCTGGATTGCCAGAGATTCCAGATGAAGCCGGGATGACCAGTTCTTTTCTCGTTCTATTATTCTTGCATTATCCCAATCTATTTTGTGCCCAGATGCTTCTGCGTGTTCTGCCAGCACTGGCAGAATACGCAGAAGCATCTGGCCACAAAATAGAAACATCTGTCCACAAACTAGATCGGGATAATGCAGGAATAATAGAACGAGAAAAGAACTGGTCATCCCGGCTTCATCTGGAATCTCTGGCAATCCAGACAACGGCGCACACGCTTAATCGCAATGACGGGAACTTCCCACAAATGTACACACGCTGCTTACGCCACATTTTAAAACATACATAACCCGACTGCTGACGCACAGATTCTTCATTTGTGAACAAGGCTTCCGTGCGGGAGCCGAAACGTCTTGCTTTTATTTGCTTTTATCGTCGTCAGCGTCTCATTTTAATTGGCTTCAAAAGAAATACACCGAAGAATAGGCATGGGATGGCGCGCATACGGGAGACACTCCCAACTCATGGACGGGAACCTACCACTATGAGCCAGGCGGAAATTATATAACTACTGCATTTCGCCAGTACGGACATACGGGGCAGAATGTTGGAGAATTACAAAGAAGCTAGACAGGAACTTAAGATCCACACAGCGGGCGATGGAACGAAAAATGATAGGCGTTACTCTAAGGGATAGGAAGAGAGCCGAGTGGGTTAGGGAACAAACACGGATAGCCGACATAATAGTCGAAGTAGAGAAGAGAAAATGGATATAGGCAAGTCACGTAGTGAGAAGGCTAGACAACCGATGGACAGTTAGAACGACGGAATGGATACCAAGAGAGGGTAAGAGCAGCCGCGGACGACAGAGAGTACACTCTAAAAACAAAGGGAGTGCTGGGCACTCACTTTGGGGGAGTACTTTCCGTGTCCCGAATTTAACTCCTTTTTTCAGAGTAGATCAACCCCATTGCAGGGTACCGGTACTCTCGACAAGACAGAGCAGTAGGACGCCTCCGAAGGGGATTCGAACACTCTTTTGCAGAGAGCTCTACTACCCCCCCAAGCGGGGTGCTAGTACTCCCAGAGGGAGTAGCAGAGACATAAAAAAAACAAAAAAAAAACAACCAGTGCGTTTTTCGACCATGCTACAATTAGGAGGCATTTAATTACATCACACTGAACATAGAACATACAGGCTGACATGACACATACACGTCAATAACACAACCACAGCAAAGCACAAAGCCCACAACACACTCGCCATATACCGTCTTACACTCGTATATATAATCCCGTATACATAATCCCGTATATATAATCCGTATACTTGACCTGATATGTAGCGCCAGTGGTAAAGTACTGTTCTGCGTAATTAATCAAAAAGTATGCGCAGAACAGGTGTATATTAAGCGTTGGCTCGTAGCCGCTCGCCCCACAGATCTCTTAATCTAAACGCGCGGAACATATACAATGTCTTTTAGATTAACGCATTCCTATCAAGAGCTGGCATTCCGTTTTACGGGCAAACGCGATTTCTAAGTGCTGGTTCGCGATGTAAAATGCACCTGAGGAAGCGAGTACGAACATAATAGCGGCTGAATTTCATCAGCGCCAGCGAAGAAAAGCGACACCCGGGTGCTCCGCTACCATCCGCTTCATTCCGACGGCGTCCCCTTTCGAGTCCGTCGAGCACGTCTGTACGGCGAACAACCGCTGGCGATCACAAAATATGCACTCCTCGTTCTTTGTTATTCTGCAGACAGATGAAATATAGTCTCTGCCATAAGAAGTGTTTCGGGTACTACGCTGTACTTGCCAGACTTGCGAACGGGACGGATCGCAGTCACGGTATTTTCACCGTCGACGTGCTCATGGGCGTCATACAGCTCTATGCTGAAGTCGTAGCGAAGCCTTTTTCTTTACATGCATGAGTTATATCCAGTGAGGCTTCGGAGACCAGCCGTCGACGATCACAACAGCTTACTGTATCGCTGAAACTGTATTCTTCTTCGTTTCGCACACGTAAGCGAAGAATCCGAGGCGTGTAGGCTGGCGGGTTTCACTAGCACGGGTACGGCCGTTCGATCGGGGAAAAACACAGGAGAGGCAGCTCGCTATGACTCCCGTCGGTTGAGGCTCGTAGTCGAGGAAGGCACCGTTCATTAAACGTACACTGCACGCGTTTGTACGCGAAAGCTTGTACGTGGAAGTCGTAGGAAGGCCGCTGCTATAGTTCTATCGAAAAACACTTCAAAAAGCGGCGGTTGTCTTCTTCAACATCCGCTCCCACCCAAGCCGCCATGTTTGCGGCTGCGAATGCGAGCATCACATGGGTGTGGCAGGAGTGAAATTGCATTTTACTCTCTCATGCCGCAAGAGGTATAGACATTTCACTCCATCCGACGTTTTGCTAGAGTAGAACGATGTCCTCAAGAGTAGCTGGGTCGTTTCACTCCTGCGAAACCGGCTGCAGTTTTTAGAGTGTAAGACGGAGTGACGAAATTAAGAAACGCGCAGGCGTCAAATGGAATCAGCTAGCACATGACAGGAAAGGATGGAGAGCACTGGGAGAGGCCTTCGTCCTGCAGTGAACACAAGAAAGGGTGATGATGATGATAAATATGATGAAATGTCAGACGGGAACAATGGTAGGGAGTATTGAAAAATATCAAGGTTTAGATAATAGGCACTAAGAGACTGTATTCTCTGGATGGTTGAGTGTTAGCATAGGTAGGCGGATACGCGCAAAGGCCTTTGCTTTCTAGTTACCTTGCGCGCAATTAAAAAACTGATGCACTGGAGCAGTTCAGGGATGACCACAGCACCGTGCGAAAGGTTAAAAAGAAATAGCAGATCGGCACGATTTCGGCGACAGTGAAGAAGAGGCAGAGACAATAAATCAACAATGTTTGTGCAAGACCCAGGATCTTTCGAGGAAAGCGATGATTGTATGTGTTTAGGAATTTTCTTTGGACCGGCTCAATGGTGTTACTGCCAGATTCAGAGATTTCATTCCGTATCGCAGGAGCGTATCCAAGTTGGGATAGACATATCGCGGTGTACAAGGGTATCGGGGAGTTGAATTCTCTTGATAGCCTGCAAACAGAGCCGAGGGGTCGAAGACCTCGCATAGTAACGCGCTTAGTGTGAGCAGAAAAGTGTAAGGTTGTGTCAGAGAGAACACCTAGGTCATTTACCTCACAGACCTTACATAGTGCTGCAGAATTAACAGTTTAGAAATGATACGCATGCAGTTTTGCGAGAGAAGGTCATGACTTTGGTTTTATTGGTATTTAATGAGGGGTAACTGTTCTTGCAGAATTCTGAGAAAGAAAGCAAATCTGTCTGCAGAATGTGAGGTCATGAGTTTAACTCGAAAAACATCTAGTGTGCCATTTTCATATACTGTCATTTCTGTGTCGTTGTGTAAGGTTTGTGAGATGAATGATGTAGGTGCTCTTTTTGAAAGCACCTAACACGTTTCTGCTCACGCTAAGTGTGTTGCTTTGCTGGGTCTTCGTGCTCAAGGCTGTGTTTGTAGAATGTCTAGAGAATTCCGTTCTTCCATTCCCTTCCGCAAATTGTACGCGGCGATATGTCTTCCTCAACTTGAGTATGCATTTGCGATCTGGAATGGCATTTCTAATTCCAGCAGCAACGCCACTGAACGAGTCCAGAAAAAAATTCCTAAACATCTATAACCATAGGTTCGCTAGAATTGGCCCTGATTCTTTCATCGACACTGTTGGAACTCTATCCCTGCCATCACAACACTGCCGGAGAAAAGGCGCTGATCTGTTATTTCTTTTCAAGCTTGTGCATGATATCATATGCTGCCCTGTACTGCTCAACTGTCTTAATTTTCGAATTCCACTTAAGCTGATCAGAGAGAATAGACCTTTTCATGTAACCGCCTTCCTCTGTGAACATTCGAGCGTCGACAGGATACAACGTATTTATAATGCTGACTTTTTAGACCTCGATGTTTTTCACAGCTCCCAGTCGCTGCAGTAACATAGTGTCGCACTGTAGTAACATAGTGTCGTACATTCTTGAAATTCTTTTATTCTTTATGCTGCCTTGCGCATAGTTGGATATGTGGAATTTTTTTGCGTTTTTGTAGGGTTGATTGGAAACCGTTGGGAGAGGCCTTCGTCCTGCAGTGGACCTAAACAGGCTGATGATGATGATGATGTTTTGCACAGCATCCATGATATTTCATTTTGAATGTTTGCTTTTGTTGTTGATTATTATTATTGTCTTGTTATCTTTTTTGCGTGCGCCAGTACAAGGACATTACGGTTGTTCCTGGGCAGGTTGAGTAAACTTTGATTATTATTATTATTATTATTATCATCATCATCACTTGGCGACCACCTATGCATTCATACCAGTGGGCAGTCATAGGTTCGCGCCCTTAATGAGAAAAAAGGAGTCAGACAGACAGACAATGAATTTTATTGGATCCTGTTAGGATCCAATAAGGAGCTACTGTTAGGACCCCTTAACGAGAAACCGTTGCAATCGTGCTGGCCGCGCCCACGTAGAGGACGGAACGCAGTGACGCTTTGCCCTTTCCTGGCACCTCCTTATTGCCATGTGCTTGCTTTCGCAGCAGCGTGCCTCTGATGACCTCCTCCCATTCGGCTTCGCTGGAGAGAAGCTCGTTAGGCAACATTGCCATAGAGCAAAAGGTTTCACTACAGTCCGGACGAGCATAGTCCGCGTATAAGCTATTGAGGAAGCCCCGGGACGGGAAGGACCCCGTCTGCAACATTCGAAGAGTAACCGACTGACCTCTGCTGAGCTTCGGGTGAGGGTAGACTCTCCTGCCAACTTGGTAATGTTTAGCAATTTCATTGAATGTGAGAACTGGATCGTTCTGCTGAGTCCTTTCCTGCCCTTCCGGAGCTGCCAGACCGCGGCGGCGTTTGAGTTCTCGCGCACGGTCGTGGGCCAGCTCGCTGAGGTTTGGGAATCCCTATAGCGAACATTCGTCTTCATGTATGCGGGGAACGACGTGATGTAAGGAGAACCGGGGCAAGCCCTCTTCTGTACAATGGAGGCCGCCTCTCGAGTGAGGTTACCCGGCTCGAATGCACCAATTGCATCTCTCGAGTCGGTGTAAACGTAGAAATACTCTGGGTCACACAAGGCCAGTGCAACCGCGATTTGCTCTGCTGCACCAGGGATAGGGGCCCTTACCGAGGCGGATAAGCGAAGCACCCTGCCTCCCATCTATCACCGACAACACTACGTTGTAGGCGCACTTGGTGAAATTGCCATCGCGATTTTCAGGGCAGGGCTGGTGTTTCCTTTTATCTATTGTGTTACAAAGCGTCGAGAGTTTGCAAGGAGCAGAAATGACCAGGTTTACTTGGTACCTGTGGGCTACTTTATTCAAATTGTGTGAAAACGTATGAACGTAGGGTACCCGTAGGGATACCGTTAAATTGTGGGGGAGTGTATATCGGTCAAATCAAGCAATGCTTTAATAATAGGGCAAGGCAGTGTTTTAGCTACGCAGTGCTAAATGTGCTCTTGCACACGTCCGTTTTGCGGTACTATGTTTCTGAAATGTCCACAAAGTAGAAAAGAAAGAAGTTGTAGAAGCCTACTACGTAGCTAAGGCTGGGGGTAACTCTGTCAGCGTAACATCACTTCGTTTAACTGCCATAGAAGTGTCTTTTCTAGAAAACACTAGCCAGTTTAGGTTGTATGCACGCCCGTCGTCTCTTTTGATGGCTCCACACTTCTGCCCATGTTAAGTTGGCTTAGTTTAAATAAAAAAAATTCAGTTAGCAGTTTAGCGCTAGTCCTGTTGTGTTCGTTTTCATCTATAGCCATCGTTTTCTCGCACTGCTATTCCATGTTACACGATGCAGCTGCAGCTGTTCGTCGCGTCGGCGCCGCTGTCGTCTTCTGAAGACATAGGGAACCTGAAATGTGCCCATGCATTCCTTCGGCGCAGTAGGGCGCGCGCCACCGCACAAATGCACGTTGGCTCAAACCACACGCGACGTAGTTAGACAGCCTCATGGCCTCGATAAGCCATGAGGGTGTCCACCACCGATGTGGTAAGTTCTCAATTCTCTGAAGCACCCGGATTCCGGTGATCTCTCTCAGTGGAGCCTCGCTGACTTTCCACGTCGACTCCTGACTCCATTACATGTGTTCCATGGTGGGGCTGCAGATACGCCGCCACCCTAATCGTACCTTCACCGAACTTGATTTGCTGCACTCCGACGTACGCGTCCGACTTTTTCTCGTGCGGGGTGCGCACCACAAAAATGTTCTCAACTCCACTGGGCCACATCGTGTCCTCTTCGAAATGCGAATCATTTAGTAGCAAACTTAAGCAACATTGACCGTATCTATCTATCTATCTATCTATCTATCTATCTATCTATCTATCTATCTATCTATCTATCTATCTATCTATCTATCTATCTATCTATCTATCTATCTATCTATCTATCTATCTATCTATCAACAGTCACACGATCACCTATGTGGCTCATACCCGCCCGAGTATTACCCATAGAGGCTTGAATGCCAGCATGACAGCCTATGTAAATCAAGCAGCTACAAATACAGAAAATTTAACGCACTTATAGGGTTAAATTTTCTGGGAAGCTTTGCTGCTCTCCTCGTCGTCTGCTCTCCTGGTCGTCTCGTTCGCTTGGTATAATTGGCATAGTCAGGTACGAATGTATAATGAACATGAATGATTGACCTTGACACCACTAATGGGATATACTTGTCATAAACGTCTAGATTAATGAGAACGAGATCGCATGTGGCTCATACCCACCCTGGGAATTCGGGTATGGGCCACAGGAGGTTGAATGTTAGTGTGCTTTTAAATTTTCTTTTTAGTTAGATGTTAAAAGGGAAGGTAGGCTGCGTCGTTCAGCTATCCCAACCATATAGAATTGATATAAAAAAAGAAAACGAGAACACATACAACGAAAAAAAGAACGATCGAAAGAATAAGAAACCAAAGATTTAAAAAAGAGCGCGATCTCTGGGTCAAACACAATCACCGGATCATTGTGTCAAAGGATGTCTATGTGAGCGAAGTCCAGTACACATAAGGTGGTCACCCAGATCACCATGGATATAGTCTCTACAAATAATGCTCAAGCACCTACAGACGGCACAGTGAGAAATTCCGTTAACACCTCGGTGTGGTCAAGATAAACAATAGTGCTAGCTATAGATATCACGTTTGTGTCCACTAAGAAGTCGCGAAGAGCGCTCACTACATGTCTTTGTAGTGTTGCCACGGTCCAAGCACTTTGCTCAGTGTGAAAGATCGTCTATCGAAATAGGTTTAACTAATCCCTCACTTGAATACGCTGTTCCTCGTACTTCGGGCACTGTATAACGATATGCTCGACTGTCGCGACGAAATGGTCGCAGTGATTTTACTGTAAGGACGTCCTTCATTCTCTTGATGCGGCAAAAGATGTGTGCGCTACGTCTAAACGTAGACGATGTAAGTGTGCGTCAAACGGGCGGTCGATCCTTTGATCCGGTGTAGACCCTAGAAACGGAGGCACTTTGTTGAGGATTAAAGACTTGGTATGTTCATCAAAGCAGATGTCCCTGTATATAATCTTCTTCCAGTCTGAGTCGGAAAATGTCACAGCTGTCAGGGGACCTTTTATGTGTGCTCCTGGGGCTAATTTGAATGCAGCCTCATTTCCTGACACTACGACATGGCTCGGCAGCCGATGAAAAAAAAAAAAAAGATTTCATCACCCGCAAGAGAAGTGATGGTCACCGTCTTCAGAAAAGCATATATGTAAACAAAATTCCTTTATCAGGTCTAGTGCTCCTTTGAAGTCAGGAGATATGATCCAGTGTTGGCTGTGCCAACTTTCGGCAATACATTACAGCCTATGTCATTCAATGAGCAACATAGGTAAAGACTGAAAATTTGATTAGAACACACTTTGGGTGGATTAAACAAGGGAAAGAGAAACAGTTTATACTAGTAGACGGACGCATACAAACGAAGAGAACCGCGCTGTGGGCGAGGGGAATCGAATCCGGGCCGTGCCAAGCAAGCACGCTAGCATTCGTCCACGGTAGGCTCTTATAGCAATGCGATAAACAATTCTTATGTATTGCTATCACTAAGCAGGTTATGGTTGAGCTTTGCTCCACCTCGCAGGAATACCACAAAGAAACGATGCTTATTGTATGCCCATCAGCATGCCGTAGCGGGTATTTCTCTTCGGCAAGACCTGTGCACTAACGAGCAAAAGGACACCACAGTGCACTACAGTACTGCCGACGAACCTGGTAAGCACACGCTATACACAAAAGCACTAAATTTGCATAAACACGTTGACGCTATGTTCGTAACGCTCGGCAGAATGATAAGCAGTTCGGCACAGCCTTTGCTGATTGCTTTGCATGACATCAATTCCCACAATCCGTCGGATCGGTCGGTTTTATTACAGTAAAACAGATTCCTGGGCTAGTTGCTTTTGCATATTTACAGTGACGAACAGCGCAACTGAGACGCACAGACAGGGAAGAGGCAGACAAGGACAGGCGCTTTATTACGACTGGGTCGCAGGAGGGAAAGTGCAAGTGTAGGAGGCCATGGATACGTTGCTATTTGGACAGCGATTACTGAGGCAGCAAAACATCTTGTTGGGCGAGTCTCTCTCCCTGTGTCGTCTGTTTGCGCCGGTGCCTTTAGGTTTCAAGCAAATAATACCCAGGGCGTAAGTTAAAAAGTGTCGGGCCATGGGTCACGATACATTCCAGCGTAATACCTGGTGCTGGCACGCATTCCACAATATATACTAATGAGTTCTACGACACATGGAGTGTTGTCACAGCCCGATCAAATAGTTGCATGGGACGCTCGTGTGATCTTTACCATCACTGTGGAACTGTGTTCTACATATTAGTTTTGGTCTGTTCTCCTGCTAAACTGGGTTCTACTTTCGTAGAACAAAATAGACCCATTAGAAAATTCGCAAGGGCGCTTCCCCGCACTGCGCCTTTGCCCACGTAATGGCGGTGCCTGTCCCGTTGAAATGTATGCAGTGCTGTTGCCGCACATCTATACTTTGTGCATGTTTATCTTGCAAGGGCCGACTCTACGTTTTTCGTGTAAATGTGCACGCAATCCATGCTTGTATGCAGAATTGACTGCGACGCCGTTAGTTGTGCAAACTGCATGGCAGGAAAGCTAGCTTCGCAATTTTCAAAAGTGTCTATTAGTTTTACTTATTGTTGCGTCGTGTTTGCCTCCTTTATCGTAGTTATGTATTATTATCGTATGTATAATTATTATCGTATGTATTAAATTGTTTTTTGTTGAGTGTTTTTGATTGCTGTTGCCCACACGCCAACCATTACGGAGGTCTGCGGACTGGCAATAAAGGTTTAATTCACGTTGTGCCTGCAGTCTGATTAAAATATCCGACTTGAACTAATAAGGTCATACCTGAGCAACCGGCAACAAATAGTCGAAATCGATAAGGCACGCTTAAAGGCTCTAAGGGTACCCTGCGGAGTTCCGCAGGGGGGCATATTAGGTCCTCTGTTGTTCATTTTATATATTAATGATGTTGTATGTATTAGTTCTAGTGCAAAGTTCATTGTATATGCCGACGATACCAGCAGTTTTCTTTTCTGGTATCAATATGCATGAACTCATAGGCATCTGTAACGACACATTACAAAATTAGCAGCATGGTCATTAAGAAATGGCATGAAAATTAATGAAAGTAAAACAAAGGCTGTTATTTTCAGAGCAAAGAATAAAGAATTACCCCCCCCCCCCCCCCCCTATGCAGATATAGTTTTAAATGGTCTCAGCATTGAAATCGTTGATAATTTGAAGAGTTCAGGATTGGTATTTTCTGGAAGTCTGTCCTGGGATTAGCCAAGTCAATGCAGTAATCAAAAAGTGTGCTGGCATAACAGGAATAGTTGGTCGCCTCAAATACCTTCTCTCCATGCCGGTGAAAGTAACTATCTATAATTCACTGTTCTGCTCTTATTTAAACTATTGTATACTTGTCTGGGGCACAACGACATCTTCTAACCTGCCAAAAATACATAAAATGCAAAAAAAGTTCATTCGGTTTACTTATAATGTGCCTTTTGGGACAGCAACTTCTGACTTGTCTATTGATGCTCACATTATTACCATTCATCAGCTGTATCGTTATAGACTAAGTGTCCAGTTTTAAATTTGAAATTAAAGAAAACTTGGAGTGCTTAAGAGAGACTGCTTGCCTGGAAAAAAAAAAACAGAGTTATGCGACACGAAAAAGGGAGACATGGATGGTACCGGCCGCGCGTTTAAACTCTTCAATGCAACGCTTGTGCCATACCTTGCCTTCCCTTCTCAATCATTACACATTAACTAATTTTGATCTATTTTGTTGTTCATCGGGCAAGTTACGCTTGAAATTTATAAACATTATTGGTTACTAATATGTATATATTCGTTATTTTTATTATTTCGTTCAAGCCTTTGTTTCCAAATGATGTACCGTTTTTACAATGATGTAACCTTTTTTTTCTGATTTCTCTTTTTTTAATTATATGTAAATGAAACTGTCGCTGTGCTGCCGTGAGCCCTTGCAAATGGGGGCGGCGGGCTCGTCAAGCTGTCGGAAGACAGCTTTTTTTCGCCGCTCCTCTGTCTGTTTGTGAAATGGACACAAATAAAGTTGACTGATTGATTGATTGAAAGGTTCCGACACATCAAGGCGTCGTTTTCCGAAAACGCTGATGTAGCAGTCTTTACGGGCGAAATCCATAAGAGCGAAAGATAAAAACATCGGACGAATGTGACTACCAAAAGCAGGCTCTCTGTCATTGCGCGCTTGTAAATGCTTGTCACATGCGCAGGCGATCGATTCACGGGCACTGTGAGCCCAATTCATACCAGCGTCCCGAAGTATGAGACCAAGAGTATAGCAGTATAAAGGATTGTAGAAAACGAATACTCTTTTGTCGTTCAATACGGGAACCACTACGGTTAACACATGTTTGAGTGATGCAATTTACAACTAGAAATGAACGCACCAGCGCTAGCTCTTTCGAAATGCTACAGAGAGCGTGGTCTTTCGCTCCGTATAGGAATAGCTAACGTTTTCAGAAGGCACAACTAAGGAACGACGATTTTCGATGTAGGATGAGTGAGCCACGCGGCCTCAGCAGTTCGTGCACGCTGCTCTGTTTACAGCGTTATTCACGGTGGCTGAGACGTGTCGCCGATGAAAACGGACGGCCGTGCGCTAATGACGGCAACACGCTCTGGCAATTAATCGGAAAGCGTTTCGAAACAAAGCAGCCATTCGAAGCGACAGCAGCAGAGCATGCGGTACGGGTACTCGTTTGCCTTTCGGGTTGCCACGCTTTTTATTCACGCACTCTCATTACACGGCTACAGGAAATGCGCAAACGCCGTCCCGGGCTTTAATGACGCTCCCTCTTTTCTGCGATGTGACAAAGAGAGGGAGACAGTGCCGCCGTCGGCAATGCGGTCGTCGTTGGCTACACACGACGTGACCCCAAATGAGATGATTGCCTAGTGGTCACGCTCTATTACCGTCCCATGCTCACAGACGCTTTGACGTCACCACTCGTGACGCTGTAGCAACTCCAATGCACCCTTTGCAACAAAACTGTGGATAGTGGCCGCGATTGCTCGATCTGGAATGCTTCGTCGTCGATGGGAGGCGTCTTGCCATTACATTCATCTGGATGCTTTACATGCTCCAAGCTTTGTATGCAACGTGTACAAGTACAATGGATTAAATGTAAGCGATTGCCTTTTACTGTGATCGTTAACGCCTCAGTTACTTTCAGTAGCGTCCAACTATATGATTATAACTGAATTACTTGTCATCACTGATGTGATATACTTCCATAGACGTCACGATTAACAGTCACACGATCACGTATGTGGCTCATACCCGCCCGGGTATTAGCCATAGATGCTTGAATGCCAGCATGACAGCCTATGTAAATCAAGGAGCTACAAATACGGAAAATTTAACGCACTTATAGCTTTGATTAAACAAGTTACCGTTCGTCCTCGTGTGTGATATAAGTAAGAAGCGGACAGACCCTCTCGTGAGCAAAGGCGGCAGGTGTTACAGGAATCGAACGCGGCAACCTCGCGGTGCGTATACCACTGGTCCGCATAAGGCTGGTTCCACGTGGTTTGTGCTAACCGCTCTTTTTGAAATGTCATGAACAGCACATACGCATTACTGTCGCTAATCAGGCGCAGCTTTTCTCGACCCCTCATGAATGCTCCAGCGAACGACACTTATGGTATTGTCGCAGCGCGAAACCAACAAGACACGGCAGAACCAGGACCTGCGTTCAATTGGAGGTCATGCAAACTTCTCCGAAGGTCGCTACTCGTGCTCGCAAGTCGGCGCGCATTTCTCGTTGCCAAAACACACACCACCGTGCATCACACTGTGCACCAGACTGGTGCGTAACGCGTTACAAGTAACGGACTACTTGAAATCGACTACATTTTAATGTAATTTTGTAACGCTTCAATTATTAGTTCACTAAAGGAGTAACAATCGCTCTAACTGAATTGGTTTTTGTAATCTATTACGTAATTACAAGGTTACATTTGACTCGGTGGCTAAAATCTAAGCGCTGTGCAATCGCAGGCTGGTGCGCAAAGTCTTGTACAACGCTGCACTTGCCCATAGTGCGTGCGCGCTGAGTGTCTCCAGCGTTGCAGCGGATGTCTTCGCGAAGAAAGGCAGGTGGTGGTGGCGGTAGTGATTATGATAAGGAAATAATCACTGCCACCACCACCTAAAATGACTGACGCATACTTCGCGACGCAACCGGTCCTGAAAGTGACCAAGGTGGAAAGGACAAAATTATGTGAAATATATAACTGTGGAACACTTATCTTTAGCGCGGCACAAATGAGGAGGCCAACGGTAAAATCGAGCCGCAAAATGCGCACCCGCCTGCTTGCGTGAAAGCGTTTCTGCGTGAAGTGTGTGTGTGTGTGTGCTTTTTTTTTCAAACACAAATGGAAAGCGCCCACCCTTTCAACAAATGACGTCACTGTGGGTATTGGCTATAAGCCGCTTGAGGCAGAAATAGGATTGGCCGGTTTCATGATCACGGAAGCATAATCTTTTTCGCATTGCTTGTGCGTTTTGAATTGAATATGTCGAGTAAATGTGCCTATATACCTGTCTTAAAGAGGAAGAAATAAAGTTGTGGGATGTCGTGTTCGTCCAAGTAGGAATCCCACATCAGAACGTAAGGGGTTTATTCAGTCAGCAACTGCCGCGGACGAGCATACCGAGGCTATTGCTCGTCCGGGTAGCGAAAGGTAAGAAGATTCATTTCGATTCTGGAGAGCCTGCTTATTATAGCCACCTCCGGTGACGCTGTGGTAGCACTGCGTTTGTATCGGACACGTGATGCTGCGTGTAGCCGGGTTCCGCTGGGCTGGGATGTCACGGCTGCGCGTATATTTGGGCAGAGTGCACAAAGTCAAACGGCGTAGTCGGTGCCCCCAATGACGTCACATATGTATAAAGAAGTGCGGGCGTTTTCCTGCTGTGTTTGACACCATATTGCGAGTTCCCGGGTGCGTGTAGTGCAACAATATTTGGCTCAAATGTTCATAGGAGCCTCAACGACTCATCAGCACCGTTTTGTAAGTATTATAAAAAAAAAAATGTTGCAGACCCGCTTTAGTTGCTCCAGAGCTTCTCCGATTCCTGTCCTATATGATTGGGATGAAAATAGCGCATACTGAATAAGTACCCAACAGCCCTCAGCGAATTTCCATTCTCGCCGTAAATGCCAAGCAGCTAGCTCTTGGGGTACGCGAGTTCAGTTGCAGAATTTGCTTCTCTTTCCAAGTTGCCTTTTTTCGACGCTCGCCGTTCGTTTCCCAGGCAGGGGCGAAGTAGGGCAGTAAGTGCTTAGTACTCCTAGCTGACGTTCCGCAGAGGATAAGCGTGATGCAGCTATTACATAGTAAACTTGAGTTCCGCCTTCTCGGGCAGTAAAAAAGAAAACAGACACATGGAAGTCACCCCGAAAGCCACCAAGTTAATTTGAACTTGCGATGCCAGAGACATTGAAAGGGCCACGGGGAAAAGCCCGTGGCATGCGAGCCCCCAATGAACGCTTTCTGCTTCGGTCAAGATCGGCTGTAAGTAATGCGGCCTGGTCGTGCAAGTGGTTCTCCGCGCGTTCCTCGCCGTTTCGTTAATGCGGCCCGCTTCACCGGACGCACACAAATACAGAGCACCGCCATCGTATTCAGAGGGTTGAATTGCCTGTCGTAGCAGCCGCATGGTCATGTGTTCGTAATGTAACAGCACTTACGTAGTACACCAATGCACACGGGTCAATGTAGATTAGGAATCATCAATTATTGCTAGACATATAGCACTCCCGCGTCGATACAATATATCAGTGCTCCGGGGCTATTTACTAGAGTAAGTTAACGGTACTGAAATACGAGAAGTAAGCATCTTTTTGTACTTTTTAAGAGTATATTGCGGGTAGTGCGAATTGTAGATTCGGAACAAATCAACTAGAGCAACAGATATAGAAAACACTAAGTCCTTGGTCACACCGGCTGTATCTGTCGTACTTTTCTCTGCGTCTTTTAAGTTGGCTCCCCAATGGCCCGTTACTCCGCCGAGAGGCTCAGCGACCGTCGCAGTGCGGGCTTTGTAACGTAATGTCCAGTTCGTCGTCGAATTGTTACAAGATAATTCGTTTTGATGCCAACTGAGCTACCACAGGGTTTCAGTGCCCTTGTGTCAATAAGCGGTGTCAATAACACATCCATAGGCCGTGCCTTGTTTGGCAGGAATGGAGATAAATGTTGCGAACTCAATATCATCTCTATCCCACGTCCCACGTGACAGTGCTCCAGTCAATGGGGCGTTCCTCCCATCCCTTTTCCTCTTGACAGTTTCCACTGCTCGGATTAGCCGCCAGGAACAGCGACAGCTGGTCCAGCTGGATTGATTGATTTGTGGGGTTTAACGTCCAAAAACCAGCTCCGATTATGAGATACGCCGTAGTGGAGGTCTCCGGAAATTTCGGCCACCTGTGGTTCTTTAACGTGCACTGACATCGCACAGCACACGGGCCTCGACAGTTTCGCCTCCATCGAAATGCAGCCGCCGCGGCCGGGATTCGATCCCGCGACCCTCGGATCAGCAGCCGAGTACCATAGCCACTAGACCACCGTGGCGGGGCGGTCCAGCTGGATCGCAGAGTAGCGCAAGGCAATGGAGCCCTGGTCTAGGGCCACCCAACGAGGAAGGATTGCACTTGTTTTTTTCTTCCTTAATAAAATTTTGTTCTCTCTCTCTCTCCACGTCAAGCTCCCATTATTACAATGGTGGTTATTCGCTGCATGCTCAATAAACGAACATTCCTATGTGCTGCACAGAATCAGAAAGAGCTATGTAGTTTTTCCATTAGCGTTGGGAATCGGCTTCGACAGTATGACTTGAAATTGCGCAACGCATGCCGTATTCACCATGATAACAGTCAACACGGAGTGGAGGCTTCACAAAGCAGAACTTATGAGGAAAGGAACCAGAAGCTGAGCAGTGCAGTGGGAAGTTCACTACGACAGCTTTATACATTCATTCATTCAGCTCCTTATTTCAGACTACTATGTCTCGGATGCAAGGGGAAAAGGCAGATGTTCTCTGCCTGACAGGGGCTCCAGCACCCGACTCTGAACACTCAGAGCATTTATAAGAGAAAGCAGCCTTATACATTATTCATATATATTGAACACAGACTTACACAGTTTTAGATCCTACTGTTTCAATTTAGGCAGAGACAAAATTGGTTCTGCCCGAGGAAGTGATCCGCATGATATTAAATTGGGCCATAAACAGATATCTTAAGCGTGCCTACAGCCAGCATGTGGTTCTATTGCAGGCGGCTCTCTGCTTCTCTATGGCTATACCCCACTGGCAAACGCCAGCCAGCTGGTCTGACAACTGGCTAACTTCCCTGTCCTTCCGTTTTAGGGGCGAAGCTCCTTAAGGGCCCCTAAACAACCCCGAGGTGTAAAATTTGTTTTAAAGACATAACTGCGCTCCTGTGCGATGTGAACATGCTCCCGCAAGAATTTTGCGAATAGGTGCAATAATAAAGAAGTTACACGGGTTTAAGTGGCCGCTTGCGTCGGTTTCGTTTTCTCGGTCGGCCTCCCCACCCTTCTCTGCTGAGGCACGGCCGCTGGATAAAAACGCACGTGCGTTGCTAATCGAGCGGCCGTGGCTGAGGAGAGGGTAGGGGCGGCGCGCCGTCGAGACTCCACCCACTTTTGACACGTGACCTGACGTGATCATTTGACGTCATTGACGCTTGCGCTGCGGAACCGGTTGCTCCCGTTCTAGAAACGTTGGGTTGCTCCTGCGCTCACGCCGGTGGGATGGACAGGGGATCTGACAATAGACGTTTCGACCAATCAACGAGATACAACTACGCAAAGTTGTTCGCGGTAGAACATGACGACACCTAGGATGCGAGCGCGACTGGTCAGTCGCCGGAAAGAAGCGCGGGAATTGTTTTTTTAAATGCGGCGTCTGTGTGGCGCGCAGCGCTGTCATATTCGCAGAATGTGATCATCGCAACTTTCTCTATGATTGAGTTAGCTTGTTTGGGCGGCTTTGAAAAAAAGTAGGAGCCTGTTTAGTGGCCCTTTAAGGCATGGGTCGTGCGTCCCCGATGTATGTAGCTGTTGTAGGTAGCCACCTCTCGTTTAGTTCTTGGAATGTCCACTAGATGGCGGTACTTGTATATGAGCGCTGGAGGTACCGCTGCTCTCCGATTAGCTGCTGCGCGGGGCTGCGCCGGGAGGCGTACGCTCCTCTCATTCTCCTGGATCGTCGCCGTACGCGTCGGATCGCGCTTCATGGACCATGGACGAAGAGAAAAAAATTCCGAACGTTGTGTCCGAAGCGCGGAATCGAACCAGGGACCCCTCGCTTCCGAACGCGCGGCGCTAGCCACTACGCCACGAAGCGCACATGGACACATGCATCACGATGACAGTAAACACCCAATATTAACGAAAGACTGCGCGTTTTTAACGCGTTTGTGCTAGCGCGTTACGACCCGTGTAAGAAGCTGGTGTAAGACGCTGAGGCCTCTCCGCCTTTTACTCTCTCAGCAGTCATGTGATGGCGTCGGCAAACGCGGTGCGCGTTCAGGCCTGTGTAAGGGGCTGCGTGAGACGTCTTTACACGATGATCGACTGCGCGAATTGCACGGAAGATTCACGGTTTACCGATGATTCCCTCCGGAGCTTCGCCCACTCATCATCACTCACCCCGTGGATATGCTGCGATTTTTTTCTTTTCGTCCTCCTCCCCACTGTATGTATACCCCCACTGATACGTCTCCGCATGCACCCAAATTGAAGAGGCACTATCAAGCGGCTCCGGCGCAGTGTCAGCCGGCGACTGCTCAACGGAGGCGCACAGCTGCGCTCGCGCCGGTGCCAGTGCGTCTGCCGCGGTTTTGACGTCACTCCTCTGGAATGCGCAGACCGGCGAGGCGCTCGCGGCGGCGGCTCCGCGGTGCGCCAGCTGTGTGACATCACTGCTCCTCGCGCATGAGCAGCACGGCTCTCGGACGCGCACGCCAAACTGCTCCAGATTGGCCAGTGTAGCAACGCTACAAAACATTTCGGCATGTACAATGTCTTAGTTTCAGAATTATTGGCTTTCAAACTTGTAGCATCTGTAACATGCGAAAGTGCTCTTTTCCACCTGTAGCGAAATAGGAATCCTTTTCGAGAAATGCGTCGTAAATTTCTCAAAACGAAGGTTGAATCCATTCTGAGGACACATATGCCCACCTCATCGGGGCCCCCCTTGGTCTATCCTTTTCTGAACGGGTGAGGAGGAGTCGTATTAAGGTGAGGAATAAAGCAGGGCATAGCATTGTACAGCATAGGTCATTAAGGGGATGGGAATGATGAGGACTGGTGTAAAGGTGAGAGGAGGTGAGATGGTAGCATAGCCATGTACGTGTAGCAAGGGGGGAGGGAAATGTGGATACAGCGCGATAAAGAAGGATATGACAGAAAGAAGAAGCCGAAGAACATGTAGACAAAGATAAAGAAAGGTGAAAGAAAGAAGGAACAACTCAATTTCCGTTCGTCAGGTGGTGGCGCTTGTTTGCCAGCTAGGCTGTTAAATTTACTCAGATTTCACGGGCGTGGAACTAGCTATGATTTTCTTTTTTGTGGTATTTCAGCCGCCCAACAATAACCGTCACCTCACTTGCTCGTTTCCCTAGCTTTATCGCCGCGCTCGCGTCGCCACTTAGACATAGCAGTTCAGATAAACAGTGAGGTGCACCGAGTTTTCTGAACCCCCGGGTGGCGATTATTGTTGCGCGGCATAACTCCTGAAAGCTTAATCAGTTGTAAAGTAGGAATAATATTAAATAACGGGCTTTTAACTGCCAAAACCACGTTATGATTTCGAGGCACGCCGTGTAGTGGAGGTCTCAGAAAATATGGGCCCCCTCGGATTCTCGAACTGGGGCTGACGGTGATAACTTACAGGAATATTGCAACAATTCTAACCATTCTTTTAGATTTAGTTGTAAGCATGTGTACAAGCGGTGATCGCATTGAATAAGTAACGCATGTTTCGCATGATTGTGGCGATGAGGAACGCAGCAGACTTGAACGTGCTGACAGTCGAACTTTTTATTGGGGGAAGCTAATGCCAGAAAAACAAATGACGTAACAAAACGATATCGGCGTGAACAGTCGTCTGTCGACAATACAGGAAAAAAAAAAAAAACTGGCCGGCAGTAAGATACGTTGGCCTTCATACATTCGTCACAGTGATTTCTACTATTATCACCGTTGTTCTGGAATGGACTTAACATTGGCGTCGGGCATGCAAAGTCTGTAGAACGGTCCACACCCTTCGCGAAGCAGCATTAAATACAAGCGCAACGTGCGCTTCGCGTCACAACGAAATGATGGCGGGACCCCCGTCAAGAAACCAAAAGAAAGGCACGTGTCAATATTTAGTAGCGCTGTGTCTTCGTCTTCACAGTTGTGTTAGCGCCGCGCTTTCATTAAACTGCAATTATTGAGATGCGTCGGAAGGGTGCCTCTCGCATATTTGTGGACAAAGTCCGAGTTTCAGTAACGCCTACTTCTAAGGGCATCATTCCCCAGGTCTACACATCCCTTCATAAGTGGTCGCCAACTTTATGCATATAAAGAGGC
The DNA here is from genome assembly GCA_013339685.2 of Hyalomma asiaticum. Classification (NCBI taxonomy): domain Eukaryota; kingdom Metazoa; phylum Arthropoda; class Arachnida; order Ixodida; family Ixodidae; genus Hyalomma; species Hyalomma asiaticum. The sequence continues at coordinate 349,535,205 of CM023481.1, read as the reverse complement.
CAGTGCTCTTGTAATGGAAAATGGAGTCATTCATGGCGCCGTGCAAAGTGTCACCTCTAAGTTACCTACAATTAAATGACTAAACATATTCACCGATTCTACCGTGGCTACACAAGAACTTAGAAATGTATAGAAGGCAATGGAAATCTGCGAAGGGCATACACGCCATGAATCGTAAAGCAGCTACGTGCGTCAAGGTACATTGGGCACAAGGACATGCTGCGAAGCCTGACGACGTTGCTGCCGAGCAGTATGCACGCAGTCCTCCTAATCCCAGACTTTTCGTTCACTCCCTCCAACCTCAATCCCCTCACCTCACTCCGCGCCCGTAAACATTTTCTCAGGCAGGACACACGCGCTCTAATCCCTTCGTGTTTGCTCCCCCTCCCCTTCACTTTAATAGGGCGGAGGTTTGGGCAGGGGTGGGGGGCTTACAAAGGCAGTTACCTCAACTTGGAACAGGTCTAACTTACCATACCATTGGGAGATACGTGCGGCGTATTGTTTTTCCATTGAAGAAGGCAGATGCGTACCGCCCGACATGCGAAGGACTGCATTCGGAACCGGGCCTCCGATACAGTGCGTCGACCTGTTACGACAGATGGATATACAATAACAGACTCCAGAAAAAGCTGCTTTCGTTCACATAGAACACAGGCCTTACATTGCAACACATACATAACCCATTTCGCAAAAAGGCAAAAACAGAGAAGGACAAAAGATAGTGTTGCACCTCTTCTTTCCTCAGCCAACATATTGCCCAATTGTGCAGCGACGAGCTTCTTACTTTCGAGGTCTTGCCCTCTGTAAGACCTTCTGGCTGTTTTAATCACCGATTGATGACAAGCGTGTTACTTATTAAGTGACCACAGGAACACGCGAAAACAGACCACTTCTCTTGCAAAATCAGTCGATGGACATGAGATTCGTCTACCGGCGTGTTATTATGACCCATGTTTCTACTACCTACCTCTGATGGCAAGAATAAGGCATTTGCGTGATCAAGAGCAACTGGTGTGGTACTTCGGTTCTCTCGTTTGTGCGCACTCGGTTTTCAATAAGCTCATATGTGGTATAAAATATTCAGTTGTGACCTAAGTACATTTAACTCCACGTTGTCCAACGGTGCTTTAGTGACTTGGAGGAGTAGCGTGAACTCAGAGACGGCATATTCCAAGAAATAAAAGGAAGCATGATTGCATATGAAGTAGCTCCTCGGGTCTAAAGTAAGCAGCTGCGCAAGCTCGTAGACAGTTAGGCGAAATTGCGAGCGCTTCCATCTAATTATCGTGCTCGCACTCGCGCAGCGAGCCAAGGCATGCTCTCGGGTGACGTCAGAATGGAAGCCACGTGGGCATCATTATTTATGAAAGGCCCGAAACAGCCCGGAGAGTAAAGGCGCTGTTCCACGCAATGTTTTCTCAAAATTGACACGTCCCGTGTCGTACGCAGGGCGGGCGCCCCGTCGCGACGACGACGCTTCCAAGCGTGGCTGATGCGTCGTCGGCCACAGTCTTTGAATGTATTATTCAGGACGAGGAAAAATGCCGCCCCCAGACGGTTGTGCCGAGTGGAGCGCTGTTATTGCGCAGGATGGGCACGTGGATCGCAAGCTCTTCTGCGCAGCCACCGCCTGCAAGCAAAAGCGGCGCAGTCCAGCATGGGGGGAACACAGGCGTTTGCTCGGCACGTAGCGCTTTTGCGAGTTGCCCGAACAGTCGTATAAATAATAGGCGGAACAGCCAAGCTCAAAATAAAAGAGTGCACCAGTATATCGAGAGCGCCTTGGAAATATTTTTGGCGTACTTGCATTTCTGTATCGAAATACATTTGAAAAATGTATGTCGATAGTGGAATACTTTACCGTGTATCGATTATGTCACGACGCTGTGCAGGGCGTGCGCTGCTGTCGATAAACTGAAATTGACGCCTTAACACTGAAACAGGTCTCGTGTGTGAAACAAATGTATACTTCATAACTCGCTTGTGTTCGTTAGTGATTTGAGCGATATGCGTGATAGTATATGCCAAGTGAAAGGAGAGGTGTGTGTTCAGTTTTTATAGCTTGGTGGCCAATAAAATGTAACTCTGTTACGGCAGTGGTGTCTGTTCAAAGCTGTCAGCGAACTTCAACCAGAAAAACCGTGCGCGACTTTCACTCGGAACATGATCGCTTGGAGGCCGAAGCAGTTTGTCGGGCGACGTTACATTCATTTTGAGCTCGCATTTACGTGCGCCCAGTTTAGCCGCTGACCGCATTATAATGCACGGGGCTCAGCTGCATTCACCTTGAGCACTTGCCCAGCTTTGCCTCTTAGAATGGCGACGCGAGGCTGTCATTTAAATGCTAGTATCGTTATTTTTGCAGTTTCCCTTTTCAACATTAAAGTGCGGGTAGCGTAATATAAAATGCCTATTCCGGTCATGCACGTTCTCTGCAGCGCAGACCTTTATTTAGGAACGTGTCAACGCCCATGCAGGAAGAAAAAAAAAAAAGCTAGGATGTCGTAACATTGCGCAGTTGAACTGGAGCTCACAGTGGTAGCCCAACAAGCGGCTAAATATTCGAACCAACCGCTACCAATTTGCACTGGAATGTGAAGTCGAACCGTACCGTTTGTTTTCGAAGGCAAATAATGGTTTTACTGTCACATGAGATCTCACAATCTCACACGAGATCGAGGCAGGGAAAAGTGGGTTACAGCAGCCAGAACATTCAGAAAAAGAATTCAATTACCATTGTTCCCAAAGTAACATAGAATGGCAACTTGAACAACCATACATACAAACGGCATAAGATTACGGCAGGTTGTGCAAGGATACCCAATAAATACATAAATGCACTTGTAAGTTAAATATGGGTTATACATTATACAAGAAACTTCAATAAAAAGCAGAACAAAACAGCGAGAAACTCGCAGATAACGTAGTTACAGATAAGAATAACTAAAGTAATAACATAACTTAACCATGCTGTGTTAGTAAAGCTTCCTGTATTATTATATTAAAGTTGTCTAACGAGTTAGTGTTAGCTGTCGGTGCCTTGAGTTCATTCCAGTCTCTTATGGCTGTTGGAAAGTTAGAGTACTTGAGAGTATTTAAAGCAGTTAGATTGGTATGAATACTCAGTGAGGAGTGTTTGTTACGTGTAGCCCTGCTGTGCTTATCCAAATATATGTAGTAGTGTCAGTGTTTAGCGAATTGTGTAGGAGCTGGTACAATAATTTCAATCCCGCTACTATGGCTCTATTTTCAAGGCTAAGAAGGCCAGTCCTTTTTAAGAATTCCGTCGGCGAGTCTGAAATTATGTATTTGTTAAATACAAACCTGATGACCGTTTCAAATTGTCGATGTTATGTTCACTGTAAGGAAACCGTGCAATGTTAGCGTATTCAATAACTGTTCGGCAAAATTTTTGTATGCTAAGAGTGGTGTCGGACGGAAGGTGGTGCGTGCCGCAAGACGAAGGTGTTCTCTGAGGAAGAATAGTTTTTATTAAGGCACATGAGATAATGTTGTTAATGGGAGAGTTTCAGCTAAGAGTGTGTTTAAGTGTCAAACGAAGGTATTTATGTTCTTGGATTGGAGCTAGCTGTATATTATTTATTTTATATGGGAAATCAGAGATGTGCCTTTTTCTGGCAATTGTAAGGGCAGCTGGTATATTGACGTTAAGGGTCATTTGAAAATTAGTGCACTATTTAGAAACTGAGTCCACAGCTATATTTAAAGTTGTATGGTCCTCGGGAGAGTTAATTTCTTGATAATGTATACAATCTAGCTGCGAACAATTTAACTTTCGCGCATATGTTAGGGTGAATTATTGATAAAAATTAAGAACTGGTGTAAGAACACACCCCTGAGGCACACTAGATGTGAGGGTACATACTATAATGGACGCAAGATGGTCAATTTCCACGAACTATAAACGGTTTGGAAGGTAATCTTGGATACAGGAAATGGTAGGTCCGTTTCCCAAAGTTGGTTCGACTTTAGTTATGAGTTTTCTGTGTGAGACACGCTCGAAAGCTTTCCAAAAGTCTAGCAGGAGAAGATAAATTTGTTTTTATCATATGTCATGGATATGTCATGTGATATCCACAAATGAGAGTGACATGTCATATGATATCCAAGACATATCAATGAGTGATATGTCATGGATTAGCTCGACAAGCTGAGTGACAATGGATGGACCTTTTCGGAAACCATGTTGGTAAAGTGAAAGGATGTTTTATTCTTCGAGGTATGTGGTCATGTTTTTAAGCACTATGTGTTCAAGTAGCTTATGCTGACTGAGCTGGTTAGGTATATGGGTCTATAATTACAGACTTCCGCTTTGTTACCGTTTTATGTACTGAAATGATTTTGGCGACTTTCTAATTTTGTGGTAATCTACATGTTGATAATGATTTATTAAAAATTAAAAAGAGGTATTTTTATTTTTATTTATTTGAAAATACTGCAGGCCAACTTGGCCCAAGCAGGAGGGGCAGTACACAAAAATATACTACAAGGCTAGCTTAATTACATGCAAATGGTACAATGAAGAACTAATACAGTGTAATATACAGGTTGAACAACAACAAAAGACATAGTTACATAACAATTAACAACGTTCTTACGTAATGAAATGAAACAACATCAGCAGAAAGAAAACGTGGAATCTAACAGAAAATATAGTCTTCTAGAGACTGAACGAAATTGGGCGACGTTATTATTGAGTCTGGAAGGCTATTCCAGTCCTCGGTAGTTCTGGGAAAAAAAAAACAACTTTTTAAATGCATTAGTTTTAGCGGAAATAGGTTGCAACGGGTTTAATGTGTCTTGTTTGACGAGTTGTAATGGGACGAATGTATGGTAAATTATTTATATTCAAGTTCCCAGCCATTATATTATGAAGAAATTTTATCACATAAAATTGCTTCATAATATAATGGCTTCGCTCGCTTATATTAAAAATAAATCTAGTGGCCTTGCGATGAATGATTTCAAGCTGATTAATGTCTTTTAACGTGTGTACGTACCGAATTTGTGACGCATGTTCTAGTTTCGATCGCACGTAAGTGTTCAGAGCGAGCAAGCGCACATGAGGAGGGGCATGATGCAACTTTCTACTCAAGAAGCACAACTTGTTAAATGCATTCGTGCATGTTTCTTATATGTGTTTATTTCGTGTTAATTTTTCAGTAAAAGCGACCACCCGAGGTATGTATAACTACCAACAGTTTGTTGGGGGACGCTGCTGGAGCAATATTCAAATATTCGTGGGGTCTTTTCCTGGTGATTCTTAATTAAACTGTTTTCTGTACATTAAGCTGCATATCCCAAGAACGACACCAAGAACTTGTGTTGTCAATTGTTTGTTGGAGAAAACCTTGGTCGCTAGTAGAAGTTATTTCTTTAAAAATAATGCAGTCATCTGCAAACAGCTTTATTGACACGGATGATGAAATACCCTCTATTAAATCATTTATATAAATTAAAAGCAACAAGGGCCTCATGCCGTGTGGCACACCAGAGCTAACAGGAAGCACTCTATAAAGGCAACCATTATTATCTACAAATTGTCTGTTGCTCAAGTATAATGCAATCTATTTAATTAGATAATCCGGAGGACCAATTAGTTCAAGTTTATACAAAAGTTTGGAATGTGACACTCTATCGAAGATCTTACAAAAGTTAAGAAATAGCATATCAACCTTTATCAAGAAGCGTTGCGATTTCGTGCACGGTTGTTACTGTGTTACTGTCGACATATCTTTGCGAAACCCATGCTGATGAGGCGACAAGTCGTTTTCACTAAGATAAGTTCTAATTTCCCTTGCAATGATATGTTCCAACATTTTACAGCAGGGTGCAGTAATAGACACAGGCCTGTAATTTCAAACTAATAGTTTACCCTAATTTTTTTTTTTTTTTGTGAACTGGGTCAACTCTCGCTTTATTCCATTCACTTGGCACTTCTCCAGAATTTCAGGAAACTTGGAATATTTTCACCAAGAACAGCGACAAATGACGAGCAAAACGCTTTAAGAAAGCATGTGATAGTTCATCGGGACCAGGTCATTTTTTATCGCTCAGTTTCAGTAGCATGGACAAAACGCCATCCGGCGTAATCATTGGTACATTAGTATACTCTATGGCACGTTTAGATTGTTCCCACATGGTATGAATAGTAAATACACTGTAAAAAAAAGTCTAAGTAACCAGTAGTTATTTGTGGCTCCGTAACACTCTCGCCATCTAACGTGATTTCTTCTACCTTATCTGCTAACCATTCCGCATATCTTTTTAGGAATATATTTGGCATGTTATCCGGCCCAAGTCCCTTTTTAATGTCAATGTTGAGTAATAGTCTGAGTAGTCCGGGCTAGGCTTACAACGGGTGAGTCTAAGCGAATTCGGTTGCGTGGGTTAACATGTGGAATGTTTCTATCATTCACGTTAAAAACTGACTGAATGTATTTGTTAAAAAGATTCGCTCTACAAACACTGTCATCTGAGGGTACTGGGTAATCGCTTTGTTTTATAGGTTTAAAATAATTCCGGAACTCGTAAGGGGTTTTGGGAAGTTGCGAAGGCTGTTGTCAAAAGTAGTTGGTTTTAGACGCCTTTATCTGACTTTTCATGTTGCGAATAGCAGTGAAAATGACCTCTCGAGATGCGCGGTTCGGATTGGTTCTCCATGCCCTGCTTAAGCGTTTTACCTTACGTTTAGCGTGAATGATGCCGCTGTTAATCCACGGGGTGTTCTTCTTTGTCTGCATGCGCATTCACCTACGGTATCTTGCACGCAGCGACCAGGACTCCCCCAGTGCAGGTCGGTGATGGAAGAGAGGGGAAGTAAGCTTCCATGCCTATCGTTTCGTGTTGTATGGTAGCCATGCTAAATTTCCACTTGCAGGGTGAATAGACTGGTTCCGCGAACTATGAGCGCCGAGTATACATAGATTGTAAATCAAGCATAATTTATACGTCGGATATAAAGAAATTTGTGTTTGGATGGCCGTCAACAAAAGCAGGCACCTCTGCGTGTGCGCTTTTTTTTTTTTTTGGCCTTGGCGGTGATTGTTAATTCATTTTATTTTTCTTCAGTATGCGCACTGCGACCGAGAGGGTTTCCAGAGCGTGATACCCTGATAACATGAGGTTGACAGCACGTGGTGGGCTTCTTTCAATGGCGCGGTACCACACTAGAATTGTAAGGCCAAAGCATGTCAACTTTTAAACGCGAAGCATTTCTTAGCGAACATCGGCGACTTTAAGCGTATCTATCTATCTATCTATCTATCTATCTATCTATCTATCTATCTATCTATCTATCTATCTATCTATCTATCTATCTATCTATCTATCTATCTATCTATCTATCTATCTATCTATCTAGCTAGCCGCCTACGACTTTGTGCTTTCCTGGCCGTTTCGTTAATGAGACGTATACGAAAATTGGTACGCCACAACATGACTGCATAACTAACATAAATGGCAGGTCATAACATGAAAATCGTGACATGCATGTCATGAGCAGCATGGTTTACATGCCACGGTCTTGGTGCTCTCCTGGCCGTTTCGTTAACTTCATATGTACCAAAATCTGTATAGCGAGACAACAATGCACATGCGTTTTACTTTCCTGATGCGTGCTTTGCATTTCATCGATTCCCACTGCACGCGGGATCTGCCATTTTTTCACTTCGTTTCGTGCATGCTGTTTGAAAGTTGCAATGTCGGCAGTGTATAAATGCTTTCGCAAGCACTGTTTCTGATGATTGCGTGTTTCAGCCATTATGTCTGCAGAAATACAGAGTTACCCGTAGAAGCAAGCATCAAAGCACACATGTGCGGTGATTACATCCAACGGTAGTGGTACAATTTATGCGTAGACGAGATGGCCAGCTGTGGCTTATGATTTGCAACATCCTGCATTTAGCTGTCCTCAGCTGGATGTAAGTTCTCGTGAAATTACAAGCAGCCGGCAGCGAGGCCTTGGTGGTGAAGAACAGCAGCTCCTGCTGCGTTGTCATATCTGGCGGCGACGTTAGAGAGAAATGCCGAGCGCTTGATTCAGTGGAACGTGGCTTTCACTCCCTCGCCTCGCTCTGTGGAATTTGCGCCAACAGCGCTGGCGACATGTAGGGAAACATACCGCAAGCTGGGCTGCCCTGGTCAGCGCATTCCTTCGGCTCTCGTGGGCTAAACATCACCAGTAGCATCACGAGTGTTTCGGTTGAAATGAAGGTGGACTTCATGACCTCGGAAGCAGGCACATTGAAACATTACTTTGCATCTTGGCCTTCATTTTCCGTCATCTAAAGCACCACAGATATAAATAGAAGCTGCCCTGTTGCCATTTCCATTTAATAGCAGCATGAAACATGTCCCGTGTTCGTGCTTGTCTACTCGGCTCTGGAGTTGCCAAGTCTTTTGCGCAACTCAAACAGGATTCGAAAGAAAACTGAATAAAGCATGGAAAACAAAATTTCAACGGCCTTGGTCCGTGCGTGTGTGTGTTTGTCGAGAAAACTGATAATTGTGAAGGCAGAAAATTCAAATGAATAAAGATATTAGAGATGATTACGTTTCTCACGTTTCCACTTTTTTGAGACATGGTCCGGTATATCTCAACATCCTTTGAGCGAGAAGCGTTGATCACGCCCCAATTCTTTCCTCTCGATGCTTTTCTCAGAAAAGAGGACATCCATTCAACGGTGAAATTTCATCCGCCAGTAAACGAATGGTAAATGCAGCTGTAAACTTAGGGGCCAACTCAGCAGTGAAGCAGTTCCACTCAAAGTGAAAGCTGTAGGAAGTGCGGAGCAGTGATCCGCATGCGTTTCCCTTGTGTTGGTCTTATACCGTGGTTATGGTGTGTTATGCTTATGTTATGATGTATGTAGCGCCGTCGTGTGTTATGGGACGTTCGTTATGCTTATGTTTTTCGAGCTTAACGTCTTACATGCGATGGTCTATTTTACTGTGTTAAGCTGGATGCATGTTTTATTATTATACTTCTGCTACGGTAAGGTATATGCTATATATTTTGATGTTAAGGTGCGCATTTGTAATGTTATATTAATGATCTTTTCTTATTGTCTTGTAAACAGCCCCGCCACGGTGGTCTTGTGGTTATGGCACTCGAGTGCTGATCCCAAGGCCGCGGAATCGAATACAGGCTGCGGCGGCTGCATTTCGATGGAGGCGAAGTGCTCGAGGCCCGTGTGTACTGTGCGTTGTCGTCGCAAGTTAAAGAACCACGGGCGGTCCAGATTTCCAGAGCCTCCCACTATGGCGTATAGTTTCAGTGGTTGATTTCCGAGGTTTTATGTCCGAAAACTACGCTATGATTATGAGAGACGCCGTAGCGGAGGGCTTCGGAAATTTCCACCGGTTCTTTAACGTGCACTGATATCGCACAGTATACGCGTGCCTCAACATTTTGCCTCCCTTTAAATGCAGCCGCCGCGGCCGGGATTTGAATCCGCCAGCTTTTGATCACAATCATACAGTGTCTTTGAGACGTAAAACCCCACGAATTATTATTATCGATGCACGCGGTCCAGGGCACAAGCACTATGAAAAATGCCGGAGACCTACCGGGGTAGGTCTCTGGCGTGGTAGGTCTCCGCCACACGGAAGCCACTGCAGTGGCTTCTGTGTGGCCCGCCTGCAAGGAAGTGAAAGCTTCAGGAGATGTCTGTATTGCCGAGCCCTGCACGAAAATGTGGACATTGGCGACTCTGCACCGAGCGGCATTTCGAGAAAATCACCCAAGCCGAGCGAAACGCTTGAAAACGCTTTCCAACATGTGTCCTACACGACTTAGCTTTACTATAACAACAAGAGAATTCCTAGCAAATTCATTTGAAAGGCTTCAAAAAATCTTCCATAAGTAGTTGAACGAGCTTGTCGAGCAATAGTGACACAAAGAGCTCAACGGACAGTGGCGTATGGTGTCACAGATACCGGACAATCAACGTGACCAGATTTCCGCGCGGCCATTGTCACTACGGAACAGCTTGAAGGACCTGAGCAGACGAATATTTCAACACTATCCTTGATTCTGCGAAGCTGGTAGATCTGTGCGGAAGCGTGGTCACTACTGAGCAAACGGTTTGGATGCTTCCATAGCTTGAAGAACTTTGGCTGTGAGCTGCAACCAGACTAACGCTAGCCGAACCTGCGACCACGTGACAAACGCGTATTCCGCTCTTCACTAAATCAATCATTGACAAACCTCCATTGGGAGTAAGTTTCGGGCCACCTCGAAACAGCCAGTTCTGCCCAGAAGAGACGGCAGGTCCCCGTGTGAGGTCGCTCGGTAGCGGAGTGCACGAAAGGCGGGAAACAACGTTCGGACTCAGCACCCCCCCCCCCACCCCCACCCTAAAAATGGAAGAAAAGGAATTTGAGTCAAGCAGCCATTCGAGAGATAATTACATCAAATGACTCAAATCAAGGTATCAGGATTGAATATGATGATATTTTTTCCGAAACCCCTAAATTACAGTTACCTAGGTACTGAAATAACCAGCTGCAAGATTACCTTGTGCAAGCCCAAATTCCATAAGAGCTACAGACGCATCAGTTAAAGGACGAAAAAGCAGGCGTGGGGACCTTTTCGACAACGCTTGATTGGTCTTTTAATTAAGATTACTAGACTACACCCCCATCCCAGGCAGCACGCAACGTAGGGCCGATATTGGTTTTATGGCGGCAAAGTTCGGCCCATCCACGGCCTAATGTTGCCGACAGCGAGCCAGTATTGGCTACGCCGCCGTCAATTACTGGCAACATCGGGCTACTATAGCCACTGCCCCGCCGATATCGGCAGGCCATCGACTGTAATCGGCAACATAGGGCCGCATATGCCGCGTTACTGCCGACATCGGCTGAGGCGATGGCTTTTAACGGCAACTATGGCGCCGATTTTGCCTTTCTACGGACAATATGGGCTTGCCGACGCCATTTGTCGGCAACACTGTGCCAAGTATGCCACCTTAGAGCCCCCGTCGGCTGAGCCGATAACTTTCTCCGGCAAATGTGGCGCCGATTTTGCCGCTCGTCAGCATCGTCTGAGGAATGGTGAATTTGGCGCGATATTTGCCTAGAAAGATAATTTCACAGGAAACATTGAGTCATTTCTGCCGTCCTGGAGGCAACGTCGACTACGCCGCAGCCTTTCATGGTTGATATCGGCCGGGCCTCTTTGGAAGCCTGCTGTATATAATGATAGAGATCCGATCGAGACAAGTATGACCGAAATTCACTTGAGAGATTCGACGTAAGAATCAGATGTTGGGCTTCATATATTCATGTATACGTGTTTCAGTGCCGGAACATAGCGCACGTGCGTTTTGAGCAGCATATAATATTCTGTTCGCGGGCTTTGTTTTTCATAAACAGGGCACACAAAAAACATGCATATAGAGAAACTATCGATATACACATTTATAGGCTGATTTGCGGGAGCCTTGCGAAACAGGCTGGCGCAACAGTAAACATTAGCCAGAAGGATCAACAAGCATGGTGGAAAATTATCTGACAGCGCATGTCAGAAAACTTAAATTCATAGAAATTGTTCGTGCTTACATCGATGGGCAGAACCACCACTCATATGTTCAAACAAAGACAAACAGTCGGAAGCGGCGCTGTACTACTGACATTTAGCAACCTATGGAAGGAAAGGACATACGGAGGTAACAGCGCAACAGCGAGTGGATAAAAAAGTCTAGCGCAGACTTTATGGTGTGCTGAAGCGGAGATAAACTCTCGCAACCGGCGTTGTCCTACTGACATCTAGCAGCCTATGCAAAAGAAGGGTATATGGAGCTAACAGCGTGACAGCGAGGGGACAAAACAGATATAGTGCTAATTTTATATTCAGAGGACGTTAGCTGTTTTTATACACTATGAAATACATAGATCCCTTTTGCATGGCAAATTCAAATGAAGTGCTCTTCTCAAGACCACGACATTTGCGAAAAAGGCAAAAACGAAAAATGCAAAGCAGTCATATGGCAAACATTTTTCATCTCAAAGGTGGCAAACAAATGCACACACCTATAATTGATTGAGCTTTTCTGGTGAGTTCTACTAGAGTGTATGTGATCACACAGCGTCCTTGTGCAGGCGATCTGCGTATTTTATGTTATATAAAAAGAGCAAGCATGCACTGAAAAAAATCAGTTGGGAATCAAAGCTATCTTCTGTTCCCTAGTTTCTTCATATGTTTGTGCAGGGTTACAGTATAAACAAACCGTCCTAAGTCAAGCTGTTGTTGACCACGTGCCCCTTCACTACATTTCATCAGTGCGTTCGCGAAACTAGAGCATTCTTTGCAAAAGCAGCTCCAGTACAGCGCAACGCATGTATCGCCGCTCGCTAAGCTCAGCAACAGACAATAATTGTCGAGTCGGGTAAACTTATACCTCCCTTTTCCACCTCCATGCTCTCTACTACCACGCAGATACAATAGGCTAATAATTCCTTAATATGTCGACGGCATTGGAAATAATTCCTTCTTTTTTATTTTTTTTGCTTCTTTGTGTAACCACCGTTAGTGCGTTCTTTCCATACATATCGAATTCGTTTACACATCGGCCATCGCGGTTACGTTGTACTAGTTAGATGAGCAGAATATATCGAGCTTGACTGCATGCTCTGTGCAGCGAGTGTAGGATTTGTCTCTGACGTTCATATGAGACTATGGTGTCGATAGAAGCCCACATCTGCGTTTTCTAGTATTTAAAAACTAATGTATTTATAGCCAAAAAGAGTAAAAGAAGGGCGCGAGTAGAGAGAGCTTCAGCGCAATACTTCTTGTCGCGCGGTAAGGGAGCACGTGTTTTCCTGCGCTGCAGAAACCTGCAGAAATTCATGTACAATGGCGACGCCGCGCGCCCTCGCTACGTTTGTTACGTGCAGTGCAGCATTTCGCTCGCGTTTTTAGCTAGAGTGGGTGGTTCAGCCTCTGAGAAAGTAGCTGGCAGCCTGTGCTACAAGTAGCTGGCAAGAGAACACATGCATACCAGCATACTCCATAGGCTGCACCAGGCTGCACTTAATAAATGCAGTCCCGGCGGGTGTCCTCGCCATTGTGCACAAATGTTTGCCCCACAGAAATGCTGTCTTCCACGTTTTGAGACAACCACAAAAAAGAAAGCAAGAAAAACGTGCCTGCTCTGCCGAGAAGTACTAACCTAGCACGTGCTAAGCCAGCAGCAACTAAACATAAAAAAAAGTTTGTGAGGGGGAGGGGGGGGGCGCGTCCCCTTCCGAACTGACCACCATTGTCACGGCCCCCTCCATGCACGTACATTGTGCTCATCTACAGTTTGCAAAGAATGTAGTTCTGAACATGCTTTTGGGGGCATTTGCTGCCTTGGGAGGGGGAAACCACGCAGTTTTCGGGGAACTTTCCGCGCTCTCTCGTTGCGGCTGCATTGATATCAACGTGCAAGGTGTACGAGCGAGTTTCAAAAGGTGCGCGCAGTCTGTCTACGCGTTTATCGTTTATCATGTACAGCATTTATCGATCATTCAAACTGACTGCGCGATTCCTTGGCGAGTGTACCTCCTAAGACAATGCCCATCCCAACTGCGACATCGGTTGCATATGAACACAAGCCTCTGCCATTTGGTGAGACTACAGTGTCGTCGCCGAATTTGTATTGCTGACTGACAGCTGTAGAGTGCAGAGCGGATGCCAAAATTTGGTAAGTTGCTGGCCACTTTTCCAAATGGGACGGGGCACATTTTGTTGTGATGTTAAAGCACCGGTTCCACTTTATATATTATTTGTGTCGTGACGTGCGTAGGCTCTTTATTTTCGAATAAAGAGCCTACGCACGTTGTCCTAAAGCAGTTTTACTTCATATAGTTAATCCTGGGCTTTTATCAAACACCAATTGTGTGGTGATTTGCAGTTCTCATAACATTATTTTTTATTGCCCGTATTTTTAAAGGTAACGTGATACCGAACACGCGCTCCTTGGTGTAGGACACGTGCGGCAGTTCGGTACGCGATGGCATTCTTAAAGTAGCCTTGAAAAGATGTTGCTCCTCTGCACCTATCATTTAAGGACATTTTTTGCCTAAAGACCCCTTCCTTGGTTTGTGGCGTGTTAGCTCACGTCTACATGTTTTCCTTTCCGATGTATGACAAAAACATTAAATTTGTTATAATGCAAAGTGCACCTATTTCAACTAATGTGCCGCTTTGCGACAGAACCTTTACCCACGTTTTTTTTTTCCTCTTGGGTATATAAAGCGACGCGAAGCCAAGATCTGGGGGTTGAATATTGAACATAGATTCACTATATAGTTAAAAGGAAAACTTTCGTTTGTTATTTTCTAAAGTAGTGCCCGATTATGAGATGTTTTTGACATTTCTTGAATTTCTGCGTTTGTTCATAAATCGCACATAAGTTGCATACAATGACAGTATTGTGCTGATGTGCTCCAAAGCTGTGCTAACTTTTCACGCCTTTTCCCGCAGGTTACATCCTTGCCGAAGCGTTTCCACTATGACAGTGCAATACGAGAATAGCATATATTATGAATTCAAAGTTCAGAAAATAAATGAAATAGTGCTTTTCTCTGTAAACCTCTCTTGTTGTGTTATTTGTTTTGTTTAGAACGCATTAATAGAAAGTACAGAGGATCCACTTAGCCCCACTTATTACTGTGTTAATATAGCTTTCGCGTATGCATGAGAGAAACATTTACACAAACTACTGTTGGTCCATTTCATAGTGCCTTCGAAAATGCCTTCATAGCCCTTCGAAAATGTGAAAACACACAAATAAAAATTTTTGCAATCCAAACGGCGCGACACACGGGGGGTAAACACTAGAAACACCATAATGGCTGTGAACGGTCGCGCAAGGGGTTTCCCCATGTCGACGGGGCCGACAACATGCCAAAAAAGCCTGAATGCCCGCAACATCGGCAAATGCTACCTAGCTAAATTCGACTCATTCTGGCTGGCCAAATTTGACCCATGCTGGCTGGCCAA
Source organism: Hyalomma asiaticum (assembly GCA_013339685.2). Lineage (NCBI taxonomy): Eukaryota > Metazoa > Arthropoda > Arachnida > Ixodida > Ixodidae > Hyalomma > Hyalomma asiaticum. The sequence goes on along the minus strand of CM023481.1, from coordinate 349,520,189 downwards.
ATTTCGCCCACACTGGCTAGCCAAATTTCGCCCACTCTGGCTGGCCAGGTTCCGCCCACGGATGGATGGATGGATGGATGGATGCTATGAGCGTCCCCTTTGTAGCGGGGCGGTGACATGTGCCCCACCAGGCTCGTAAGAAGATTTAAGCACTTTTTTTTTCTCTCTCTCTTTAAATTTTCCACATGCCTTTTAAATTTACTTCAATCAAATCGATCATACTATAGAAAAAACGGAAATTAATAGCCCAGTTCCCTGCCCCTTATGGCAGAAGGTCCTTATTTTTCTCTATAATTATTTTTGTCCGTTCTCTCTAGTTTTCTGCCACCAGTATTCTAACCGTCTCTTACTTATTTCAGTCGCGGCTATGTTCAGCTTCCCGTTGTTCGCCCTAAAACTCAAGGCTTCCTGTAGGGTGGTGCCCAAACGTACACCTGGGCGGATATTTCCGAATTCAATCAGAACATGCTCCGTCGTTTCCCTATCTTCCTCACAGCATGTGCATTTTTCTTCTTCTTTACTCAATTTCGCTTTATAAATACGCGTTCTAAGGCAGCCCGATCTCGCTTCAAACAATAAAGCGCTTCCTCTTGAATTATCATAAAATGCCTCCCTCTTTATTTCGTTTTTGCCCTCTCGGTAGTTATTCAGAGTCGGCTTTTTTTCCATCGCTGGCTGGCCAAGTGCGACCCATGGTGGCTTCGCCACAGTGGAGCCATTCTGGCTGGCCGTCATCGGGCAGATGTTGGTGAAAGTAGCGCGAGCGCGATTTGCCGATTTAGGCCCGATATCGCTGCCGACTTTGGCCGACTTCACGCCTACATCAGTCTGCATAAAGAAATTGCAAGTTTCAGACACTAAACTGCGTTGTATAATACGAACAGGAAAGGTGCGCTGGCACAACTTTGGTTCTCCTCCTACCCCTAAATATCATTATCATCAGCTATTTTTAAGTCCACTGCAGAACGACGGCCTCTCCCAACGATTTCCAATTTGTCCTGTCTGTAGTAGAGTGAGGCAGCGAATGTCCGTTCCACTTCTTGCCTGCAAATTTTTTAATTTTATCACTCCATCTAACTTTTCGCCCTCTGTCGCGTTTCTCTTCCCTTAGTATCTATTCTGTCGTTCTTACTTTCCCTCTGTTATCCACTCTGCATGATATACCCTGCCCAGGTCCAATTTCTTTCTTTTAATTGACATAAGAATATCAGCTACCCTTGCCTGCTGACTGATCCATTCCGCTTGCTTTTTATTACATAGCGTTATACCTATCATTTTGGTTTCCATTGCACTGGGGGCGCTCCTTAATTTCAGCTCGAGTTTTTTTCGTTATCCTCCACGTTTCTGCACCGCATGTTAATACCGGGAGAATGCAGAGATTAAATACTTTTCGCTTTAGTGACAGCGGCAAGTTTCCAGTCATGATTTCCCAATGTCTACCATATGCGCTTCAGCCCACACTTATTCTACAGGGAATTTCATTTTCAGGGGTAGGCGTCCCTGTTAGGAATTTTCTGGACATACATATTCGTTGATGCATTCTAAAGGCTGACTGGTAATTTGAAATTCCAGTTTTCTTAGCTAGAGTGTTGAATATAATTTTGGTTATTTGCCTATTCATTTTATTTCTATTTTCGCACTTTCCCAATTTAGCTTCTCAATCATGTTTTGTAGTTCGCCGCCATCATTGCTGAAGAACACGATGTCGTCTGCAAACCTTAAATTGCTGAGATATTCTCCGTCTATTCTAATTTCCTTTCCTGTCTAGAATTTTAAAGACTTCCTCTAAGCATGCACTAAATAACATAGGAGAGATCTCGTCTCCTACTACTTCTGTGTCTTTATTTAGTTATTTATGTATTTATTTATACGAGTGCCCTAAGGGCCGGTTAGGGCATTACGGGGACGGAGGGAAGGATACGATAAAACAAGTATGAATGCAAAAGGGGGTGAAAAATATACAGGTGGGAATCAACATGAAAACGAACAATTATTTCAATAACGTATCTTTAGAGTTAAAAAATTACTAGTATCACCTTCTTTGTCAAGTAATGCGCACAGCGGCGTATCCAAAATTGTTTTAAGAGATGAAGCATAATGCAGAGGGGGTAACTAAAGGGTCCAATAAATACAGAAGGCAAATTACAACTGCAGTAATAACGCTGCATTATACAATATTAAGGTGGGATATGTGTTTTAATAAAGGTTCCAGGAACTGCTACGGCATGTTTCCTTCCAGAATTCCAGAAACGTTATTAGGGCCGCTTGAAAGACAATGATTCAGTAAGCGACACGATAGATGAGGGTAAAGAATTCAATTATGTAGTCAATAATACTAAAGACGAATTTTGATAGACATTGGTCTTATCATTGCCAAGACCAAGGCCTATCAAAATTCTCCTTTAGGTTGTATTTTATGAATGTGGTCATACCGGATTGATGCGTGTGGAGCGGACAGAAGGTTATCTCGAGTAAATGGGGTGTTACGATGATAGAGAGAATAAAAAAAAAAACGACAGCCGCGCAAATTTTCTGCTCAGATCAAGACTAATAAGTTTTACAGTGATTTCTTTAAGACGGATACACTTTAGTAATGAGAGTATGAAGACAAGATGAAACGGGCTGCTTCATTTTGAACCTGTTCGATTAGATTAGTCAGGAAGGCAGAATGTGGGTGCCAAATGATGGATGCATATTCCAAAGAAGACCTAATCAGGGAGTTGTACGCACGAAGTCTGGTATCAGTATTTGCAAGATATAAGCGTCTTTTGAGGTAGCCTACTTTTTTACAAGCTTTAGAATTGACGTGTTCAGTGTGCGTATTCCACAATGTAAAATATACACCGAGGTACCCAATCGAGGATGCTGAGCAGATGTTAGCACTGCCTATTTTATACTGGCTTGCATTCGAGCGTGCACTTGTAGAGAATTGTACATGTTTAGTCTTTGAAATATTGATTTCAGTTTACCATATATTACATCATTCTGTTAGCTTATTTAAGTCGGACCGCGGGAAATTACGTCATCGTGGCAGGTTATGTTTTTGTAAAAGACGAAATGGTCTGCAAAAAGGCGTATTTGTGATGAGAGATTAGTAGCGATGTCATTTATGTATAGTGGAAAATTATTGGGCCAAGTACGGAGCCTTCGGGAACCCCCCGAGAGGACGCCAGCACGAATAGGAAAAAAATCATTGTGTGAATTGATCACGAGATATCTGTTACTTAGGAATTCGTCAATCCATCGTGTGGAGCTGTAGGCAAGCTGCAGGCTTTTAATTTTAAATTATAGACGATCGTGAGGCAACCGGTCAAATGCTTAACAAAAATCGATGAAAATGGCATCTGGGTAAAGTTCATTGTGAATAGAAGTGCGCATATCTGTGACGAGTTCGTACAGCTGAGTTTGACACGAGCGATTTTGACGGAATCCATGTTGGTTAATTATTAGGCAGCTAGCTGCTTTGGTTGAGGTAAGTTGTAGTATGTGTATACAGAATATGCTCAAGTAATTCGCAACAGATAGGTGTTAGAGAAACTTGTCTATAATTGGAAGGGTTCGCGGGGTCACATGACTTGAAAATAGAGGTTGCTAGTGAAGATTTTCAATCTTCCGGTATGCAACCTGTATCCAGAGACTTGAAATATTAACGATAGCAAAAATGACGAGTAATGAGACGTAAGTTTTAGAAGTTTGGCACTTATACCGTCAGCTCAGGGGCTACTTTTTTTTTCAGGAAGCCCGTCAATTTGCAGGAAGCCCGTGGATGAGATATGCCATTTTAGGATATTATGATGGATGAGAAAGGGGACTGAAGGTGTGATTGTTGAATTACGTGGGCGTCATCAAGCGCTTGTTCCTCAGTAAAATCATCGGAAAAACATTTGCTAAATTTGTTAGAGCTATCCAGAGCGCTCATAGTCGTGCCGTTTTCAAAGCGTAAAGGAGCTTCATGATCAGGTTTCTGGTTTAACACTTGCCAAAACCTTTTCAGATGATTTTTGAGCATATTGGTAGGGGTACAGTTGCAAATTTTGTTTTGGCATTAGCAATAGCAGTTTCTGTAAGACGAGCCATGTTTTCGTAATTTTCCCAATCTTCTCGAGCCTTTGTCCGGGATAACTTTCTGGCAGCTCTTTTCTTTTTTCTTCCATTTTTTTACGTCGTGGTTAAACCATGGAGAGTCCGGTCTTTTGCTGATGGTTATTTTTGGTACACAGATAGCCTTAATCCGCTTGAGTTTGTCTCCAAACAAACACCAGTTTTCATTTGCACATCTGTTATGATAATTATTTGAAAAATCTACTGCAAATGGTGCTAAAATTGCAATCATTTTTGCAGTATGGGCGCTTGAGTTGCTGAGAATCATCATCAGCCCATCTTATGTCCACTGCAGGACGAAGACCTCTCCCAGGGCTCTCCATCCTTTCCTGCCCTGTGCTAGTTGATTCCACTTGATGTCTGCGAATTTCTTAATTTCGTCACTCCATCTTACTCTATGTCGTCCACGGCTGCGCTTACCCTCTCTTGGTATACATTCTGTCGTTCTAACTGTCCACCGGTTGTCTAGCTTTCTCATCACGTGACCTGCCCATGTCCATTTTTTTCTTCTTAACTTCGACTAGTATGTTAGCTACCACTGTAGCTACCACTGTAGACAGCCGACCCACTCGGCTGTCTTCCTGTCTCTTAATGTAACCACATCATTTTTTGTTCCGTCGCCAGCTGTGTGGTTCTTAACTTCCTCTCTACCTTCTTTGTAATTCTCCAAGATTCTGCCCCGTATGTCAGTACTGGCAAAATACAGTAGTTATAGAAGTTCCGTTTGAGTGATAGAGGTAGGTTCCCGTTCATGAGTTGGAAATGTCTCCCGTATGCGGGCCATCCCATCCTGTGAAAACAGCGCTAAAAGACGGGACGAACAAAGGACACAGACCACGGCGCTGACTAACAACCGAATGTGCTTTATTCTTTCAGTCCACATATATATACTCCACCACAATCTCTAGGAAACAGAACAGGAAGATGAGTGAATAAATGAACAACCTGCGCATAGGCAAAGAAGTGGTTAATCCCGACAGAAATTTTGTCTGCTTCGGACGGAGGGCAATCGAGGGGAGGCTGACGCATGCCTTGCCGCTATTGTGGATATGATACGCTTCTGAAATCAGACGCCGGCGTTTATCATGGTATTTTGACAAGAATACTGTATCATGAAAATATGGCTGGCAGACACAATCGACAGATATGGTGTTGCATCTACAGATATGGTATTGTTAAATTTCAGAACGCATATATACAATGTCATCACGGCAATCAACATACTCCTCCTGGTGCCTCTTCCTACAACTTCCTGTCTTTTTCTCCCGATTTACTTGCTCACACATGCTACCAAGCTTACTTTTGGCAGAAAACGCGAACCTAACGCCTGCCCTAACCACACCACTTTATTAAGATTAGGCGCCACCTTGTGCGCATGAGGCATGACCGCTGCTCTTTGCTGCGGTTCCGTCGCTGATTGCACAGCTCTTGAGCACTTATTTCTGAAACCAGACACAAGGCTTTCTGCGATACTGGTCACAAGTTTTTCTGGGAAAGCTGCAAGCTTCAGACGTGCTACTTGAGAAGAAAAACTAGCTTGAACTTGCAATGGTGGTTACAGGACCTCTCTAGCGCCGCCTTCATGCAAGCCCTTGCAATGCCGCGCTTCACAATCTTCGAATGTGCAGAGGAATAAGGGAGAAGGCTTTTTTGAGACATAGGCACATAACCCCAACAAATATGGCTGTTTGAGAACGAGAGTTCCAGGTCCAAGAAGCGTAGCCTGTCTGAAGGATGCTCAGTGGTTAGTTCAAATGAACTAAATTCTGCGCGGAACACGTCAAAAATTTCAGCAGCAGGCTGCAAGTCAGGAGGATTAGTGGGATAAAAAATTCAAAAGTCGTCAACGTATCGCATCACCTTAATCGTGCTGGTCTCTCTGAGCTTGATTGCGAGGTTACCGGTCTTGGCTGGCTAGTAAAATGACACAGGACAGGGGCGATGCATGAGCCTATACAGACTCCTTTCCGCTGAATAAAAAGCTTGTCGTCCACACTGGTAAAGGTGGAGTGCACGTAAAACTTTACAAACTTGTCGACAGCTGTCGCGTGACTTCCTCGCTGACAAACGCCTTGATCTGTGTGATCAACGACGCCTGTTCGGGTCGGTGGTCAGGCTGCAGAGTGAGGCAGCATTCCGTGCGGGAAGTCGCTTTCTCAGAGCTCGCTGCTTGCGCGACTCGTCATAGCTCTGGCACAAGCTAATGACATCGGCAACAGATCGTGGGTCCTTCGCCAGTAGCATTTGGAACGCGTCATCATCAATGCCTTTCATGACGTGTTTGATCTTTTCACATGGCAGCATTCACGCGTCTGCACGCGTGAATGCTGCCAACTTCTTCTATATAGCTGGTGAACTTTTCATCCGTGTCCTGTGCGCGCGTACGCAAACGCTGCTCGGCTCGGAGTTTTCGGACGGCGGGCCTATCGAACACTTCCGTTATTGCCCTTTTGAAAGCAGGCCACGTTCGGATATCATGCAGCCTCATGATTCCTAAACCAAAGGCTGGCCACGTCGACGAGATAGAACGATACGTTGGTAAGCTTGTCCGAGTCATTCCATTTGTTGTTAGCCCTCACCCGTTCATAAGACGAAAGCCACTCTTCAACGTCGTTGTGGTCGGCTCCGCTGAAGATGGGAGGCTCCCGCTGGCGAACAGTGCCAGAGCACAGGACAGGTGGCGACGGGAGAGTCTGCTGGTCGGCGTCCGGCATGGCAGAGGGTAGCGTCCCAGAACGGAGTTCCAGGATGGTAGAGTGGAACAGTACCCAGCACTTCCACCAAATATAAAGGAGATTTATTGAAACTGATCAAGCGGCTGCCGGTTGAAGGATCTGCCAAGCGCGGTCTCTGAACTCGAGCCCCTGCTGCACCGGACCATGCTGCTGCCTCTTCTGCGCCGGTGCTCTTCTTCTTCATTAGAATATATATATATATATATATATATATATATATATATATATATATATATATATATATATATATATATATAGTGAGCGCGATCTATGAATGATGACTCTTCTTCATCTCTGGACATCATCATACCTGTATTTCTTCCTCATCTGTACATATCATCATCACCTGAATGATCCGATCTTCGTCTTCGCAGCTCGTGATCGGCCAGATTAAATGGTCCCTTACAAGGGGTGGACGGTGCTTTTCGATTCTCAAGACCTCTCGCCCGTCTCACTGGAGCTCCGTTCGGGTCGCCGCATAGCACTTCCTGCAACGCCTGCTGAAGTAAAATCAAGGCAGCTCCGATGCTGCCGCCGCCGCGCAGATTCCGTCATCCCTCGTGGCCATCCACAACCGCCATCGTGACCCACCCGTCTTCGCTGGGCTGCGGGGTGATGACGTCGAGGACTGGCTTCAGAACTACAACCTTGTAAGCGACTTCAATAAGGGGGACAATGTCCAGAAGCTGCGAAATGTCCCCTTCTATTTGTCCGATGTCGCGAAAACCTGGGTTTGGAACCATGAGCCGATCTCCCCGACTGGGTGACGCTTGCACAACAACTTCGGCAAATCTTCGGCGCTTCCGCTGTTCGTGCCGAGGTGGCGAAGAAGAAACTCGGTGAGCGCATCCAGTTCCCTGGTGAATCGTACACCTCATACATTGAGGATGTGCTAGCGTTGTGCAAACGCGTCAATGAACGCATGCCACAAGCTGACCAAATACGGCACATTATTAAGGGCATCAGTACCATCGCCTTTAATACACTCGCAACACAGAATCCTGTCAGTATCGAAGACGTAATAACTACTTGCCAGCGCCTTGAGGAACTGCAGTCCCTACGACTATCGACGGATGCCCCAGACAGTCGTCTACCTTCAGCAATTGAATTGCGCTCTCTAATACGTGACAACGTACGGGAGGAGCGCTTGTCCTGTTTCTTCTGTCGTCCTCATTGTTTTCGCGCTGTTTGTATACTATGAACTTTACGGGCGGTGCTCTTCCTGCGCGAAGGAACCTACGATGCCCACTTCCTCGACCGGCTTGCGCGACATCATAAAAAAAGAGATAGCATCGGCGTCGCGACGTGCTCCGACGGCGCCTGCGCTCGACAGGTGCCAACGTACGCCGACGTCGCGGCGCTCGCTCCTGCTCCTCCCGCCCCTGTACCAGCAGACCACTACGTAGCTATGAGTTCGTTGTCACCACCGAGACGCGTACAGCCTTATTACCCTCCTCCACCATCCGGTCGACCAATATGTTACTACTGTGGCTATCGCGGCCATATCTCCCGGTTTGAGCAACGTGGCTATGCACCACAGGAGAGAACAGGTAGCCGTCCCCTAACGAGCTACCAACGAACCCCCTACCGCTCGTACTATAGTCGATCACCATCTCCTCCTTACCCTGCCGACACGCCTATGAATTCACGACAATCTCGCCGCAGGTCACCCTCTCCGCGCCAGCCTTCAGTGTCACCTCTACGCAGCGCCACTCATGCTCCTAACAACCACCCAGAAAACTCTCCGATGCAGTTTTAGGAGGGAAAATTGCATCCACCGGACAGCTTACAATTCCTCCAGAGCGACCGTCGAATTTGTTGTTAGTATTTGCGGAAGGCCTGCCCGTCGAAGCTCTTGTTGACACTGGTGCCGCCATTTCGATTATACGTGCCGACTTGTGCTGCCGCCTTCGAAAAGTGATGACGCCTTATTGCGGCCCTTCTCTTCGTGGAGCGACCAACGCTGTCATTCGTCCAATTGCGCAGTGTACAGTTCGTGTTCACATTGACGGAATTTGCATCACACTGTTTTTGCCGTGTTTCGCGAGTGTTTGCACGAACTCATTTATGATGGGATTTTTTGTCTTCGGCGTCCGGTGCTATCTCTTGTCATGAGCGACTAGTACACCTTCATGCGACAAACTGCTCGCTTCCGAGCCACGAACAACGCCTGCACCTCGTCACCTCCGCCGATTACGTTCTTTCGCCTTCTAGAGAAGAAATTATACAGGGTGTTATTTTTTAGCTGCAACACATTTTTAAAATTAGAAAAACATAAATCGCGGGAATGTCTTGTGTACCATTCGAGTATACGGATTGGCGGCCTCTAGATACAGAACAATTTCCCCACTTGTATGCGTAATTAGCAAAATTACGGTAATTAACCTTTTAATTATTAGTAATTGGTGGCTACAGCAAATGAGTACTTTGGAGCCCGTCCTCGACACTACCTATCCCAGCGATCAAATTTTGAATAGCGGAATGCATGTCGGAGCTACGCGAACAATTAGTTCCCCGTGGCAGGCTCCTCGAAACCGAAAATAGACGGAAAAAGCGCGTCTGTGACGTCATTGTCGCCGCCTCCCCGGATTTCGTCACTCGCCCGCGGCGCCCAACACCGCAGATAACAAGGAGATAGCGCAAGCTACTTGCGCGGCCGGAGCGGCGGTGATCACGGGCGAGTGGGGAGTGACGAAAGCCGTGGGGGCGGCGCCATCAACGTCACAGACGCTCTTTTTCCGTCTATTTTTGGTTTCAAGGAGCCTGCCACGGGGAACTAATTGTTCGCGTAGCTCCGACATGCATTCCGCTATTCAAAATTTGATCATTGGCATAGGTAGTGTCGAGGACGGGCTCCAAAGTACTCATTTGCTGTAGCCACCAATTACTAAGAATTAAAAAGTTAATTAGCGTAATTTTGCTAATTATGCATACAAGTGGGGAAATTGTTCTGTATCTAGAGGCCGCCAATCCGTACACTCGAATGATATAAAAGACATTCCCGCGATTTATGTTTTTCTAATTTTAAAAATGTGTTGCAGCTAAAAAGCGCCCTGTAGGTGTGAACTCTAGCGACATTTTCGATGGCGACGTGCTCGTTGTTCCCTACGGTCAAGCTCTATCCCGAGGAATCCTTATTATGCCTGGCCTTATTCGCTTCTTCCAGGGCTCTGCATTCCTGACTGCTGTAAATCAGGGCGCCGAACCGCTAATGCTACCCCGTGGATCAAGTCTCACATGTGCTCCTGATACTAAGCCACAGGCAATGTAGCTCTTTCGACCGGCCTACCGGAGTCAACGTTGCCACCACCAGCTACCTCTTCCTTACCACTATCGGCGACCATAAGCCCTGATGTGACGCCTGCACAGAGCCAAGACCTTCTCGCCCTGTTGGAAAAACATCACTCTCTGTTCGACATCAACTCGGCGGCCCTCGGTATGACTACTGCCGCGACTCATTGCATACAGAAAGACGGCTCCCGCACTGTTCACCGGCAGAGCGCCCACACAGAGCGCAAGATTATCGAGGAAAACGTATCAGACATGCTTCGACGGAACATCATACGACCTTCTTCGAGTCCCTGGTCCTCCCCAGTCGTCCTAGTGCAGAAGACGGGTCCGTGCGTTTTTGTGTTGATTACCGTGCCTTAAAGAAAATTACGCGCAAGGATGTTTACCCCTTGCCACGGATCGACGATGCACTAGATTCTTTACATGGTGCCGAGTATTTTTCCAGTCTTGACCTTAGATCCGGCTATTGGCAAACACCCGCGGCAGAGTCCGACAAGAAGAAAACAGCCTTTGCCACGCCTGATGGGCTGTAGGAGTTCAATGCAATGCCTTTCGGACTCTGTAATGCGCCTGCCACTTTCGAACGTATGATCGATACTGTCCTTCGTGGGTTAAAATGGAGGACCTGTCTGTGCTACTTGGACAATATTGTAGTATTTTCAACCACATTTTCCGAACACCTGGAGCGTCTCGAACAAGTGCTTTCCTGCCTCGCACGCGCGGGCCTACAGCTCAATACGAAGAAATGTACTTTCGCAAGCAAGTCCATCAAAGTGCTGGGGCACTTAGTAAAGACGGCATTAGACCGGACCCTGAGAAACTTTCCGCCGTCCTCGAATTTCCCCGTCCTCGGTGCCAAAAAGATTTGCGCAGTTTTCTCGGACTGGCTTCCTACTTCCGGCGGTTCATACGCAACTTCGCCGCGCTTGCATCACTGCTCCATCAACTCCTCTCAAACAATGCACCATTCGTTTGGTCGGACGATTGTGAAGGTGCGTTCCTGAAACTGAAACACGCTCTAACGTCGGACCCCGTATTGTGCCACTTTGACCAAAGCGCATCCACTATCCTTCATACTGACGCTAGCAGTCATGGTCTGGGCGCTATTCTCTTGCAACGTGACAAGACCTCGCGTGAACGAGTCGTCGCTTATGCAAGTCGCACGTTGTCCGCTGCAGAGAAAAATTATACTATAACCGAACAGGAGTCCATACCTCTACGTCCATACCTCTACGGCCGCCACTTCACAGCCGTTACCGACCATAATGCGCTGTGCTGGCTCTCATCGCTTAAGAACTTGTCAGGTCGCCTTGGTCGCTGGGTGATACAATTGCAAGAGTATGACTTCGACGTAATCTACAGGTCCGGAAAGAACCACCAAGACGCCGACGCGCTTTCTCGCCACCCTTTGCCGAGCAATAACGAATCAGCATCACCTAGCTGTAGTAACGCGCCCTCCGGACTTTCACTATCGCCCTTGCCCGTCTCAGCGCTCGACTGGCTGCAACCTGACCACCAATCTGCCCTCGTCTCCCACCAACGGGCTGAACCGTACTGTCGGACTATCGTACAGCGCATGCAAGGTTCTTCTGCACCTCCAAACGCCCGGATTCGTCGTCAGCTGAAGGAGTTCAAGCTTCAAGATGGGGTCTTGCATCGCTATATCTATCACGTCGATGGCAACAAGTGGGTCCCCGTCATACCGCGTTCTTTGCAACGCGAGGTACTCGAAGCATTTCACGATGACGCGACGGCCGGTCACCTGAGATTTCATACGACGTACGACAGAATACGAAGTGAATGCACATGGCCCGGCCTGTCCTCCACCGTAGCCAAGTACGTCACATCATGCTCTCTTCGTCAAAGCCGCAAACGACCTACGGCTGCTCCCGCTGGTCTTTTGCAACCTCTTCCCTGCCCCGCTTTGCCTTTTGCAGTCGTCGGAATAGACTTGTACAGTCCCCTTCCCAAGACCTCAAATGGCAATCGTTGGATTGTGACGGCCGTGGACCTTGCAACGCGCCAGACTTTGCAACGCGCCTGCTACATTCGAAAGAATGATGGATAACGTTTTGCGTGGCTTCAAATGGAAGATCTATCTGTGCTACCTTGACGGCATTGTGGTGTTTGCCCCATATTTCGCAACGCACCTGCGCCGCCTTGAAGCAGTGCTCACATGCTTGAGCAATGCCGGTTTGCAACTGAACCTGAAGAAATGTCGACTTGCCGTCCGCAAGCTCGCAATTCTAGGCCACGTCGTCCCAAAGGACGGAATCCTTCCGGATCCCCAGAAACTACGAGCCGTCACTGCATTCCCTAAACCCACTACGATCAAGGAACTCCGCAGTTTCATCGGGTTATGTTCCTATTTCCGACGATTTGTTCGAAACTTTGCATCGATTATATCGCCACTGACTCAGCTCCTAGGCGGCACGAAAGATGTCACTTTATGTTCCCCTGCCTGCGACGACGCCTTCACCACCTTGCGCCATCTTCTCACGACGCCACCCATTCTTCGTCATTTTGACCCTAAAGCACCAACCGAGGTCCACACGGACGAAAGCGGTGTAGGCCTGGGTGCCGTGTTAGCGCAGCGTCAACCTGGCCACACCGAATACGTCGTGGAATATGCAAGTGGCACGGAGAGCAAGGCGGAGAGCAATTACAGCGTAATAGAAAAAAAGTGTTTAGCCATCGTGTGGGCGCTTGGAAAGTTTCGCCCATATTTATACGGCAGATCTTCTGACGTAATCACTGACCGTCACGCACTACGCTGGCTTTCGACGTTAAAAGACCCGTCAGGACGCCTCGCTCGCTGGGCCCTGCGAATTCAAGAATACGATATCCGCGTGGTATACCGTTCTGGACGGAAGCATTCCGACGCTGACGCGCATTACCGATCACCGCTCCCCTCGAAGGCAGCTCATGGACTACGCCTCCGAGGCCACATTGTCATCACTGGACTTTGATACTATTGCTGCTGAACAACACAACGACCCCTGGACTGCATGTCTTCTAGACCTTCTTTCGGACACGTCGAACGTCGAACGTTCACGCTTCGCGCGCGCTTCGCCACCAGGTTCCTCATTTTGCTATTCGAGATCAGCTCCTGTATCGCCGCAACTATGCTCCAGAAGGGCGCGCATGGTTGCTCGTCATCCCAAGAGCCCTGCGATCAGAGATCTGCTCCTCGTTCCACACCGACCCCCAGTGTGGCCACGCAGGAGTCTTCAAGACGTACGAAAGGCTTCGACAACGCTACTACTGGCGTGGAATGTACACTTATGTTCGAAGCTTCGTGCGCTCTTGTCTCGAGTGCCGACGCCGCAAAGCGCCACCGCCCAACTCCGCCGGTGAACTCCAACCTTTCAGATGCCCACCCCGACCCTTTGATCGCGTGGGCATAGACCTTTATGGACGGCTACCATTGGCTCCTAACAGCAACATGTGGATAATTTTTGCATTAGACCATTTGACCCGTTACGCTGAGACTGCTGCTCTACCAAAAGCTACAGCGCAAGAGGTCGCCACGTTCGTACTAAGCCGTTTTGTGCTCCGTCATGGAGGCCCGCGAGAATTTCTGAGCGACCATGGCCGCGCTTTCCTATCAGAGGTCACCGAACAACTGCTTGCCCAATGAGCTATTGTTCATCGCACGTGCACTGCTTATCATCCCCAGACCAATGGCACTACGGAGAGCTTTAATCGAACTCTGCGTAACATGCTCGCCATGTACATCACGCCTGACCACTCCAACTGGGACCTTGTTCTTCCGTTCATCACCTACGCCTACAATACCGCGACGCAGGCCACACTGGTTTCTCGCCCTTCTACCTTCTTTACGGCCGTCATCCTTCACACACCATCGACCCAATTCTGCCGTACAGACAGGGTTCATCAAAATGCCTGCCAGTCTCTGAAGCCGCCAGACACGCTGAAGAATGTCGCCAGCTGGCCCGCCGTTTCACCTCGGACGACCAGAACCGCCTAAAAGCTGTTCATGACGCCCAGAATTCCACTCCTGCTTTTGTCCCGGGCGCTCTCGCCTGGCTGTCAGCGCCGCACCGCGCCCCAGGGCTCGCTTCAAAGCTACTTCCGAAATACGACGGACCACACCACGTACTCGAGAGAACTTCAGTAAATTACTTGGTTGAGCCGCTCACGCCGCCGTCTGATATGCGACGTCGCAACCGTGAAGCTGTCCGCGTTCAGCGGCTCAAGCCGTACGATGATTCCACTGTCTCTCCTGAAACCTAAGTCGCCAGGATGGCTCCTTTATTTCCGCGGGGCCATTGTAATGAAGAAGAGCACCGGTGCAGAGGCAGCAGCTTCGTCCGGTGCAGCAGGGGCTCGAGTTCAGAGGCGGCGCTTGGCAGATCCTTCAACCGGCAGCGGCTTGATCAGTTTCAATAAATCTCCTTTATAATATATATATATATATATATATATAACAGAATTGACGATGCGCCTCCTAGAGAACGACGGTTTAGTACATCAACGTTTCGCTCGGAGCCCGACCTTTTTCAAGACATGTTAACCATGTGTGGTTAACATGTCTCACATCAGTCTTCGCTGTAACATCAGTCTTTGCTGTAGGCTCTTATCCCGAACGCGTAAAATTATTCGCCTCATGCGCTCTTTAAAGGAGCACTGACACCAGAATTTCGCTGCTGAGATAGCTCGCGGAATCGATTTTGGTGGACATGCGCTTGTCATCTGCCACATATCTAGAGCGAATACAGCTCCGAAGGTAATTTAAATAAATATTGAAGAAGTTCACATGCGCAATCGAGAGCTAGAAGCCGTACCTCGCGATATCGAAAATAACAAAGGCGACTGCAACGGGACCCCAACTTCCGCGCCGTCACCACAGCAGCCGAGGTGCGAGCGTGCAGCTAGCAATGATGACGTCATGGCTACCATTGCCTATTCGCCGCGCCTGCGTTAGTAGGCTCCAGGCGACGCCAGGCCTCAGGAAAATACTTACCTCCCGACGACAATCACAGCAACAATAACAACGCTCAGCACCTGCTAAAGACGAAAGAAAACGAGCACACGTTGCAGGTCGTGCGGAAGTATGTTACATTTATGTGTGCTCACGTGATCGAACTTGGTTAGCCCCTTGCGAAGGGTAGGTGTCTTCAGCTGCAGCCGGCGGCTTGTTTTCGGAGCTCTCCAAAACCGAAACTGAAACCAGTCGGTAATAAACTGACCGTAAATAATTATTTGTCGCGTGCTGCAGCGATTGGTGAACCCTGCCATGGCTAACAGATCCATAACTGCGTATTGCAGCAGCCGCCAAAAAAAAAGAATATCAGACGAAAATTTTCGTGTCAACGCCCCTATGAAGTCACCAAATGCACAGTTGTTAGCCAACACCCGCACTTCTCTTAGCCACTCGTTAAACGTCTCGCCCTCCTTTTGGTTTCTTGAATTGAAACTAAATTCGTGAAATGTGAAGTTCGCTGTGGGCTTGTATTGCACTTAAAACTTCTTAATCAAAACTTCAATGTCATTTCTGTCCTCCGCTTCCTCGAACTTGAAGGTACTGTACAAATTTCGAGCTATTTCGCCTATGGTAACTAGTAACGTGGCTGCTTCAACGTCCATCGGCAGTTCAATTTTGTACCAGTGATAAAACAACTGGAACTCACTTTTCCAAGTTTGCCAGGCAATCCCAGGGCCGCACAACACCTCCATGGCCTTCGGAGGCGACACTAGAGCGGACTCTATTGAAGTAGCAGCTGGATTTCGCTGCCACCATGTAACGAGGCTGGCCGTTGGGCGAACGACAACTGTGCATTTAAGTTGTATATAAAGAGAAGCAAGCCTGTGTTACGACCGGGGCATCGGAGACGGAGCGGCGTCACCAGAAGCTCGTTTGCCACTACAGGAAACCGGAGGTGAGATAACGGACGTCTCGAAAGCCGCAAACGAGTCGGGCTCTGGTAACGACTTCCACGTTACCTCAGCAGGGGGTGGTGAGTGATCTCACCGAAAGGGGTCCTGCTGTGGTCGTATGGTCTGACTGCGAGATGGACTGCCTCGGTGACCTTCGTAGTTAAAGGGGTGGTCCACAACCTTCTCCCCCTTCGGACCATCGACATCGGATTGGGGGAGAAGCGTCAACTGGATCCTCCCTAGAAGGCGTCACAGGACGACGCGGATTATTTATTGAACGGGAGAAACCCGGCATTGAGAGATATATGGCATTGAGGTTGGGCATCCAGCTACCATGTAAGTGAACCTTGTAAATATTTACCCCTCCCAACTCGTCGTACTCTTCTCTCCTGCCCCGCGGACTCCTGGCCTGAGGGAGACACGAGTCCACGACAACACGTGGCAGCGATGCATCACGACAACTAGTGGTAGCGATGAACCACGACAACTGGTGGTAGCGGTGAGATTACAACTGGTGGCAGTGGTGAGATCACGACACCTGACGGAACAGATCAGGTGAGATCAGGTAATGATGGGTACTTGGCGACGACTGGAGATTAAGTTGTGCTACCCTTCTGCTGCCGATCGATTCGTGGATGTAGCGGGTGGAGCTAACCACCTAAGATTACCCCCGCCCCCCACGCGCCCCCCCCCCTTTTTTTTTTGTCGTGAAAATAAGCGAACCTTCTCTCAAAGATAGGGACATGCACCAAACGGCTTCAATACACGTCATTGCGCTCTGAGTATAGGGTCACTTGATCTACCTTGTTATTTTTGTATTGAAAACATATCCTAAATTTATACGTTTTCCACTGCTAAGGAATAAAATTTCGTAGCACCTACCTTGCACAGTGCTTGAATCTCTCCAATTTGCACAGACAGGAAAAATGAGATTTTGCACACACACCTCAGCAGAGAGTCGTAAACGAAGGAGCACAATTTTCGGCGCACACGGTAACGCATTCCGCAGCATGTGGCGCCATTCGTGTTGTCATTAAAACGTCGAAATAACACCATGGGTTGTTCCGTGTTCATCACCTTGTAGTTCGTAGTGCTTGGATTGTCGCCACAGTTAGGCCATAGCAGTGACAAGTAGAGTGATTTAAGCGGGCGCATTTACATTTATTACAATGGAGAAGAAATGGCAGATCCCACGTGCAGTGGGAATCAAGGAAATCCGAAGCACGCATCAGGAACGTACACTGGATCTGCATTGTCGTCTCGCTATACCGATTTTGGTACATATGAAGTTGACGAAACGGTCGCAAGAGCAGCAAGACTGTGGCATGTAAACCATGCCACTCATTACACGCATGTCACGATTGTAATGTTATGCCCTGTCATTTACGTTCGTCATGCAGTCATGTTGTGGCATGCCGATTTCGGTGTACATCCCATTAACGAAACACGCGGCATGTAAATCACGCCGCTCATGACATGCATGTCACAATTTTTATTGTTCATTAGAACGTGTCACCCATTGTCGACATACATTGTTGTCTCGCCATACCAATTTTAATTGGCATATATAAAGTTATTGAAACGGCTGCAATAGCACAAAGACCGTGGCATGTAAATCACCTTGCTCATGACACGCACTTCATGATTTTTATGTTATGACCTGTCGTTTATGTTCTTCATGCAGTCATGTTATGGCATACGAATTTTCGTATACATCCCATTACCGAAACGGTCAGGAGAGCACCATAACGCTGACATGTAAATCATGCTGCTCATGGCATTCATGTCATGATTTTCATGTTATGGCCTGTCATTTATGTTCGTCATGCAGTCATATTATGGCATACCAATTTTCGTATACACCCGGCCCATTAACGAAACGGCCAGGAGAGCACCATGACCCTGGCATCTAAACCATGCTGCTCATGACACGCATGCCATGATTTTTATGTTATGACCTGTCATTTATGTTCGTCATGCAGTCATGTTATGGCATGCCAATTTTCGTATACATACCCTTAACAAAACGGCCAGGAGAGCTTCATGACCCTGGCATGTAAATCATGCTGGTCATGGCACGCATATCACGATTTTCATGTTATGACCTGTCGTTTACCTTCGTCATGCAGTCATATTGTGGCATACCAATTTTCGTATACAGCCCATTTACGAAACGGGTAGGAGAGCACCATGACCCTGCCATGTAAATCTTGCTGCTCATGACATGCATGTCATGATTTTTATGTAATGACTTGTCATTTATGTTCGTCTTGCAGTCATATTGTGGCATACCAATTTTCGTACACATACCATTAACGAAACGGCCAGGAGAACACCATGACCCTGGCATGTAAATCATGCTGTTCATGGCATGCATGTCATGATTTTCATGTTATGACGTGTCGTTTATGTTCGTCATGCAGTCATATTGTGGCATACCAATTTCGTATGCATCCTGTTTACGAAACGGCCAGGAGAGCACCATGACCCTGGCCTGTAAATCATGCTGGTCATGGCATGCATGTCATGTTATTCATGTTGTGACCTGTCGCTTATGTTCGTCATGCAGTCGTGTTATCGCACACCAATTTTCGTATACATCACATTAACGAAACGTCCAGGAGAGCGAAAAGTCGTAGCCGGCTAGATAGATAGATAGATAGATAGATAGATAGATAGATAGATAGATAGATAGATAGATAGATAGATAGATAGATAGATAGATAGATAGATAGATAGATAGATAGATACGCTGAAAGTCACCGAATTTCGCTAAGAAATGCTTCGCATTTAATACTCGTCGTAGTAATGATTGACAAGCTGGTTGCAGAAATTACCCTCCGGGGGTGGCAAAGAAATTCCACTTGAAGCTCATTACTTTCGCTTCATTTCTCACAGTTCCAGGCACGGCCACTCGCCTCGTGTGTGCGACCTCTGCGCAACATATGTGGACCGAATGTAGCCGTGGCTCTTCTTCTTTATTCGAATGCACAGCGGCGGCGGCAGCGTCCACAGCGAAAGTGCAGAGGGCGTTATCTATAGACGGTGCGCGCAACGTTCCAGCCGGGTTGCTGCCCTTGGGCGACCAACCGAACCGCGCGCCCATCGACCCGGTGGGCCCCCATCGGCTGCACGCTTGCTCTGGCGCGTGTGCAACGGTGCCTCGCTTTCTCTCGCACTAAACGCCGCCAGCCCTGCAAAGGCCCTTTTGCTGCCGGCCTGGCATCGCAGAACTATGCTACACAAAGAAAGGCAGTAATGGTTTCACGTAGAGGAGCGAAACAAAGTACCACCAACCTGACGTCTGCTTAAAAGAATTGAAATACGGACGATTTTGTACGAGTACATATACTGGAACGAAACGCAAAGCAAAACGCGGGAAGATGAAAGAACAAGACACTGACCTCTGCGATCCTCATAATGGCACGGTTGACACAGCGAAGGTGTACAACTCCAGACTTCAAGGAAATTTCCGTGTAGTCATTGTAAGCAGAAAATGCCAGTTTAAAACAGCAGCCACGGAGCATAGCCCGCATAGCCCGGTGGACAGAAGGAAAGGCACACGGCCAGGGGAGCGCGGCGCAAGCACATAAAGGCCGCTCCATACTATAGCGTCAAAAACGCGCGGAGAGCTCATTACCGGCACGCGCGCGTCAGCAAGTCCGCACTCGCGTTTTGCAACAAGTGGCTACGAGGCAGCCTTGAACGACCTGGTGCCCCGACTTGTGCTGTTGCATTGGAAAGCGAAAACGTGAGCTCTGATCAGACGATTTCGTCTCGCGTTGATCATCTACGTCTCTGCAGCGCTACGTATACATATGGTCTGGATGCCGCCTCTTACATTTTACGACGGCCATGTCGCTTTCAGAGCCTGTGCATTATAGTTCTGCGCTTGACAGACAGGTGGCTCCACGCCTCTGCGGCACGCCTCAGCGGTCACTTCTGATTGGTGCTTGTTTCGCGGCTGCCAAAAAAAAAAAAGAACACGCATTTCCACGAAGTGAACCATGACGAGTGGGCGAAGCATTGCGGATCGTTCGGTGTTACCCTAGATCACCCGTGACATTGACCACTCATGCATGTAAATGAGCTACAATGCGTGTGTGTATTTACACACGCGTTCTCATTTATACTCCTGGTCTTTATGAGGTTGCTGCTCTCCCACGTGGTAGATCGTGCCGAGTTCCGGATTACTTTTAGTTAACGCGCAAGCTGCGAATCCTTAAGGCTCAACTAAGCACAAGAGAAATCGTCCGCCGGCACTATATTGCAGGTCAAAACCCAATGCCTATATATACGGGGTTGTCGGTGAACGGTTGTGCAGCTCGAGCAGTCGGTTTTTTCAATCAAGAAATCGCTAGGAGACGCTGCCTGCGTCAGCGTTGTCCCTCGCAGGCGAGGGCGCGTTCTCGTCCCTTGCGAGCTGGTATAGCATTCATCGAAGAAAGAGCGTTTCCATAGTGAACGCGCGCCGTTCGCTCTCTCCTGCGACAGCAGACGACAGTCTGGGTGCACGGCCTCCGGGATCGGCCCACCCATGCAACCACACCGTATGACTGCACTGCCTCCAGGATGGGCCCATACCTACAGGCTCGGCCCTCAGGTGCTTCGCCCCAAAAAAAAAAAAGAACACGCATTTCCACGAAGTGAACCATGACGAGTGGGCGAAGCATTGCGGATCGTTCGGTGTTACCCTAACACCCGTGACATTGACCACTCATGCATGTAAATGAGCTACAATGAGTGTGTGTATTTACACACGCGTTCTCATTTATACTCCTGGTCTTTATGAGGTTGCTGCTCTCCCCGTGGTAGATCGTGCCGAGTTCCGGATTACTTTTAGTTAACGCGCAAGCTGATAATCCTTAAGGCTCAACTCACATAAGCACAAGAGAAATCGTCCGTCGGCACTATATTGCAGGTCAAAACCCAATGCCTATATATACGGGGTTGTCGGTGAACGGTTGTGCAGCTCGAGCAGTCGGTTTTTTCAATCAAGAAATGGCTAGGAGACGCTGCCTGCGTCAGCGCGTTGTCCCTCGCAGGCGAGGGCGCGTTCTCGTCCCTTGCGAGCTGGTATAGCATTCATCGAAGAAGAGCGTTTCCATAGTGAACGCGCGCCGTTCGCTCTCTCCCACGACAGCAGGCGACACTGGGTGCACTGCCCCAGGGATCGGCCCACCCATGCACACACACCGTCTGACTGCACTGCCTCCAGGATGGGCCCATACCACGGAGCAAGAATAGACTTCGCAGACGCTCTTGGCTCCGGCAGTGGAGACACGAAACAACGCCGAGGCGCACCGCGAAGCGGCGACCTATGCTAACTGGCACCCCTTGGCCGGGCAAAGCACGGTCTACCCCTGCCGTGCAAACATCCACCAAACACCATGACGGGTGAAAGGTCTGGCCACACTAGCGGAAAAAACGCGCGTGGCGCGGCGCCCGCGGCACAACGCGAGCCTCCGAGGTTGCCGCGCGGCAGGATAAAGGGCTGGACACATGGTCCGATTTTCCGTGCGATCCGACGTCCGATGCCGTGTGCTCCGACACGCGGCATACGACGCTTTAAGACGCATGGGGCGACGAGCGATCAGCGAGGAGGCTCCGCCCACATCCGGGGCGTCGGCATACACGCTCGTAAAACATCGCAACCCTCTCGCTAAGTACAAAATAAACAGTGTTGTACAGCCCCTACGTGGTTATGTAACAGCACCGAAAAACACTGCCGATAAAACTATGCCTTCGCGAGCGACAAATACGTCACTACAGCCCGCCACCAGTGACGACTCCGAGGGTAGGCCTAGCTGCCGATGACGTAGCGGTCGTCGTCCGCAACTAACCGCGAGCTCGCCACAAAGCGCTCATTTTTGACAACACAATTAACATTCGTACTCATACGTCGTGTGTTAACGCATACGATTAGTTTTCTCGAAACAGATGCGAAGCGCAATAGTAAAAACGAAGCAAGCCGCTTCGGTGAAACAGCCCCTGCCGATGTTTGTTTACGTTCGCACCACGGTGGCGCGGCTGCTTCCGATCTTTCGAGTGCTTTGGAAATATGCACTGCTTCGCAGATTGGCTCACTTTAGGAGTAACATTACTCAATGAGAATAAATTTCGTGTCACCAACAAATCATAACCAATATTCTCGACGCGATTCCATCGACACTGCCAAATGCTTCGGTCGCCTCGGCGGGTGAAGACGAGCGATCAGCGCGTGAGCTCCGCCCTGACTAAGCGCGTCTGCGTACACGCCCGTAAGACATCCTATCCTCCTCAGTAAGTACGAAATAAATATTTTTGTACAGCCTTGCTTGGTCATATGACACTGAAAAACACTGCCGATGCCTTGGCGAGTGACATTACAACAGGCCACCGACAGTGAGGACTGCGAGGGTAGGCCTAGGTGCCGAACCTCGTAGTAGTCGTTGTTCGCAATTCGCTGTTAACTGCGAGCTCGTCACAAATTGCTCATTTTTACCTACACGATTAACATGTGCGCTCGCATGTCGTGCGTTAACACATGCGACCAGCTTTCTCGAAACATCGTTGTGAATGAAGCGCTATGGCAGAAACGAAACGAGCCGCTTCGGTGAGGTGGCCCTTGTCGAGATCTTTGTTTACCTTCGCACGGCGGCTGCTTTCGACCTCTCCGCTGGTTTGGAAACGGGCGTTGCTTTGCTGATCATCCACATTAAGCACAAAAACCACCTAATAAGCAGTTATTTCGAGCGAGAAAGAGTCATAATCAAGAATTTCCATGAGATTCCGGCGATACCGGTAGAAACCTTGGTAACTTCGGCAGGGCGATCGGAGGAGTGGAGCAGGGAACCAATGGACGGCCAGAAGCACGACGTCCCCGCGCTGCCACTGGCTGCTGCCGTCCGACCTTTCTATCTGGCGACGAGAAAATCTGCACTAAAGCTGCAATAATTTGTGTACTAAAACCAGTGGGTCCTTGCAGTGAATGCTCAAACCAGGAAGAGACCGAATTAGTCCAGTCGATCATCGTGTAAAGACGTCCTTACGCAGCCCCTTACACAGGCCGGAACGCGCACCGCGTTTGCCGACGCCATCACATGACTGCTGAGAGAGTAAAAGGCGGAGAGGCCTCAGCGTCTTACACCAGCTTCTTACGCGGGTCGTAACGCGCTAGCCAAACGCGTTAAAAACGCGCAGTCTTTCGGTAATATGGGTGGTTTACTGTCATCGTGGTGCATGTGTCCGTGTGCGCTTCGTGGCGTAGTGGCTAGCGCCGCGCGTTCGGAAGCGAGGGGTCGCTGGTTCGATTCCGCGCTTCGGACAACCACGTTCGGAATTTTCTTCTCTTCGTCCATGGTCCATGAAGCGCGATCCGACGCTTACGGCGACGATCCAGGAGAATGAGAGGAGCGCTCCCGGCGCAGCCCCCGCGCTGCAGCTAATCGGAGAGCAGCGGCACCTCCAGCGCTCATATACAAGTACCGCCATCTAGCGGACATTCCAAGAACTAAACGAGAGGTGCCTACCTTCGCCTAGCTTCGCCCCTAAAAGGACCCTGCTTCTCTGCAAGAGGCTGCAGGCACTATAATCAACTTAGCTGCCACTCACTGTCGTGGCAATATTAAAGGGGCGCTGACAGCAAAATTTCTTTGCTAAGATAGCCTGCGGAATCGATTTTCGTCGACATACACATGTCATCTACGAAATCTCAATGGCGAACACAGCTCCGAAGGTAATTTAAATGAATATTGAAGTTCGCATGCGCAATCGAGCGCTAGACGCCGTACATCGCAACATCAACAACAGCAAAGGTGATCTCAAGGGGGCCCCCAACTTCCGCGACGTCACCACGGCAGCCGAGCTCCGAGAGGGCAGCTAGCAGAGATGACGTCATAGCCGCCATTGCTTATTTCCTGCGGCTGCGTTAGTAGACTGCCGGCGACGCCAGACCTCAAGAAAATAGTTGCCACCCAACAACGATGACAGCAACAGCGACAACAACGCGCTGGACGTGCGACAGGCGAAAGAAAACGAGCACGTGGTGGTTGTCGTGCGGAAGTGCGTCACAGTTATGTGTGCTCACGTGGTTGAATCATTACTCCATTGCGAGCGCTAGATGGCGCCAGTTGCACCGGGCGCCTTGTTTTTTGAGCTCTCCCAAACCAAAATTGAAACTAGTGGGTAATAAACATCATCATCATCATCATCATCATCATCATCATCATCAGCCTGTTTAGGTCCACTGCAGGACGAAGGCCTCTCCCAACGATTTCCAATCCACCCTATCCTGAGCGAGTTGATTCCACTTTATGCCCGCAAACTTTTTAGTTTCATCGCTCCATCTAACCTTTTGCCTACCTCTGTGCGTTTTCTCTCTCGTGGTATCCATTCCGTCGCTCTTACTGTCCACTATTATCCTTCCTCCTCATGACTGTCCTGCCAGGTCCACTTCTTTCTTTTAATTGATAATATCGGCTACTCCTGCCTGTCTCTGATCCATTCCGCTCGTCTTTTATCTTAGCGTTACCCCTATCATTTTTCTTTCCATTGCACGTTGCGTGCTCCTTAGTTTCATCTCTAGTTTTTCGTTATTCTCCATGTTTCTGCACCGTACGTTAGTACTGGGAGAATGCAGTGATTGAATACTTTTCGCTTTAATGAGAGCGGTAAGTTTCCGGTCATGATTTCGTAATGCCTTCCGAATGCGCTCCAGTCCAGCCTTATTCTTCGGAGAATTTCGTTTTCCTGGGTAGGAGTTCCTGGTATTAACTGTACCAGATATACATATTCCTTTACACATTGCAAGGGTTCATTCTTGATTTTAAATTCCTGTTCCTTAGCTAAGCTAATGAGCATAACTTTGGTCTTTTGCCTATTCATTTTTAATCCAATTTTAATGCTTTCCATGTTTAGGTCATCAATCATGTTTTGTAATTCGTCACCATCATTGCTAAAGAGCACAATGTCGTCTGCAAATCTTAAATTGTTTTGATATCCTCCGTCTATTCGAATGCCCTTTTCTTCCCAGTCTAGACGTTTAAAGACTTCCTCTAAACATGCAGTGAATAGCATCGGGGATATTGTATCTCCCTGTCTCACACCTCTCCTGATCGGGATTTCTCTGCTTCTCTCATGTAGGAGTAGTGTGGCTGTGTAGTCTTTGTATATGTTGTTTATGGTTTTCACGTATACGCCAGGTACCCCTTGTCGACGTAGAGCTTCTAGAACGGCTTGTATTTCTATGGAGTCAAATGCGTTTCTCGTAGTCGATAAACGCCATATAAGAGGTTTGTTATATTCCGCTTACTTCTCAATTACTAGGTTGATAGCGTGGCTGTGGTCCATTGTCCGAGTAACCTTTCCTAAAACCAGCTTGCTCGCTCGGTTGGTTAAAGTCGAGTGTTTCTCTTATCCTCGTAGAAATTACCTTTGTAAATAGCTTGTATATACTGGGAGTAGGCTGATTGGTCTGTAATTCTTTAAGTCCTTTATGTCACCTTTCTTGTGGATAAGGATTATATTAGCATTTTTCCAGCTGCGCGGTACGCGGTAATAAACAGGCCGTAAATAATTATCTGACGTGCGCTGGAGCAAATGATGTGCCGCATTATGGCTAACAGATCCTCAGCTACATATTGCAGCAAAAGAACATCAGACGAGAATTTTCGTGTCAGTGCCCCTTTAAAAAAAGGCCAGTCGACTCTTCGGATGTGAAGTGAACAAGCTCTCCGAGGCATCTTTGAGAAACCACTGCTTGCCAACTTCTTAAGAAACGTGAGTTTTTTTTAAACTTTGCTTTCATTTAGTGAAGTAATAGTGGCCTTTGAGCCTTCACGTCAATCTTGTGTTCTCACATAAAAATTTGGAGTAACTGAATAATTGTCCAGCGATATCACAAGAACTACATGTAGATTTATTGGTCCTTAAAGGGGCCCTGCGACACTTTTTCAACTGCTGTCTCTAGTACTGCAGTGTGTGTAGGATCGTATGCTGAGATGAACGCAAAAAGAATTATGCAAATCGGTGAGCTAGAACTGGAGTTAGTAGGTCTCGAAGTTCAAAACACGAGCAGACAGCATAAAAACAACATTCCCTTTCGTATTTCGCTCTCCCGTGACGTCAGTGGTCGCGTCCTAGCAACGCGCGTCTTATAGAGCGACACCGGAAGACACCGGGAGTGTGTGGTAGCTCAGCGCGTTGTTTCGCCGCGTCTGCAATAGATGGCGTGACGCGCTCTGTGCGCCTAGTGTCGTTTTGCAAGTAATGTCAGATACTTGCTTTCTTTCTTACGAAGCGTAAAAACTATTTTATTATATTTTGGTACTAAATAGCGTGACAAAGCAGACACCACACGTGTGTAACAAGCACCTTGGAGCGTCAAGCCAATCAGAAGGCCCAGCCTGGCCCCGCCAATGTCGTCACTCCATGTCACTTCCTGTAACAAAAATCTCCGTTGTGTGTCGCCTCAGTTCAAACAGGAGGCGATTTTGGGCGATTTGTTCGCTGAAATAAAATTATAGCCACTTTGCTTTCGGCGTTTCTACTCTCTCTGCGACATCCCCGCGTGCAACAGTTCTAGAATCAGTGATAAACACGGTCTGCTCAATTTGTGTCGCAGGGCCCCTTTAAACTGTGTTAATTTTATGTGCTTTTGCCTGATTCTTTCTTGGTGGAGATGGTCTGTTGGCATTTTGGCAACATAGCGCTGTCTCACATCAAAGTACTTGTCTATGATTACCTTCATAAGATGCGATGAGTGGCACTCAATCGGATGGTTTTCTAGCGTGTGCTGATTTAGCACTTTAAAGAAGCCCTTACCAACAAAGGCGTCATAGTGGCCACCGCAACTTCAGCTGCAAGCCTTTGGAAAGGTGGCGACGAGCACACCAGCGCTCTACGCAGCTCTTTCTCACATTGTCGGCAGATGTTCAGGAGGTCAGATGAAGCATAGATGAGCCCGCCTAGGGTTTTTTGCCAAATCAGGGAATATGCAGGCATGGATGGGAGAGTAGATACCTTCAGCGCGGAAGCACATTCATGACACTGAAGGCGAAGTAGTAAGCTGCGAGCTACGAACCCTGTTATGTGTGCAACAATTGCATCTCCAAGTATAGACACCCTCCCTGGGTCAGCAGAGTAGCCATGATCTGGCAAAATAGCTTCAGTAAGTTGTCCAGTGCTTGCAGGGCTTCTCTGAGGGGCAGTAAAATTAATTACATCAGGGGACGCTGGTTTTTCTGAGGAGCTTGCAAAGAGGATTTCAATGTGTTCTAATGGCAAGCAATTTCGTTCACCGATATCACCTCATTGTGCACTGTGAGACGTTTGTATGCTCCTGCAAACGGCGTTGCTGCTGGATTGTCATTGCAACGCCCAAATGACCTTATTTCACCAAAAAATAGCTCAAGGTGGTCCTGACTGAGCGTGGAAGTTGGAAGGTATCCCAGTAGTCCATTTTCTTTCACCAAGTGGTTGTAAACACTGTTAACGGAGCCGAATCTCGAATTGCAAATGTCACATCGGGTGTACCTCAGGGATCTGTGTTGGGGCCACTCTTATTTCTTTTATACATAAATGATATAACTGACGGCATTCAATCTCAAATGCGTTTATTTGCCGATGATTGTGTGTTGTATAGGGAAATAAAAGGCATGGACGATGTAGTTGTGCTTCAAAAAGACTTGGAAAGTATTAGCAAATGGTGTGCAAAATGGCATATGAAGTTAAATTTAAATAAAACAGTTTTTATGACATTTACTAGGAAGAAGAATCCACATGTGAGTAGTTATCATATGAACAGTGTAAACTTAAGACAAGTATTTGAATACAAATATCTCGGTATTTATTTCACGTCTCAGCTAAGGTGGCAGAGACAGGTTGATTATGTTGCAGCAAAATCCGGGAAAGCGCTGGGATTTTTGCGACGAAATGTGAAATCTTTTCCTATTCCTACTAAAGAATTATTGTTCAAGACTAACGTTAGATCCATTCTTGAATACGCCTGCACAGTTTGGGACCCTCTAGCTAAGCGAGACATTGCTAAATTAGAAAGGATCCAGAGTTTAGCTGCCCGATTTGTTTCGGGGATTTACAACAGAGAAATTGGGGCGGCAGGTCTGAAAGAAAGATTACATTGCCAATGCTTACGCAACCGTCGACGTAAGCTGCGACTGAAGTTCTTTCATGCCATCTATCACAATCATACTAGAATAGATAAGACAAAATATTTACTTTCACCGCACTATGTCTCAGACCGCGTAGACCATACGTTCAAGGTACGAGAAATCGCATGCAAGACTGACGTATTTCAAAATGCTTTTTTTCCCAAAACAATCCGAGAATGGAACCAATTACCTTCAAACATTGCCTCTACTGTGTCAAATGATTTCTTCTGCTCTCTGTTAAATTAACCGTGTTTTATTTCTATTTTTCTCATTGTTATATGCAATGTTGTAAGTTATATGTTATTGCTGCATGTATTTGTGTTGCTGATTGTGATTAATTGGTGATCTTGATTATTTTTTTTACGGCATTGTATTCTATTGTATTCTATTTTTTTGCGAACCCTCCCCACTGTAATGCCAATTGGCGCTGTGGGTAATGAAATAAATAAATAAAAAATAAATAAACACGGATAGCATGGTCTAAGCATAACACAAAGCCAATGAAGCCTGTATTTCGGTTAGTCTCTGTCATTAGTTCACCTGCTACAGACCCCCTGAGTGAGCAAAAGTAGGCCTTCAATTCTTGGACACACGCAGAGACATGAGCCTCATTTTCTGAACAGAGTAGCTTTTTTCCATCCTCCTTGACTTGGGTGTCTTGAATTTAAGATATCAAATGCATTGTTAAGATGTGTGATAAATTCTTCAACTGGCAAGGAATTGTAAAATATTGCTATTGGTATATTGGTACACCTTCGCTAACCATGTGATAGCGCCACTAATCCAGCGCTCCCAAACCATCCATCAGGAAACAACGTCCGCTTGTCTGTGCAGCGCTCTCCGAGACACGCTTGGCGTTTGCGGTGGCCGCAAGATGTGTTTTTATGCGCGCTGGGGCTTCATTCGACGAGTCGAAGCGAAAAATATATTTATGCAACGTCACTTCGAAGCGCGACCCAGTTTCATCGCCACTGTGAGTCCGATTGCGACAGCGCTGCAGGTATAAGCATATATATTGTTACGGGGAGGAAATACTGTAGTTAATATATATTTACAAGCTTTGTACAACGGGCAGAACGCAGGCATACAAGATGGAGCCCCGTCCGCGTGAACATCAGCGAACGTCGTCTTCCTCGGAGCTGCCTCCATCGTCTTCTATCGTAGTGCTTCGTTGCATGACCCCCGACGGCGAAGGCGCCGTCTCGGCGTCTGACAGGTTCGAGTGATAGCGTTTCAGGCGCACGACGTGGACGATATCAGAAGTAGGTCGCGCTGAGGTGTCGTCGAGGGGTTGGATCACGTAGGTCACATCAGTCACTTTTCGTAAGACACGGTAGGGCCCTGAATATGGCGACATCAACTTTTCACAAAGGCCAACTCGCCGTGATGGTTTCCAAAGTAGGACCATGTCACCAGGGCTGAAGTGGGCATCACGGTGGCGAGCGTCGTATGCGCGTCGTTGCTTTTCCTGCAAAGTCTCAAGACGACGACGAGCAATCTCACGTGCCTCTGCAGCTCTAGATATGGCATCACGGGCGTATTCTGACGTCGCGTCGGGTACGGTTGGGAAGAGCATATCAAAAGGGAGGATGGGGTCTCGGCCGTACAAAAGAAAAAATGGAGAGAAACCAGCCGAATCATGACGGGACGTATTGTAGGCGAATATGACGAATGGTAGAGCGGCATCCCAGTCACGGTGGTCCGTAGAAACATACATGGCGAGCATTTCTGTTATAGTTCTATTGAGCCGCTCTGTGAGTCCATTTGTCTGAGGATTATACGCCGTTGTGAACTTGTGTTTCGTAGCGCAGGAGTGCAAGATGTCTTGCACAACCTGTGACAGAAAGGAGCGGCCGCGGTCGGTGAGCAGTTGTCGAGGTGCGCCGTGCTGAAGTATAACATCTTCAAGAAGGAAGTCTGCGACGTCAGTTGCGCAACTGGTAGGGAGAGCCCGTGTGATTGCGTACCGGGTGGTATAATCCGTCGCAACCGCTATCCATTTGTTGCCATTGAGCGATAAAGGGAACGGGCCAAGAAGATCAAGTTCAACCCTGAAGAATGGTTCCGGTGGTATGTCAATGGGCTGGAGGCGGCCAGCTGGAAGGGCGGTTGGTTTTTTGCGGAGCTGACAAGATCTACACG
This sequence comes from Hyalomma asiaticum, assembly GCA_013339685.2. Classification (NCBI taxonomy): domain Eukaryota; kingdom Metazoa; phylum Arthropoda; class Arachnida; order Ixodida; family Ixodidae; genus Hyalomma; species Hyalomma asiaticum. Next base: position 349,489,870 of record CM023481.1, on the reverse strand, counting down.
AGGCGACGTAACGGCAAACGGAACCGTAAATACCGGGCCAGAAGAAGCGACGACGAACACGGTCGTAAGTCCGCGCAACGCCCAGATGACCCGCGGTAGGAACGTCGTGCATCTGAGCGAGGACCGCCTGACGCATTTGTCTAGGAATGACCAGTAGCAGTTCAGGGCCGTCAGGGTGCATGTTATAACAGTATAAGACGCCATCTTTTAGTGCAACCATACGCAAACTGGTTGGAGTGGTCGGGCCTGTGAGTTTGGTAATGACGTCCTTGAGGTAAGGGTCACGGCGTTGCTCATCGGCGATGTTGCTAAACGTGGTAAGAGCTAGCACACAAGTTGACTCGCCGGTCTCGGGGATGTCTGGGGGGTCTACCGGATGGCGTGACAAGCAGTCAGCATCTCCGTGAAGTCTACCCGTCTTATACACCACTGTGTACGAGTATTCCTGCAGCCGTAGAGCCCACCGACCGAGCCGTCCAGCTGGATCTTTTAAGGACGAAAGCCAGCATAAAGCGTGATGATCGGTGACTACCGTGAAAGGCCTTCCATAAAGGTAAGGGCGAAATTTACTCACTGCCCAAACAGGGCCAGGCATTCGCGTTCTGTGATGGAATAATTGCGTTCAGCAGGGGACAGAAGGCGGCTAGCGTACGCAATGACACGGTCGCATCCATGTTGTCGTTGCGCCAGAACTGCACCGATGCCGTGGCCGCTTGCGTCGGTGCGTACCTCTGTTGGAGCCGACATGTCAAAGTGGCCAAGAACTGGTGGAGAAGTGAGACACATCGTGAGCTCAGCGAATGCGCTAGATTGTTCAGCACCCCAGACAAAGGTGACGTCTTTCTTCAGAAGGTCCGTGAGAGGGCGCGCTATGTGAGCGAAATTGCGCACGAATCTGCGGAAGTAAGAGCAAAGGCCCACGAAGCTTCGAACATCGTTTGCGCAGGTGGGCACAGGGAAGTCCTTGACTGCTCGAACTTTTTCAGGATCGGGCCGAACACCCGATCCTGAAAGTGGCCCTTTAACCTCGGCGCAGAAGATATATTGCACTCAGCCAGTCTTGTGTTTTAAAGAAGGAGTTTCATGGCAACAGCAGGTAGTACATTAATACGCAAGCTGACAACTCAGACTAAAGTCAGCTTGTATCATGATGTATGTACGCTACCTTTACCCTGCACTTCAAAGTCTAGAATGAAGCAGATTGTTCTGTTACCTTGCCGATTTGTCGATCAGAAGTAGATAGGGGTCTTCCAAAACACGGTAACAGGCACGGTGTGTCATTTAAAAATTACGTCAGGAATTTTATAAAAATTCACGAGCGCGCTTCAAGGACGCTACCATATTGGTATCTTTTATTGTTATCTTGACCATGTTAGGTATCCTTTCAACGAACTGACGTAATTATTGTATAGTTATCCAACTTGTAAACTGTTTCGTCAAAGGCAGAATGCTCAGTTGGGAAGTTTTACAACACGTTAATTTTTGTCCTGATAATCCAAGTTAATAATAATAGGTGCAGTGACTTTATTTTTGCGGGCTCCCAAAGAGATGCGGGAGATTTGAAAAAGTAGCACGTGACGAAGCGCTTCCACGTCTTGTCATAAGCGTTCTCAAACATGCTACGACAGGACAATCGGTGATGCACGAAGACAGCAGTGGACACGTGACAAGCGTGTTGATAAGATGTGGCCACACCTTACGCTCTCGGCATGTCTATCGGTGAGGTCTACGTGCATCATCGATTACTCTTGGTATATGTTCGAATGCGCTGATGTCACTGCAGGCAAGTGAGCACCTAGCCACCTCGTACATTCAAGTCTTGCGCACTGTTTAGCAAATCCCACCTTGTCCGGCGAACCCAAGAGTGCGCCTGCACTTTACGCAATGGCCCACTGTGTGGCTGGCGGCCGCAAGCAGAAGAATATAAGGACAGTGGTGCGTCGATTTTTCCGGTGCACGGCGTCTCGCAAAGCTATGCATTAATGCATTGCACCAAGAAAGCATATATGCTCTCATGGCGCGAAGCTATGCACAAACGCAGCCATTGGTCGTCTGAAGCTAAATCGCACTCCCGGGGAAGAAGCCGTGATCCGAAAATCATTGGCTTGCCGCTACGCGAGAACGCAGTCGATGGCGCCGAGCAGATCCGGAATACGTGGCCAAGTTCAACCGCGTTGCAGCAATAAATCAGCATGACGCCGATCAGCTTCGCTGTATATGAGCTTTGCCCGGCTTGAAGGTATCAGCTTGCCCGGCGTGAAGGTGTATCGGCTTTGCCAAGCTTGAAGGTTTTTTTTTTTTTTTTTTGTAAAGTCAGAAAACGGTGCCTATCCTTTGTGAAGGCTCCTGTAAACATGCGAGCGAAATATTACTTCACTGCATGCACCAGGGAATTCACGACATGGTTTCGAACACAGCTGGAAAGCGCCCGCTCTTCTTTCAACAAATGACGTCACTGAGGGCGCCGACTAACTCGCTCGGGACAAGAACAGCATTGACTGATTTCATGAGAGCGGAAACATAATCTGCTGTGCTATATTTGTTCGTTTTCAATTCCACAAATGAAAGAAATCGGCGTAAAAAAGTGGCGTAGTCGTGGCCCCAGTGATGTCATTTGTTGAAACTAAGAGCGGGTGCTTTCCAGCTGTGTTTAAAACCAAATTGCGAGTTCCGTGGTGGGTGCATTGCAATACTACCTCCATAACATGTACACTGGGGCATCCTCGAGAGACCTGCACCGTTTTTTGACTGTTCAAAAGTGATCTAAGGCCCCTTTAAAATCACGCAAAAATTAAAACCGTTGCACCTACTCTTATTGAAGTACGCTACCCGGACACTAATTCCAATGCCTTCAACTTCCCTAATGAACATTTCTCGTTTAAAACAACAGCTTAAATGCTGGATAAACAATGAGCAAGTTATTTGCTTGAGTTCATTGAAAAAAAAATAGTGTGAGATGGCCGATACGACAGTAAACACTACCGATATGGTTGCATCCCTGTAACGCGCCCGCGGAGGTTTTTTATACCCTTACGCAAATTAGCTGAAAAACCCTGCACAACAAACTTCAGAGGCCTTGCCAACATTTCACTAACTATATGCATCATAATTCTTTGTTTTCTCGACTTAAATACAAAGGGAACTGGGAAAATTGGCACTGCCAAAGAGAACTTACTCAACTTCAGTGCAAGCACTTTGATCAAGCAGTTAGTTCTTTGAGCGTGCCCTCTGGGTTTTGATCGAATAAACAAGTTGGATCTGCTTCTTTCATTTTAATTTCAGTACTTCAAAATAAGGGCACAGAGAGGGAGGCATAGTCAGAAAGGCGTGTGCTTCGGCTATTCTGCTATGTCCTTTCCACCCATTACTTGTGCTAGAAATCGTGACATTACACTCGCATGCCACATTCAAATGCCTAGGTTTGCGCTGTTGTGTTAAACCGACGGGTACTGTATTTGTCAGCTTTATATGCAGCTTTCAAAAGTGTACATGTTTTCATTCTTAGGGTAGTCGCTGTAGGTAAAGCATATACACTCAGTCCTTATATCCTGCCCAAAGAGTCAACACAGACAGCATCGGTCTGGCGCGCCAAGGCCCAGCTTCCTCTGCCAAATACTGACGCACGACGGTGTCGTCAGCGTAGAAGCGGAATTCAGGAGCAAATTAAAAGATTAAATGCTCTGATGTCAATACTTTCACTTGTGCTAGAATAATAATAATAATAATAATAATAATTGTTGTTGTTGTTATTGTTGATATAAACATATACGCAGAACGATATCAAGGAAACAGAAAGATCAGGCTGACAACTGCCACTGACAAGGGGCACAACGCCCGCTTACTCTTTTTGCGAGAAGGCAATAGATAGAGGAAAGGAAGACTGAAAATAAAGAAAATAGAAATTAAAAACAGACTTATCGAGTGGCACAGTGTAAGCAAACGTTGCATAAGGACGACGGGGTTAGGGAAAGGAAAGAAGCTTGTTATGGGAGCCGAGTGGGTTAGGGATGAGACAGGGGTAGCTGATATAATAGTCGAAGTAAAAAAAAAATGGACGTGGGCAGGTCCCGTGGTGAAGCTCAAAAGGACAGAAAGTTGAGCGAGTTGGTAACAGTCCATAATCAAAAGAAGAGGCGTGGTGAGAAGGCTAGAAAACCGATGGACAGTTAGAACGATGGTATGCATACCAAGAGAGGGTAAGCGCAGTCGTGGACGACAGACAGTAAGACGGAGCGACGAAATTAATAGTGAATTCCACTGGCGGATCTGGAGCAAGTTTTTTTGCTCCGCGGCCGAGAATTTGAATTCCACTGGCGGATCCCGAGCAAGTTCGCATGTTCCACTGGGCGATTTGGGGCAACTTGCTCCGCGACGGAGCGCTCCGCGTTGATCCGTCTCGTAGAGCCGGATTCTGCCGGAACTCCAGCTATACGGTGTCGTCATTTCCGGATCAGCCGAGCACGGCGATTTTTTTCAGCGTTTTATTTTAGGAGTTGTCTGACAACCATGGGCGTTTGTTTACATATTTTGGAATGGCGTCGTTCGACCCTACAGGGGACTGCTTCTCGCTCTGCATGAGCGACACTACGTCGAAAAGCAGTAGCAGTAGTAGCGAAGAGTCGTACGTTCTGTACGAAACGTTATTTAAGGAGCTGTCTCCACAGTCCCCGTACAAACGCCCCAAAACGCTCGGCTACGTCGAAGTAGTGCACGCATACTCGGAGGAAGAGGTACGCATACTTTTGTGCGAGGTCTAACGTAGTCCGACGTAAGGTTGGTAACATGGGCAACCGGATGCGTGCGACAACTTCCGCTGTAATCCCTGCCGGAGCGAGTTTATTTTCCGCTGGCCGATGGGGATCGGATCGCTCCCCGACGGATTTTGTTGCTCCGTCGTGGATTCGGCACACCGCTCCAGATCCGCCAGTGGAATTCACTATAAGAACTTCGCAGGCATCAAATGGAATCAGCTCGCACAGGATACGAAAGAAAGGAAAGAATGGAGAGCCATGGGAGAGGCCTTCGTCCTGCAGTGGACTGCTGCTGCTGCTGCTGCTGCTGCTGCTGATGCTGATGATGATGATGCCGCATTTGGCCCGAGGATGCTGCGAGCTCCGGGGCCACGTTCCGCAATACAAAACGCGTAAATAATACGGGAAAGTCCTGTCCCGTTCCGCTGCGTCCTAACGGTGCTACTCAGCGCGGAGTGTACACTCTTCAAAAAAATGTGGTTGATCCCTCTGTCATTGGAATCGGTATAACACGAAAGTGAAACCTGTCTTCGCACATAAGCGGCAGTGTGCTTAGAAAAAAGTAAGAGAATTAGGGCAATAATGCACCCTACTATGGGAGAGCTGTTCCAGCCGTCCCAGAAACGAAACGAGTCGAGGGGCGGGAGGTGGGTTAGATGCTCTGCACATGTGAACCCCGTGCATATACACATCAGCTGCACCTCCACACTGCTCAGGGATCCTCGGCAATTGCACACAAGCGGAAGCTCACATTTTTCCGAAGACGCTGCACTGAATGCGCCAGCGCCCTGCGTAAACCTGCCATAAACCAGGAGCGTTCGCAAACGGTGAAACCATAGAGGGAACTCGTTTTCCCTATGATGAAACCTTGCAAGCGAAACCGAATTGTTTTTGAGCAGATCGTTTTGTGAACGTACACTTCGCTGTGCGAAAGGCGCATCATTTGCTTGTAGGCAAGCGTCTTTGCGTTTCTGGAGAAGAGCGTGTCGCAAAGCGACTGGCTATCATATATGCCGCACGAGACAAATTATGTAGCGTCCGTGGTTGAAGCAACGCGCCGGCAGACCGAGAAGGACGCCGAAGCCTGCGCGGCGATAGAACTGTCGAGACTACTGAAGCGCTAACTGCCGGCGCGCATATGAGCATGGTAATTTACGACTTCGCTGCATCGTTCCTAGGTGGCGGTACCACCTCTTGGAACCAAGAGTGCGGTGAAAGGAGGCTATGTTAATTTAGGAGCAATTTTCCTTGTCAAATATCTTTGCTTTAACCAGACATAGATTATAGGCTAATTGCAAACCGGTGCAGTAAAGATATAAGGCCGGTTTTTTTCTTCCATTTCGCAAGTCGTTCGGCGGTGTGGTGGTAGCGCTTCCGGCTCATGCCGTCGCTCCCTGGCTGGTTGTGGGTTCGAATCCGAACGAGTGGAACATTTTCTATCTAAAATGCGCGTTTATTTTCCTGACGTCTACTTCCGTTACGGAAGTACGTCACAGATTTCTTGGCGGACCCCGGCATTAAACACTTTCGGGTTAAAATAAAGTAGTGCTGCTTACTAACTTTTTAGGTAGTAAATCCTTGTCACAACATTGACTACCTAAGTAGTAACTGCAGCTAGTAACCAAATGTAGTAACTTTACTACCATGGAATGTGTCTTACCGGGCTTATTATGATTCAGTTTATATATGCTGTTTACGTTGCCATATGAAGTCGCCAGTATAACAAAAGATTAAGATCAAATAAAACTGAGCGTGGTAAAGCATTGTCCCGTGATGCTGATTGGTGCTGACTAATTACACTGTGTTACATCAACTAACGATCGATGATTACTTCGTGAGTAGTCCTGTGAATACACTGCGCTAAGAAATGTTCAGGTGACAGCTTAGGTAAAAAAAATGCCCGCCAATCCACCCTGTGAAGGTGGTTGGAAAGCGAAGCTTTTTACGCCACCCTCACGGTGACGGCGAGAGCTGCTGGGTTTCGCCTACGACGCTGTTGAGCGAGACTATTTTGTTCGTTCCGCCGAGCCTTATATTCACGCTCTTCTTCTGCCGTCTTTACTTTCCGTGGTCTACCCATAGTGGGGTAGTCTAGAAATGAACCGAAGCAGTTACTAGGCTGGAAGGGTTTCGAATGACGTCAACCCTCTTTCAAGCAGCTGCATAAGCTTTGCAACAGCTGCAATCTAATCTTACGGACCGCGCCGAGCCTGTTTCCGTTGTTTGCCCGCAGCCCTTATCATCCATCATGTTGGCTCATCACTTTGAAGCTTGTTTTGAAGCTCGCTAGAAGACGCTGCCTGCCTCAAGCTCGTCTCTCGCGGGTAAGGGCGCGTTCTCCATCTTTGCGAGCTGGTCGAGCGTTCATCGAAGAAAGAGCGTTTCCATAGGCAACGCGCGCCTTTCGCTCTCTCTCTCTCTCTGTCTCTCTCTCTCACAAGACAGCAGATGGAAGAGTGAGAGAGGTAGCACGCCGGGAGGCACGCGCCGAGCGCGAGCGCTACCTCGCGAGCGCGAGCGCGAGATCGTCGGGATCGTTTTTTGCTTACAACGACGGACACGACAGAACCCTTGGCTGGTAGAGGTACAAAGCTTCGCTTTAAAACATGTTCGAGCCAGAAACGACAGCATACACTGCCGCACACAGAAGATCAAAGCTTCTACGCGATATATGTCCTCAAAGCAACGTTAATGCTATATATGGCCATACTTAAGGACGCTCACTTTGTTCCGGTAAGCAGAAGTTGATTAGGACAAGTAATGAATGTTTTGGATAGAAATTCTTGTATTTTTCTGTTTCCGTATATGCATGCAACGACGCTGCATGGAACTCTTATTCAAACATAATCAAATCAATTAGAGTTTGTCTAAATTCTGCGAACGTCTATCACAATTACAGCATAATATACTACTGCCAGTGGAGGTAGCAGCATTTATTAACCTGTTACGTACGCATGTAGCTACAGTTACTACCCCTGATATTTACTACCTCTAGCATACATCTAAGCCAGTAAAGGGACAAAAAATATGTAGTAATAGTGCCAAAACGGTAGTAACCGGTCCCGTTGCTAGCTTTTCTACTATCTTTTTTTTAAAGAGGGGAGCGTTTACTAACGTGTTACGTACGCATGTAGTGACAGTTACTACCCCCGACATTTATTACGACCTGTCGCGTACTTCTAAGGTAGTAAACGACAAAAAATGTAGTAATGGTGCGAAAACGGTAGTAACCGGTCGTGTTACTACCTTTTCTACTACCTTTTTTTTAAGAGTGTACCTTGAACTCGCCAAACTAAATGCTCTATTTCCAGCGTTGGGACGACGTGCGAGGCACCTGAATGAAGCACGTGGTCAAGGCGCTGCGACGCAGTAGGAACATACGGCACCGACCCACGCGATGTAGTCAGCTAGCCGGCGAGAGCACGGCGCCCTTTCCAGGGGAACTATGCGTAAGCACGGGCCTCTTCGGCGGAAGGCAGCTCCAAGACCCGCACCTGTAACAAGAACCACGTCTTTCGCGGTGACGCACTCGAACGACGCGCTGCTTGCAAATACGAGCTTCCTCAGTTGAAGCCAACTCAAGAACATGTGAGATGACATTTTGTTACGTTATTTTGATGGGAATATGTCAGGTGGACGTTGCGTTACGTGACGTTGCCGGACACATGTATGGTGACATTGTGTTACGTGATTTTGGGTGGTCATGTATCATGTTCCGCACAAAATCCCGTAACAAAATGTCAGGTCACATGTACCCGCCAAAAACCCGTAACGCAATCCCGCCGTCGACTGGAACAATCTTCCCTCAGACATCGTCCTTCACGTCAATCATACTCATTTCAAGGATTCCGTTGAGTCACACTTTGTAAATATGAACTAACTTGTTTGTTTCTCCAACCCCTCATGTAAAACCCTGTGTGCAGGGTCCTTGAGGTATTTACAATATATATATATATATATATATATATATATATATATATATATATATATATATTCAATCAACCAAGCGAGCAAGCAGGGTACAGGAAAGGATAATCCACCATAGACCACCTACATGTGATCAATAAACTTATCGAGAAGTCCGCGGAATACAACAAACCAACAAAGGGCTGATGCGGGCAGTGCCCTTTCGCGAGGTGCTTTCGTTGATGGCACGGAGTATTTTTCATACTCGATACGCGCGCATACGCGCCATGTCACTAAGGCCCGTATTGTGAAACTCTCTTACCTCAGCGAGTGGCCCTCAACTACTTAAGCTTTTCAAGTAAGAGCGCGCAGCAAACATAGACGAAGAAACACAGACTTCACAATTTATTCTTTACCAACTAGCCAACCAGTCGATCCTCTTGTGCTTAAGCTTATTCTGGAACTCTGCTTACTAAAGTCAACACTCTTTTCTCGGTGGCTTTTTTTTATTGTGATATCTTCGGCAGGAAAAGTAATAAAAAGTTTCATGATTAAGCTCCACAGTTATTGCCACACTATCGGAGTGTGCTTGCTTCAGCAACTTCCTTACCTGAATTTGAAGCGCCACTCGTTGCAAACACAACTCGACAGTTATTTTTTGCATGGTGCCGTGCCAAGAGCCCCGATTATCGACCTTTCCTGCCATGTCAACTCGAAGAAATTGCATGAACATCAAAGAACATCAATACGCCGAGAACTCGGCGTCAATGCATGTATGGCGGTGCTACTAGATGTTTCGAAAGCGTTGAACTTTGATGAGCGGTGAGCGGAATTTCGCACTCCACAACGAACACACATTTGAAGAGACCAGGGCTTCGGGCGCCTGAGCCCACTTACAATGCGTTATAGGCATAGCGTGAGCACATACATTCAAAGCCATCGTTGCTGAAGCGGTTTCCTGCGGGCACAGCGAATTGAGCGGGCGTAGCTTGGGCGCGCATAGAGAGCACCAGGCAATTTCGTCGAGAGCCCCCTCGCCGTGACAGGCTTCAACAACAGCCGGACCAAAATTCAGGAGCAGGGACAAGGCGTCCACACACAAAATGATCCGTCTAAGAAGGGAGGAGGCCGTTAAGTACATCAGCCAAAAATGCTCCCTGCCACCAGCGCTCATTCGATGCTTCGGCTGACATCCGAAGAGAGCGGACGGAAAGCGACAGTCTTTATTACTTTCCTTAAAGCGGCAATTGCGACAGAGGGTCGTTGCACGATGTCCGAACGCGCTTCTGGAATTGCCCGCCTCGAATAGCCGAGAACCAAGCGGATTGCGCGTGACCATAGAATGCTTAAGTTGCTTCGAGTCAACCAAGCAAAGTTCAGATAGCTGGAAAGACGCAGTAGAAACAGTGGGCATTTATTCCGCAGAAAAGAGCGCGTTTGCGTCCGTGACGACCTTACAAGTAAGCAGTTTTGCATTACAAACCGTCGAACGATCAACGTGGCTTAAGGGATGGAGAACATGGCAAAATTTCAGTCAAGCCTTGCGGAGCCGACGAGCCATAACATTGGTAAAAGTACGGGCGTTATGCGGAACACACATACACACGGATATATATATATATATATATATATATATTATATATATATATATATATATATATATATATATATATATATGTGCAATAGAAGAGGCCGAGAAAACGGATAGTACTATAAAAATGGAATACCGCGTTGTGTCCTCCAACCAGAGAGACCACTGTTAATTTGTACTTGCGCCCGCTATAAATAGGGCCAAAATCACTGCAGCCACGACGCACGTGACGTAGAAATTCAAATTGGCGGCGTTCAGCAGTGGCGTTTTCTACCGGTCAAACTTCGAGTCATGAGTCTGGAAAGATAAAATCGTACACAGGACGTCAGGTTTATAGTTGTATAAGGTGACATGATATCGGAGTAATTAATCAGAATCAATTAAGAGGAGCCAAGTACATTGGATATACCGGCACAAAAAGAAGGAGAGAAAGAATCTGGCTCACACCCGCATTGGATGCGAGCCACCTCACTCAACCAAAAGTGCACCAAGCGCTATAGGGGTCAAGCGCCATAAGACAGTTAAGTGAACGCTAAAGGATACTGGCACGATTTTGAAGCGCGGCAAAGGAGACGTTTGTTCTTGGCCGGCATTGTTAGCGTTCTTTACGCACCGAAGCCAGGAAAGGTGTATAAAGAATTTTAACTTGATCTGGAAGTTTTCGACACATACCGTCTGAAAGCCAGCCCCCCACTGCAGTGAAGAACGCCACGACGTGTGAACAGAGTAGGCAAAATAATTCCCGAAATCGCTGTCGGCGTCGCTGGACCACAGTGAAATCATGGTTGTTTGCGTGCACCACGTGACTATGAAACCGCCCCCTGGAAATCGAAGGAAGCCATAATAAATATATATTCACTGCCTTCTGCAGCACCGCATTACTATTTTTAGGGTTCCGGAAACCAGCCCTTTTTATTTAGACCGACAATCAAAATCGATGTCTAAATTTCGTGTCAGTAGTCCTTTAAAGGGGCCCTGCGACACTTTTTCAACTGTCATCTGCAGGACTGCAGTGTGTGTAGGATCGATTGCTGAGATGAACGCAAAAAGAATTATGCGAATCGGTGGTATAGAACAGGAGTTATTAGCCCTCGAAGTTCAAAACACTAGCAGACAGCATGAAACCAACATTCCCTTCCGTATTTCGCTCTCCCGCTGACGTCAGTGGAGGCGTCCAATAGCAACGCGCGTCTTATAGAGCGACACCGGAATACGCCGGGAGCAGAGCGCGCGCGCGCAGATAGCGTCCGGCCGTCAACACACCTGGTGTCGTTTTGCAAGTAATGTCAGATACTTTCTCTCTATCTTACGAAGCATAAAAACTATTTTAGTACATTTTGGTACTGAATAGCGTGATCAAGCAGACACCACACGTGTGTAACAAGCACCTTGGAGCGTCAAGCCAATCAGAACGCCCGGCCTGGCCCCTCCTATGTCGTCACTCTATGTCACTTCCTGTAACAAAAATCTCCCTTATGTGTCGCCTCAGTTCAAACAGAAGGCGATTTTTGGCGGTTTGTTCGCTGAAATAAAATTATAACCACTCTGCTTTCGGCGTTTCTACTCTCGCTGCGACATCCCCGCGTGTAACAGTTCTAGAATCAGTGATAAAAACGGCCTATTCAATTTGTGTCGCAGGGCCCCTTTAAGGTCGCCTTTGCGAACTTTATTGTCGACCATTGCTGCGTCCGTTGTACTGGACAACAGCGACTCAGCTCACGCTTTCCTGACAGAGGCGGCACTGGGATACTCGCATGCGCTCAGCTGAGTTGCATAAGCAAGGACATTTCGTTGTTTCTCTTCAGTATTTATCACTATAGAATTTTTCTGTTTTCAGTTCAGGACACTGATCAAGAATAAGCACGCACCGTACTTTGCAGGTAACTGCGGAAGGCGACTCCTCTTGCTTTTCGGGCAGCGATGATGGCCGTTGGTGTGGAAGGTAGCTGAAACGTGAGACCTGTTTTGGCACGGGCTATGATTAGTGTCGGATCTAATATGTTTCTTACTTTGCAGTGGTAGGATTCCCAAGCGAGTATATCTTCGAGTGCGTGAGAGCGAAAGAACAATTTTTCTTTTTAATTCGCTGGTTAGAGCCATTCTGAGTTTCAAGTCGTGCAGGACGACGACGCCGATGGACGAGCCTCGTGGAACGCAGCCCCTGGGGATGCATACGTGACGCGTAGCCGAGATAGGTCTGAAAATGTGAGCCGATGAAAATACTTTTTTTTTGCGAAGGTAGCTAAGATGTTATGGCACACGCGCGGAGAAATATTTACGGGTGATGCTGACCTTAAAGAGATCGGTGTCAGCTCCAGTCCTTGTAAGCTGGCTCTCACTTTTCGGAAGCAGCAAACAATAGCCACAGTTCCAAGTAAAGTGACATCTGCTGAAACAGCAGAATTATTTATTGGAACACAGAAAGTACGCTATACACATGTTTATCGCACCTCATTCACCCGTCCTTTCGTTTTCGATTGTGCTTGAAATATTCCTCACTAAACTCCCTTCCGGCTTCAAATACACCGCTTGGATTTCCACTTGAGTGTCACAAGGACCGCTTTCTTTGATCACAGCAGCAGAGTGTCCTTGGTTTTGTTGGAATGTTGTTCTTGTTTGGGCTTTTTTTTTCTTGCTTTTGACGATGGATCACTGACAGTTCTCCTTGCCTTTGACCCGACCGCTTCGTGATCGCTATGGTAGACAGACAATGGCATCGGCCTCTGGATGCAGCCGTTTCGCTGGCGATTCCCGGGCGCGAAGTGTAGAATAGGTGACTAGTAAAACGAGCAGTCGCAGGGAATTGTGTGCCGCGCCGTCGTCTGCAGCCTTCCGGTTCGAGAGACTGCGCGGTGAAACGGCCTGCGTCGTCGGTGGCTGTCGATCGTAATTGGCAGTGATTGTAGAAAGTGTTCAGTTAGTTGTCTTTGGCACGTTGAGCACAGTGTCAGTAACGCTTCACGGCCGAAACTAGATTCTCATTTTAAGTGCGTACTTGAGCGAAGCTTTTGCGCTTGTCAAAAACATGAGTTAATTGTCCGGCGCTCATCACATATCGCATGTGCGTTGCGGCTGCGTAATACTATTACCCGTGCACGCGAGTGTTTCGAGAGTGGTTAAAGTGAGAAATTTTAGACAGTTACTAGAATTGCAGCACGATGAATGTCACAAAATAGGGTCCACTTCGTCGGAGAGCCCGGCATCGAGTTGAGACGGCACACCGAAAAAACAAAGAAAGAAAAACGGCACACGCGGAAAAGATTCATCGCGCCCAAGGTCACGCAGCAGATGGCCGAAGCTTAGACGGCCAGACTCTAGAATGTGCTGGGAAGCAGCGGAATGCGACGCTGACTCATGAAACACAGCTGGTGAGCGCACGAGACCGACGGAGAGAGAGAGAGAGGAGGCGGAGAGTGCACACCGACGCTCGTCGCGACATGTGAGGGAGAAAGGTGCCGCCCAAGCGGCGAAGGTTCCAGTTGCATCAAGAATGTTCCCTCAGCTTTGAGCCCGCTTGGATCACGTGGCCCGCGCCGAATCTTGGAGGATAACTGCCGCAGATAATAGTATAAAGAGTCGACCACGGGCCGTCAGCAGCAGTCTTAGTCGTATGTGATTCAGTGAAGGAAGAAGTGAACCAGGCTGCTGTACGAGCCAACCTGCGAGCCCGGCCTGCAAGCTTCATGTCGACAAGGCACTTCGAGTCTCTATTGCAGGATGAGTACTGAATTACATCAGGGGGCGTCCTGTTACTCTAGAAAAAAAGGAGTACTATATGGCACAAGCGAATACCGTCCCAAAGTGTGTTCCGGGAACTCCTTTTGTTCTTAGAGAGTGCACACCACTGGCACGGGAAGTACGTGAGTGAAATTTTTGATGACATATACAGAATCTATATAGCCTTCATGAGTGTTGCTTCATGGCGTAGCGTCGGGAAACTTACAATGTGCGTTGCATATTTATTGTTACATAATGTTGTCAAAATATATTGTGCCGGTGCCGCGATACCAGAGCGAGAGATACGCGAGGCGTGCCATATAAAGAAAAAGGGTCTGTATAAGTAACTCTTTGATCTCCCTGTACGGCAGTGAGATGAAGTCCATTGAGGACCACAGTTAAAGTGCTTTTGACGCGTACACGTAGTGTTGCAAGTTTTATGTCTTTATATGTGGTCTGCGTGAAATAAAATTAGTTGCAAGTCAGCGCTCGTGTCTTTGTCTGGTCTATGTGGTCGTCTATTTGCGCAGTTCGTTCCCCTTTGTTAATAACCTGTAGTACCGCTCCTACCATATCAGAGTTGCGGCTAAGAACACAGAGTGCCTAACCATGTGGTGAGAGTCAAGGATGCACTGCCTATGTTGAGCTGGGTTCCCATCCGCACAAGCATGGAACATCATGTTCCTCATTGTGAGCGACAGCTGTTACGGACACCGCCAGCGGCGGTGGACAGCATTACTACCAATTAAGCCACCGTAAAGAACACTGAACAGCTTACGCCGTAACACTGGTTCACCCTCTCCTGTCGGCCGCAGAACGACCAAAAGGTGCCGCTAATGATGGCTAGGCATCGATACGCGTGATGTGATGGAAGCCAAAGTGTAAATGCAAATGGGGATCACGTAGAAGACCTCCTTACGGTAGTTCTCACGCTTGAAGGGGAACTCCGGCGGTTTTTTCACCACGTTCTGACATCGATATTTTTTCCAATGGTACTGGTAGTCCTGTGGAAGCCGGGTTCCTGACTTTGCTCAGAAACGCACAAATAATCTTAAATAACCGACTGAGCAGTACGTGTGTTCAAACCGAAACCGAAATGTGTAGACGCGCCGAGCAGCATTATGCAATGACGTCCCCTCCTCCCCGCCTTCACAACAAAGTAGCTGGTGCCAGAAAAATAGCAGTGGCGAGGTCATTCGACGATGTATTGAGTTATGACAGCTTTTCTGAACTTTACATCGACGATTTGAGCGCTGAAGTATCGTCCGCAGCCCGCCTACTCGTCTAGGCAGCGCTGAAGGTAATGACGTCAAAAATACAGGGTTGCCCATGCGGAAATCCGCAGAAAAACTTAAGAAATAATTTTCGAGAAAGCTAATTGACGTGTGACCGCCTCTGTTGGCACATATTACAGTATCGAGGAGAACATATCTTGAAAATTTCATTGAGATTAGTGGAGACTGAAAAATCGACGAAGTTGCTCTTTAACCGTTCATCGATGCACTATGAACCAGCCATTGAAAGGATGATATTGATATTGACATTTCACGTACGGCTTCTAAATTATTTATGTTGAAAAAATACAGCCACATCCGTAAACAGTAGCAGCATATTTTTTCAACGCTTAGAAAGAACATTGACGTAAGACCCTAAAAGCTGGAAGGTGGAGAAGCTCTGCCTTGTTTTATTACAGTGTCGAGTAATCGACGGCTATATGCCCATATTTTTGTTCTACTTTATTTAGTATAATGATTAAAAATTTTAAATGAAAGGACGCCGAAAGTACTTCGTAATGGCAGAACCGAAGATATGTCCCTTCGCGAACGTTTATTTAACGTATCCAAGTGCTTTGATAATAAAAAGTTGGTTCCTACGCCTTCCATTACTATAAGTGAGTGAAAGAAAGAAAACTGTATGGTGCATTAATTAAGCAATAAAATTAGGCTTCGCGTGTTGCAATTTTGTACATCGGCAAGTAAAAGGTTAACGGGCTTCATTTTCGCACTTTCACTATGCCAAGTGGTTGCTTGACTGAGAGACATTGTACAAGGCACAAAATGTGGAGTTGCAAAGGGTTAACATGAGCCATAGTTGATATTCCTGCGTTATTGGAAACCCTGAGTTTAAACAAAATTACATGCAGCAATGTTATTTAAACGCGGTGGCGCAGAACACGCGTGATAAGACAGAAAAATCAGCGACCGCGGCTTGCTTCCTCATGCTCGTAATTCTTTGGACCCTCTGGCCGTTCCTTCATTAGAAAGCTGGGAGCGCATTTCCGGCTTCCTCTGCGCTCCAAGCGCAATTCAATATTACTGTTGGAATAATACCAAGTGAAAGAAGAACGTCGTGGAAAGGCTAACGACCTTCAGACGAGCAGTGCTTTTCAAGATGCTCGCATCATTGCTTCTTTGAAAGTGAAAGAGGACTACATCGAGGTGGCAGGATACAACATCAGCGAAACGAGTGGCATGGCAAATTTGCCAAATGCGTCCAAGCTCTTCACCACCCGAAAAGCGGCAGTCCTTTGCTGCTGGGCCACTTCGGAAGATGACCCAGCGTACCGCTTCGTGCTGTCTTCTTTGGCTCGGAGATCCTCGAATAAGGAGGCGTGTTGGGTAAGCTGTCTTTTGCGGCACTGATTTGTGCGTACCATTGATCGCATGCAATCACAAGACTTAGGGGTTGGTTTATACATTACAGAAAATCCCTTGTAGATTAAAAAAAATAAAACTGTCCGACTCTTAAACTGCCGCGATAATAATTATGATTGAACGTGCACGCTTAAAAAGAAGGAAATCTCGTCTGACTTCAATTCCTGGATGTACTCATCTCCCTCGTGGGGAGCCTTTCATGTTTGGGTAAATTCGCAAATCTCTTTGGTCTGTTAGGGTCCAAACCAGAACCTTTCAAATAGGGATAAGTTTAGAATTTCCTGCTCGAGATCAGCTTCACACTTACAAGAAACGGCTGCTGTCTTAGTTACTGAAAATCAAAGTTTACGCTTTGTTTTTGTTTTGAAAGAACTCCAGAAAGGAATCTTGAGAAAGTTTTCGAATACAAGTTCTTGGGAGAGTTCTTGGGAGAATACAAGTTCTTGGGGAAGTTCTTAAGGAGAATATACACATCATGCCGTTAATGTTACATTTAACACACTGCAATGAATCGATATAAATATCGTACATTGCTACCTTTACAAGTCCAGCGCGACCACTGTACTACAGTAAAGCTGTCTTGGTGAACCCATAATACTCTTTAGCGCAACACGACAACATATAACACTGACGACAGGACCAAGGAGGTGTACTGTCAGCTGACGTTATTCGCGGAGTAGGCGCCAGAAGATCGTGCGCAGTGCCCACCGCGCGCATCAGCCACGTCAAACTTGATGGGCAGAGCGCACCACTCATGGTATATACTGCAAGAAGCATAATTCAGTGCCACACAGCGTTAGGAAAGTGTGCTGCTGCACTGAGATCATAATGACTATTCCTCTTCTTCTTTTTTTAACAAAAAAATGAGGAAAGCTTCCCATAATCCTTGGGCGGAGGTGTCACGGCTTTTTTTTTTTAAGCAGAAGCCTCTTTAAACAAAGCTTGACCCTCGAACCCTTTGCAGTGTTCCGATAAAGGAGAGCCTGCATCTATCAATAGGGATTACTACTCATTTTTTTAATTACTTAAGGCGCTTATTACCGCAGGAGCTTTAGTGTCCCACATACACGTTGCCACGTGAGACAGGAATCTTGTAGACCGCAGCAACGCGCTACAACCTGCAAACTTCACATGGTAATTTTGACATTGCTGGGTTCTTCGCTTTTTTGCTCGCTTTAGAAATACGGCTGCAGGACATTGAAAGTTTCACGCGGGGAACCAAACACTATTGGGATTCGGTATCTAGTGGCTGCATTCTTTAGACTGTGCGCCACTCTATGACAATATGGCCCCACATCGGGACTCTTCTGCGTAACACAGTTGCTTTTCCGCCGCTTGCCTTTCAGCTGCTGAAGCAGTACCTCTTCAGCAGTACCTCTGAGACTGACGTCACTACAACAGTCGGGGTATAACCAGCATGTGGCACCCTATTCATATGCACGATGAAAAGGAGAAGCGGCAGACAGTAACTGTGTGACTTTTCGGCTGCAAGAGGTTTACGAAGTAAGATTTTGACTTGGGCGAGTTGGTTCATACTGAACTGGAAAATACAGCTCAAGGGAAGAGAGAAACAGAAAATACAGAAGACAAGACGGGCGCTCACTTAAAACTGTATTTTTAGTGCAGCAACCATATCTTTTTAACGCCAAAGCGTTTCTTGGCTAGGTTGGCGATTGCGCGCGCCCAGCTGCCGTCCGCAAAAAGCGTCCGCAAAATCCGTGCCCGGAAAGCACGTGACTTCGCCCACCGGAAGTGACGCCGGCGTCAACACTCGCCGCAGCCAGAGTTCTTCAATCACACCAGTTACCAAACTCCCCATAGGCACCATGTATCAAAATCCAGACACGCCAAGTGCCAAAACTGCGGAGGTTAGAAGACTGTCGCCCCATCTGTCGACAGAGAAACCGACTACTAAATGGCAGGCACGGCCGGTCTGGACGCGCGCGTTCGCTCGAGCGCGTCCAGACCGGCCGCGCGGCAGGTTAGTGTGTTTGGGGCGTTTGGGGTTATGAAGCACAGAACGCTCCGCCGCGTCAATGAAGCGAACCTTACGCAAACGATGTTGCGCACAAAGAACATCCGTCAATTTCGCCGTGGTTCTGGCGTCTTCTGCAGAGCGAGGAAATTCACTGACTTGGTGCCGTCGCTTCTGCTTATGCACGAACATTGAGGGTTCACGAAGCGTTTTGTCCGTGCTACGTGCTCACATGAAAGAAGCAGGAAATCGTCTGTTCGGCTGCCGAGGCCGCTGGTGAAAGAACAAGAAAGCTATTCGAACAGCGGATGACTTTCGGTGAATAATTATTCAATTTTTTTTCGTCTTTGAGTGTCGATGTGTTATTGGGAATCGAACACGAAACGCGCACCAGTGGAATTCCGTTCACATGACTACAGCATCGATGTGTCAACACAGCAGCAGAAGGCCTTTAATTAGTGCAGAGAGTGTCGTCTGCAAGCGAAAAAGCGTATGTTGCAAGTCAACCATCAAGCGCAGGCGAATTACAATACAAGACCGTTCTCTCTCTCTCTCGCTCCATTTTTTCCCGCCTTTAGCCGCGTGATAAAAAAGCCATTAGTAACTGTTACGGTGCTCCAGCGCTTGTGGCCGACACTTTCATGCAGTAAACATCGCCTCCGAGATTTAGTGAAAGTAACGTTTCCAGTTACGGCTCCCAGATGGGGCGACAGTCTGCTAACCCCCGCCGATTTGGCCGTCGGCTTGTCCAGATTTCGGAACGCAGTTTGGCAACTGGTATGATTGAAGAACGCTGCGCCGCAGCGGCATTCGGCACGCGCCCCGCTCCGTGGCTCGACCTACCTGCAGAGGCGTACGGCGCGCCCAGCTGCGTAGCGTCGCCGTAGCAACACTCGGCGCGCGAACGCGCCAGCTAGCCCATCGTCCCTCGCCGCCTAAGTGCCGAGTTCGATCTCTAATTGAAGACGCTCACTGAGGCGATCGCGACATCGAGAAGTACGTGCATCGATCTCGCATTCACCATCGACCCACACATTGTGCGAGATGTGATGTATGTCTCCACCTACTAATCTGATCATAAGGCCATGGTAGTGTCCATGTATCCCGGTGCAAGTACGCCGTCACTGGAACGATAAGAGGGTGACGGCACCGGCGACTGTCTAATGACACCACCCATAACGCCGCGGTGGTCTTACTGCTTCGATATGCCCTAGACCTCCCTCAGGCATATCTGCATATACTCAGGACGGCGAAATAGAAGATATGGTAAGTGTCGACACCACTTTTGATGGCATCAAATCATCTAAATAAACACAATCCGGCCTCCCACATTGCGTCATTCTTTATAACACAACTCGGCAACACCAGTTTCTAGCACCCCTCCGCAACAACAATCTAGCCAAAAGAAACGCTTTGGCGTTCTCATCTCATAAGAATATGCTGAGGGATCGTCGAACCTTTTATGGAACACCGACGCCACATATTACATTTCCATATGCCTGCCTCATCATCATGTAAGCGACCACAACTTTTATATTACGCGAGTTGCGTACAAGGTTTTTGTGTGCTGTGGACACCAGTATATAGGGCAGACGGGACATTGTTTCAATGAAAGGGCGATGAAACAACTTGGGCGCGGGGATCACAACCTCAAGCTTCTTAGCTAAACATTGCAAAGAATGCGGTGGCATGCCCAGCTTTCAGAATCTATCTATCTATCTATCTATCTATCTATCTATCTATCTATCTATCTATCTATCTATCTATCTATCTATCTATCTATCTATCTATCTATCTATCTAGCCGCCTACGCCTGGGTGCTCTCCTGGTCATTTCGTTCACCCGGTACACATCACAATTTTGATGGTAGGGTACAAAAGTAGGACGCACACGAATGATTAATCTTTACATCACTAATACTGTCACGGAATGACATTGCCTCGTGGTTTAATATAAGTGAAGGTGGACGACATGGCCGCGCGTGCAAGTTTCGAAGCGCTTCGGCCGCTCTCCAAGTACGTCGAAAGTTCTCGGCATTTTTCGGAGAAGACGTGGAGATGGCCTCCCTGAGCGGGGAAGATTGAACTTGAAGCATTCTCCTGCGACCCCCCGGCGTGGTTCTTGAAGACGCGAACAACGGTGCACCACCAAAAATACGGGGCAAGACAGCGGGCAGCCGTTTGACGTGCACTGGCCACGTGCGCGCGGACCTACGCTATTGTTTGCTCGTCGGCCACCGTGTCCAAAGGGGACAAGTATGCATCCCGTTGTTGACTCGAAGGGCACCCCCCGCCACGCTGATGACCTGTCAATCGGGGGTGCAGAAGGAAGAGGCCCGTCGGGGACCACGAGAAAGGGTTTGGTCATCGCCCTCTCCAGTGCAGTAATTACGAGAGGGGTATTTTGGGCGGAGCCAGAAATGAAGTTCCAGAGCAATTGTCTCACAAACCCGCCCCAATTACGAACACAGCGAATCAGGAAAAACATGCGGGTATTTAAGCGAGGAGCGTTGAGGAGCACGGGGTTCTAGTCGCTTGGCTTACACGGCGTAGAAGCCGATCATCGTATCGCTCTAGAAGTTGTTAGCGTGGCTCTGTACCGGCTGGCCACCTAACCTTAAGGCCCAACCACAGGCACGCGTCAGCACGCGCCTACGCGTCAAAAGCGTCAAAAGCGTCGCCGCGCGTCACCCTCGGAGGGGGCTGACGGACCGAGACGCGTCGACGCGAGGGTATCTAGCAGTGTCAGATATTTTCGCCTCGCGCACGGCTCGCGTCTACGCGCCTGCCACGCGCCAACGAATCGGAGGCCGCGGAACCACCCACGGCTAGGCCTAGCATGGCGGCCGCCGCAGTGCAGCCGCGAAGACACGGCGGAGTTCTGGTCCTGGGGAAGCGCGGAAGCGTTTCGGAATTAACGCGTCGTCAACCGTAGCCCACAGCGATACGATCAAGGACCGCGATTGTCGCAAGGTGATATGATATCGTGCCCACCGTGATTTTGCCAACAGTTCCAGCTGACCTTCCACCGGCGTGAGTGCGATCGCTGCCGAGTCAAAACATCGTCGACATCGTACTGGAGACTGCTGCTGCGCCTGTGCTTGTGTCTGTGTTTACTTGTGCTTGAAACGAGTGGAGACATGCTTTCGAATTTCGAAGGCAGGACCGTCACCTGTTGCTAATTCAATTGTGAGCGATGTCAGTAACTAGCGAAGGCCTCTGGCGCGGCCCGTCGACTTCGCCCGAAGGGGCACAGTTGAGAAACTCGGGTGACGGATGTTGATGTTTCTTTGTTTACGTCGCAACGTAAACGTTATAACAACGCCCCTGATCGTGACCGTGTGTGGTGCTTACGTAAGAATGTTGAACCGCTGCATGTTTGTTTTCAACATCGGCACCTAGCACCATCGCTGCCAAAGGTGGACCGCGCCCTCGCCAGCACTTTCCGGTGATATCTTGCCACGAACATGAGTGTATTGCGCACTCTACGACACTCAAACATTTGTTGATTCGAGACAAATTGTTTAGGTGTAGTGTCAAGCCAGCAACAACGGACCATCGCTTATGGCTGCGATCAGCTGTTACCGGTGTCGTTGCTGTGTTTAGAATTCAAGCTCGAACGTACACGAAAGTGGTGTTTGAAAAAGAAAATTGCATGCACGAAGAAATGCTGCTTTTGCTCTTGTTCTGCTTTCCTACAGTGCACTGCACATTGGCACATGCGTAGTACAAAGCAAGGTATGTGCAATAGCTTGCTTTGTACGCTGTCTGCTCTGACAAACACACGGACAGAGGTGTAATGCAAGAGCAGGTATCATTCATCGAGTAACGAGGATCTAAAGAAGATTGCTTTTTGAGGGTTGTTTACATAGCGTGTTTTTTAGCACTTGCCGTCTCATCAGAGCTTGTGAATGAGATGTGCCTTTTTAAATATCAAATGCATGACAATTTAAAAATGTGAGGACAGCATGGCCCCAAATGTACTCGCATTATTCGCTGAATAAGCAGTGTGCAATATTAGAGTACAGGGCATCATTGAAGAGACACGTAGGGCAGTGGGCAGAAATGGTAGCTGATATAAACATTGGTCTGTGTAAATTAGGAACAAAATTCTGATAAGGGCTATGTAAATGACAGCTGGTTTGCCCGAATGACCTTACATTATTGCACAGATCTATCCCGTGATTCCTATCATGAAGTGCCATATCTATAACCATCAACACCTATCTGCCCATTCATTGTTTCTTTTTTTTTCTCAGCACCGTGATTTGAAACAGAATTATTTTTTGACAATTTCAAATAACAAGATCAGATGGTAACAATATATAAGGAATAACATGGCAAGGATTACTCAATTTTAAAAGTTTGTGCGTTTTCCCACATATGCTAGTACTCATGCACTTTTAACGTGGCCGAAATGCCAAGAATTTCAGCTTCTCAATGTTAACAACTTGCAAACCTGTTTGGACAGGTACTGTATTGCATGTTTTCAAGTGACATAAGTCGCATCATATGGTTATGAACACATGTTGTGTCAATAAAGGCCTCTCAACCAAAAATTGCTCATAAAGGCGTCCTACAGCTGTGCTTGGTCAGAATTATAGAGGTGATAGCACTCACATCACACAATTAAGCGCGTCTTGTGTTTACAAAAGACCTCTGGCCACAAATAATGCTCAAAAGTATGACAGAACAGTACTGTCTTAGGATTTTGCTTGTAATAGAAGCCACATCGCAATGTTACAAGCACACCTTTTTGTAATCACTAATCTCTCTTTGAATTGCTGTCAAATGTCCTAAAAGAGTGCTTTGTTAGTATTTTGCAAGTAATAGTAGTCATCGTGCACACCTTTTGGTAATAAACGACTTCTCATTGAATGAATTTCTCTTACAGCACTACAGAACAGTGCTTTGTTAGCACTTAAGGAGCAACAGTACTCGCATCATACAATTATGAGCACATTTTATGTTAATGAAAGACCCCTCATCCACACATAGCCCCAAAAAGCATGCTAATGGAGCGTTTACGTAGAATTTTAAGAGTGGACAGTAGTCACACAATAAATTACAAACATGCCTTGTGTTAATAAACAATTAGTGAATCACAAGTAGCCGTCCAAAGCGTTCTAAGTTGCATTTGGTTAGAATTTTGTGAGTGATGGTAGTTGCATCACACGATTGTAAGCATGCCTTTGTTTATAAATGACCCCTTAACCATGAATTTCTCTTGAAGCATTTTAAAACAGTGCTTGGTTAGAATTTTAGGAATGACCGGAATGATAATTATCATGTCAGGCAATGATAGGCTTGTTTTATGTTGTTAGAGGACACTGACCACAAACAAACTACCAGACAGGACTTTACAAATGAGGGCTGCCCATGATTTTCTACCTATACTGTGTGGATAGGCAGTGACCCACAGTATGTGTATAGTTGGTAACAGCCTCAGGAAAACCTAAAGATGTTGGCATATGCCTAATGGATATTTAATATATATATAAACGAGGCTGTAGTTTACATAGGACTTCAGTGGTCAGAATATAGCAAGAGATATTTGGAAGTTACATGCTTTGATACTATTTAAAATTGTGTAGGAACCACACCCTCTTGCGCCTTAACTAGGTTTGGCCCTCGGATAGTGGCGGATCATCACAGTCCAGTTAGTTCGGCCATGCTTACATTATCCCCAATATTGTACTGTAATAAAATTGAATACTAAGGCTTCTATAATGTCTATTTGCTATGCAAGCACACAATGTACGTTGTGCTTGCCATCTTTCATTGCTGTTGTGGTAGGACCCGTGTCGACATTAAAGCTTTTTTTCATGATAATGACAGAGATACTGTGCAAACTTGTTTGAATCAAGGTGTGCACTTCCTTTTTCAGCTTAACTGTCTCTGCATGAGTGCACTATTCACCTTGGCAGGACATGGTCATCTTGAAGCTGACCGCAACAGTAGCTCATTATCAGCAATCTGTATTGGTGCTTCTTATCTCATTGGCAGGTGAAAATCTACTGTTGTGTGAAAGGTCAAGGCAGGATCCTATAAATAAACAATGAAAATAGTTGACCACATTCATTCAAAGTAAGGTGAGGAAGGAGCAAAATAATGTGCTTGGTTGATGATTGGAGCTTCTCAAAGGTAGCACATATAAGAACCTGTTACGCATATTTTGAGGCATGAATATTATGTTGATGACCGTAATATACAGAAATGCCACCTCTTCGCCTATGTGAAATCCATTAGGTACTATGCCTAATATGTAGGGAACCTTAATTTTTACTGCTTACAGCAAACGTCTAACTTTAAAAAAATATTTTTCTGTCAGTAGCCATAAGTCAGTGTACTGGTCTCGCACATTTGACCAGTACATACAAAAATTTGCATTGAACATTATGAATGTGTGAATAACGTGACTGATAGGACATGACATCAGTAACATGACATGGATTAATTCAGGATTAATGATAATGAAATTGTGTGGTGGTACACGATTAGAGGGCACTGAAGCAACAGACGCAAGGGACAAATGCAACACACTGGGACACTGTGTGTCTGCGCATTTCTCCCTTACATCTGTGCTTCAGTGCCCTGTGGTCATGTGTGATTTGCGCCAACTGCCCGGAAGTCTTAAGATGTGTAGCGTTTACCTTGCACTCCTTGGCCAGGGACAAGAGGTGGGCGAAGAATATAATACCCTTATAAAAGAGCGAAAAGTGTGGAAATTGTACTTGACGGTTGTCTATGATTGAGGGTATCAAGTTGACATTAAAAATGTTCAGTTACCTCAGTAATGATGACTAATTAATTAAAATGCTCATTGTACTCTGGGCCATAAAATTAATCGTATCCCCGCTGTGAATGGTGCTAGAAAGATGCCATTTCGGGTTCAAGTATTTCCTATGTATAACTTCATGAGTGGTCGGAATCGAACCCACGACCTTTCCCAGATATTGGGAAGTCTGGTCATTGCTCCACTGTAAATATGGAGACAAATATGTTTTCAGATTGAATTGTATTTAACGTTTAAATGATTAATTTGATAATCGGCTGGACTGGAACCCGCGACATTGCCGAATGGAGAGGGGGCGGGGGAAGGGGGGCTGAGTGGCCGTAGATCCGCTGTAAATAAAGGTAGAAAGATGCCGTTTGGGCTTTAAGTGAATCTTGGATTTAGGCATTCAATTTCATTAATGGTGAGACGCTCACAAGTGGCCTTACTAAAATACAGTGATGTGCGTGCTCGTTCGTGGGGAAAGCGGGAGGGGGTGTACCTTTGAGTCAGTGACAAATTAATAATGTAGCTCCGCTTCAAAACGATCTAGGAGAGTGCTGCTTGTAACATACGGTCCTGGCGCTCATGGAAATCGAAGCCGCAACCTTCGAGGGGTCGATCATTTCGCTGACACAGAGCGAAGGCGTTGACAGCAAAAGGAGCAAGCGCTGATATAAATGACTTGTGTATACGTTGTTGCTGTAGGTATTGCGATTGCAATTATTACTTAAACAGTCAAAACAATTGTGCGAGGTGCACATTTTGTACCTAAACGTATTCTATATATCTAGGAAAGCATGCGGAAAGCACGGAATGAAGTTCAAGCATCAGTGCGCCTCAAGCAAGCCTCAGGAGCTAGCGCCGCCGCGCTGACGCGTCGCCGCGTCTGCTCTGTGGTTGCGCGCCCTTCCCCTCCACCTATGCGAGGTGACGCGCCTGACGCGTAGGCGCTTGCGTACGCGTAGCGACGCGTGCCTGTGGTTAAGCCTTTAGCCGCTTCGCCTAGTTGAGATGTGCGCTTACCGTCTGCAACGTAGGCATCGGGACTTCGGCTCGAGTTAGTTAAAACTGCTCGGGTTTGCCGTCAAGCACTAGCTCCCCGGGAACATCAGCGCCGCAACTCCATAGACCTCAACGCTGTGCCGTACCAGACTACCGCACCAGACCGTCGTGGACCCTTCGACGCTGCCGGTCATCAGCACGTATGCCTTCATGTTTATACCCCTGAACTTTCTCCTTGAACTTTAACTTTTGTAGATTAGATTCCTGAATTGTTGTGATTACCCTAGTTATTCTTTGTTAGTTTATTTTTCTTATTTGTTTGTTGTTCTCGCGCTTTAGTATTTTTGTCAAGCTCTTTCATCGCTGTTATATTCTTAGCTGAGTGAAGTGTTGTTTCCCTTGTATTATTTGCGCTGCCCTACCATTATAGATTAAATTTTGTTGTTTTGTTTCTGAAACCACGACTCTGATGCTTTCACTGTGTCTGCTTGCGTACGGAACGACCGAAACTGCCGTGGTTCCCTTCACCGACTTCGCGCCGGGGAGCTTGAACACGGCCCTGTAACAAATACATATACTTAAAAGGACAGAAAGTTGAGCGAGTTGGTAAGGATCCATAGTCAAAAGAAGAGGCGCGCAAGACACGGACACAAGGGGAAGAGTGAACAACACGAACGCCGACTAACAATTGATGCAGAGCACAGAGGCGAAAAAGAAGACAAACAGCTTATCTGCGCATGCTCGGAATGGTAGCGCCACCTGTCAAACGATTACACGTGCCGGTCTACGCGATAGGCAACTGCTAAGGCGTTCTATCTCCTCTGTGTTCAAGCTAATAGGCGGCAGACTCACGCACGCACTTCCACTACTACTGACCCATATACTGGCCGCTTACGTTGCGATTAACTATATTTCAATCACGTGCGGCTCATATCCGTAGTGATTGGCCAATTGTATACGGGTATGCACCGCAGGTGTTTTTTTTCGTAAATTGTGGTTGAGATGTAGGTTTAACAAGCACGCTGGGAACAAACGAGCATGCTGATCTCCGAAGGCAACCTGCCAAGGGGCAGGAATCGAACCCAAGTCCCCGAGGTGCCAAGCAGGCCCGCTACCACTATAGGCTACCGCGGCTCCTCCCACGCGTACAGCCCATAACCCTATTGCGCAAGCAGTTGTGATGATTGTGCTAGTGATTCATATCTGGGGTTTAACGTCCCAAAACCACGATCTGATTGTGAGAGCTGCCGTAGTGTAGGGCTCCGGAAATTTTGACCACCTGGGGTTCTTTAACGTGCACTAACAACGCACAGTACACGGTCCTCAACATTTCGCCTCCATCGAAATGCAGCCGCCGCGGCCGGGATTCCATCCCGCAACATTCGGACCACCAATATTGTGGTTCGGTAACATCAGCTGCGCTTCTGGTGTGTGTTAAAGGGATACGGACACAAAATCTGAAAATTTTCCGAAAATGCTGAAAATGAATCCTCAGTGCACGACTACACTGAAAAGAAGTAGTCACTTCGCTCATTTTTCAGCGGATGGCTTTATTTTTGGCGTTTCTGTGAGTGCGCGCCACGCCCCCCGACCGGCGCGGATTGGAAGGCGTGACGTCACGGCACACTCGTCTGATAGCCAGCCCGCCGGCCGCGGTCAATCGAAGCCATAGAGTTTCCTACTAAAATACTAGAGGGAAAACTGGCGCTGCGATCGTGAAGCTGCCATGGGAATGATGGGTATGACATGGATTTGTCTAGTCTTCGTACCTGCGGCTTCAAACGTTTTGGTGGATTTGTTTATTCCTGTTTTTAACTTCAGTGACGCGAGTGACGTTACTACACTTTTTTATTACGCGACGAAGGCATCGTCTGCAGTGTACGCTTTACTGCCTTTGCTGCTAGAGATCATCAGACTGTCGCATGTACCAAAGTCGTTCGCAATGATGAGGCGCCATTCAGTGTTTCGTTGTTGTGTTTGTGGACGGATGGCTACACATATTATTTGCGACGGTATTTTACCCAACTTTAGAAATATTCGCGCTGCGTCTCGCGAACCTTATCGATGCGGTTTTGCTGTTTTTGTTTTTATTTTCTTTTGCATCACATGCGACAGAATATGTAACCTTAGGGTCGCTTGCACGGCTGACATACATCCCTTGTCAGATGGCTGTTCGTATATCTTGTACGACGGCATTTCAATTCCGCTGTCTGATTAACTCAACGCCGACCGAACGCGCCAAGCAGGCGCACAGTTATCGCGCGTAGTAGACGCCCAGTGGACGACAGACAGACGCGCCTGCGGACGACGCTGAAAAGTCAGCTCAGAAAGGTCAGGTGCAGTTTCCCATGGAGTTTAACGGCACGATTGTTTGTTTAACACCACGTTTTTTTCACAAAACCAACCATCAAGCGATGGGCGATACTGCGCTTCTGCTACGGCCTCGCGCAGGGGCTTGACCAATGCATATAGTTTGAAAAATACAGTGGAGCACTTGCCCTGCACTAAAAGAAGCGAGCGAAAGCCCGTTTGTTATATTTAGAAGACACATCTACCTTTTACTTACTTGAATATGTCAGCACGTCACTTACAAGAGCAAATATTTTTATTTTATGTTCGAACACAACTACATCTGGAACTTAAACCTTTATGGATGCTGCTAAATCTGGGCACAAGCAGAGGAGGAAACATTGCCATATCGCACAATATTGCTAAATTTCTGAACGTGCAGCATTTTTCTAACCCTGAAAGAGCAATAGTACCTGCGCACGCACATAGTTATTCCAAAATCTCTCGTTTTGGTGCAATATTTTGTCGTAAACGAACTATTTTTCTGAAGTGGCAAAGCCATATGAAGCCAGAAGAACGAAGACTAGGCAAATCCATGTCATACCCATCATTCCCATGCTGGCTCAACCGCCTTGTTTGAAACGCTCATAGACACTAGCGCCAGTTTTCCTTCTAGTATTTTAGTAGGAAACTATGATCGAAGCGCGCCGACGCCGCCATTGCGAGCATGGAGTCGAGTTCTGGTGCCTCTACCTCTACCATGGGTGGCTGTGGCATTTACAAGGGAAATGCTACGCCAACGATCAGTTCATGAAACGCGACGCCTGATCGTGCGAGACCTATGAGAGCCTGTCATTTTTTGCGTCAAGTTGAAAAGCAACGGGTGAAAAAACAATGTAGATGAATGCGCTGCGCGTTTTAGACCACTACCCATGCATGCTATAGTGTGGGGTTCGTTCAATGGCTGTGTTCTTTATATTTTAATATGTGTTATCATTAAAACAGCGCTGATATGCTTTCGTTCGATGTCATACGCAGCGAAAGTGTGCACAATATCACAATTTTGTTTTGTGACAGATGCATGCGTTCGCAGTTTGAAGAATTTCTGTTGTTGTTGTTGTTGTTTTGTGGGGTTTAACGTCCCAAAACCAGCTCTGATTATGAAAGACGCCATAGTGGAGGGCTCCGGAAATTTCGACCACCTGGGGTTCTTTAACGTGCGCTGACATCGCACAGCACACGGGCCTCAACATTTCGCCTCCATCGAAATGCAGCCGCCGCAGCCGGGATTCGATCCCGCGACCATCGGATCAGCAGCCGAGTACCATAGCCACTAGACCACCGTGGCGGGGCTTTGAAGAATTTCTGTCACAACCGGAGA
Organism: Hyalomma asiaticum; assembly: GCA_013339685.2. Taxonomy (NCBI): domain Eukaryota; kingdom Metazoa; phylum Arthropoda; class Arachnida; order Ixodida; family Ixodidae; genus Hyalomma; species Hyalomma asiaticum. The sequence continues at coordinate 349,459,827 of CM023481.1, read as the reverse complement.
ATATGTGCCGAGCCAATGAAATGATAATTTCTCTTCTTTCAGCAGATGCTCCTGCGATCACCGCTGCGATGACATGCCTTGATCTTCCCTTGAACTTGTCCAGAATAACTCCGTTCGTTTTATATTGTCTAATTATAACAGAACTGCGAGCATATCAACTATTGAAGTTTCCCTTGAGCTTCCTTCTTTAACATCTCGTAGAAACGTTTTCCTTATAAGACAGTTTCACAAGATGTATCACCATTTCTTCCTGCACGAACAACTACTTCTTCGCCCACAGCACACATCCCGCCGTATTGATCACCACCGCAAAGTAGGCATCCCTTCAACTAACACAAAAACTTTCTTCACTTCATTTTTGCCTGTAACGTCAAAGGAGTGGAACAGACTTCCCGGAGACAGCGTTTCTATAAATGATGATCATTTGTTCCGTAATGCATTAGCCAGCATTGTATGATTAGGCTCTTTTATTGTATTAGCTAACAATGTATTACACGAGTTTCAGTTGTATGCTCTAAATGTATTCACTGCTTTTTGCTGAACTACTTTTCTGTTACCCACCCCCCTCTGTAATGCTATTTGGCCCTGAGGGTTGAATAAATAAATAAATAAATAAATAAATAAATAAATAAATAAATAAATAATGACTTCACCATGGCATATCACGCAAATGACTTGGTGACTGCTGCGTATTCGCAGATGCGCAGAAATGCTCACCGAACGCGGTGGCCGCTCTTTCGGGCTCAGTAAACATTTCGTCGCCTTGCTTTATCTTTGTCGTGGGCGCTGGGCACTCCTTGTTAAAGAATAGACCGATCTCACCGCGTGATCTGCGCATGCGCGAGTTTCCAGGAGCGGTGCCGCCGCCATCTTAGTTGTAGTTCTCAAAGGGCAGCTGCTACGGCTGTGCGTGCTGCATTCTATAAGTTTACTGGGGTTTTCACCTATCCTCGACGTGGACGACGATTGAACGCGTCAGAAAACGATGTCCGAACCTCCTGTGGCCGTGTTTCATTTAAATTTGTCACGCGATGTAGCGCTGTTAGAGAAAAAAAAGAAAAAAAAGGTTGGAATGTAAACATGTGACCTGGTCATGATCTCGTCCTTAGTGCGTGCGCCCGTGTCGCTTCGAATTGCTGTTACCCGTATTCGCTGAATTATTCGCACTAAAAAAAAGAAAGTAAAGATGTCTCAGAGCACGTATCGTACATAAATAGAACGCCAAGAGCGCGGAATGGTGAAAACTGAAGACTCAGTCCAAGGAACGACTTTGCGCTTGTTTTGTCAAATAAAAACTTCACATGCACAGTGTGTTAGTACAGGGCTTCGATCACAGTGATACGCCAGATGTGAATGGGTGGAAAACGATCGCGATGAAGAGGTTAAGGCGCGTCCACCTTGGCGGAACGATGACCTGCTGCACACCGTTAGCGAAAGCTTACGGGCCGCTGCTAACATCGCGAACGACAAGCAGTTCGTGCTGCATCAAGTACGGGTGAGTCGGTGAGCAACTGGCGACAGGTGCAAAACGACGAAAAAGCGGCAGTCCGCTCTGCCCGCCGCCCTCACATTCGGAGGCTCGGCGCCGATGTCGTCGCTAGGCCTTACCGCTTCAAAACTGCGTCGACAAACTCAGTAGGCATATGACCCTATGTAGGCCGCTCGCGCACATAAGATGACACATTTTGTCACTGGTATTTACTCTTTAACTTGTGCTCGCAATAAAATCACACAATGAAAACCGAAACATCGGCGGCACCGATGGTTGCTATTGATGCCGGCGTGGCGTATCAATAGCCCTGCGCAGCGTCAACTATGCGCTAAGCTGGGCTTGTATCAGATCTTTCGTTCACGTTGACGCTTGACTGTCGTTATCGCTCGCAAGAAGTCAAGCATTTTCTAGTGAGCACAATTTTGTCCACAACACAAGCTGTATCCCCTCCGACGCCGCTGGCGGAGATCGCCCGGCAAGGTGATCATGCACACGGGTCCGTCCGTGATGTGCCTGAGCTGTTATGACGCTGTAGGGCATTGCTAAAGTGTCATGCATAAAAAACACAAAATTCACAAACACTGCTGAACAAGCCATGTGCCGTACGAGCCGGTCTGTCCGACGCACCAGTTCCTGCCGGAGCTTGACAGTCTTCGCGAACACGAGAAAAACCGAAGCGCTTTTGTTTCAAGCTGTTCTTGTAGCATCCCGGCACATAAGACGTAAATCTAACCATCAAAACTCTTTGAAATAAGGCCGACAAAGCTCGTTAACGCCGTTCGCCGATGCACCAGCCACGCATTTGAGCGTACCGCGACTGCCGCGAGTACTACAAGTTCCGGCATGCACTGCGGCAGCGGTGGCGCGGTGAAACAGCGCGGTGAGATCGGTCTATTCTTTGCCACCAGCGTCTCGTGTTACCTGTGTTTTTAAAATGATATCCTAGTAGTAATTCCGCTTAGCACGTCTTAATAAAGAAGATAGCGTCGCTGAGTATTTCTGAGAGCAGGATTTTAATACGAGATTCACAGGCTGCGATATTAGTTTGTTATGAAGGTTATTCTTTTTATTAATGGACTTCAACAATGAGTTACTTATCAATGGATTTTTAGCTGAACGATGCCACTTCGTCGTAGTAGTGGAAGTGGCGCATTACCCTATACATGAAGCTGTTACTTTTGAGCAAGACTGAAAAGCCTTTTCCGCGCAGTCCTCATTAGTCACTAATATCAAATCTACTGCAATAATTATTTGCACAAAATTGACCGAATCGAATCGGCGTTTCGTGAAGATGTTAGTGGCCTTGATCTTTTGGGAATCCGAAATGCAAGAAAAACAGGATTATGATCTGTAATGCCAGGATCTATCACACCTGCGATGTGATCAGTTAAAATATTGGAGATTCGAGCTATTAGTGTACTAGAACCTAGCAAATCTTTCCTAGTTGGTGCTGAAATACGCGAAGTAAAGCCAAAGCAATATAAACAGTTGATGGATTCCAAGCAAGATGCACTGTTAGGATCAATTATATTTATAGTAAAATAACCACATAAGACAACGTTCTTATTTTATCTCGCTACGTTATTAAGAATGTTGCTTAGTTGATTCCAAAATCAGAATACGATGAATTCAAGCCAAACCGATTCACGTAAAGTATCGTTGAACGTGACGTCAAGGCGACGTGTGTAGGTTAGGGATGAGTAACAAAATCTGGCACCACCATCACCACGACAGAACTCACGGTTACAGTGTCCAGAATAAAAACCTGGCAAACCATACAAACTACCCTTGTTGCCAGATATCCGAGTAAGTAGGTTTAGGGATGAATGCTTATAGAATATCTAACAGAATATACGATCTCCTGCGCATGCAATTCGAAATACGCGAATGTCATCCGCTTTCCTGGCTTTGATTGTACCACTGTTGGTCCAAAGATGTTTCACTGATTTGCTTTCTTAAGCGCAAGGGACTGTCCAAAAAGGCACTTTCGCTTTGGCGTGAGGTGATCGTTCACATATACGCAGGTTTAGGGCCCTTACTCTGAAGAAATCCTACATGCGCGGCAGACAGCCGCGCCTTTCTTGCCTTCTTAGCGAACTCAGCCTTCCTGTTTCTCGAAAAATCACGCAATAATGTTGCTTCCATTGCTTTCAGGCACGCGATGAGTGGTGTCAGCAATTGGACAACCAATGTTCTCACGGATAACTTGGACGACTGCCAGGCAGCTCTCACCCTTGGTCTCAGGGATTCCTTTCAGCTCAACATTATTAAGTCGCGAATATTGGTCAAGATCACACATCTATTTACTGAGTTTCTTATTCTCATCCCTCAGAACCTTGTTTTCCTTAGTTAGTGCCTCATTGTTATTATTTACACGCTCGGAGAGGTCAGTGAACATCACAAGGCTTGTTTTCATCTCGGGAACCTGCTCCGCAAGAGCCTGCATTTCATGTGCTAGTTCCGCGCAAGTCGGCATTCTCAAGATAAGTAATGAAGCTAAACACAAAATACAATACAACAAACACAAACATAAAATAAAACTATACTAGCTGTACTAAAGGCAGCAGTGGAAGCGGAAAAGAAACCGCAATACAGAAAGGAGCGTATCGAGAAGCAACGAACCTTGGCGGAGCGAACACAATGGTCATTTCTTCTACACAGCCGCAACCACTGCTGCTAAAATGACGAATGATAGCAAACGATGGCGTACTTGTAGGGCTCTTTGTCCGGAAGATGGCGAACGTAGTGGTTGAACATTAGTGACGTATTGCACGTGCCGAGGATACAGTAGCGACAGCTAAGCAGTGCTGTCGAGCAAGTCGTGCAGATAAGATTCACCACCTGGACGAAGCGTACGCAAGGGTCAATGCTTCTACAGTGCCGCAACCACTGCTGCGAAAAAAAAAAAGATTGTTTGTGGAAAGACTCAACGAATCTCTATTTTCTAGTGCAATAGGACGCCAGAACTTTGCGGGCGATGTGAGAAGAACGTTTGTTATGGAGCCTTTCCGGTAGTGGTCTTTAGCTTTTGAAATTATGCTTTTGAGCTGCATGCGCAATCTTTGCATTTTATCTGTGCTGTTCCTTGAGAGGCGTCGTTTCTGCTGTTTTCTTGCTTTGTTCTGCTTACGACGTAATCGGATAATTTCTTTTCTTCTCCAAGGATTAGAATTTTGCAGTACTTTTTGTTTGCATGGAACGACATTATTCATGCATTTGAACAGCAACTCGTTAAAAAAACGCCATAGGTTAGATACTCAATATTCGGCGGATTCGTAAAGTGAAGCAAACTAAAAAAAAAAAAGGCTTTTGTCCATAGCATCCAAAATGTCAACGTCTTAGGCATGAGAGAAGACAAAAATCTTCCTTTCTTTTTTGGATCCTGTGTTTTGTCTTAAAATCTATTTGCATATTTAAGGACACCATTTTATGGTCAGATATGCCTTCCAGTACCTGAACGTGTGGTTGCGACGCATAATTCCACATCACTGCAATAAACTACAGTGATCGACTATCATTCGACATGCTTCTGTCCATCTTTGCTCGATTCCTCAGAAATATTTGAACGAATTACGCTTATGACGCACGCAACAACTCATCGTAGTGGGCACTTCGGAAAAGTAGAAGTCTATGCACCGTAACGTGAGTTCCAACGTTACGTTGTACCATGAGCTACCATTCAGTCCCCACGGTGCTCTCGGCCTTGCTGTTTATCCCTCATCAAGCATACACGTACACATGCTCTCTGCTTTGCTTTGCAAGTGCTTTGCATGCACTTTGCATGTTCACCCACTTGGCTGGATGCCAAGCAATTCGCCATAGGGGAATTTTCTCGCGAACTACTTCGCTTGACACCGACTTCGACACTTCGTGAGATCTGCAGGATTTTACTTGTCTCCCTTTCGTTCACACAGGCGTCCGAGGTAAACCACATAATCGAAAATGTCATGCAGTAGAGTTGAGGGACACCAAGTTTGTATTTTTTTTTCATCTTTACGCTCATTGTTTCGTTTGCGCTCTACAAAAAAAAAGAACAAAAAGCGGAGGCCCCGGGGGGGGGGGGGGGGGGTCCTGAAGATTGCTGTTCTTCGTGTTTTTGGTTTTGTTAATTTCTTTTAGGGCTTGTTCCTCGCATTAAAGGGACTGTCTACCGCTCGGGAAGCTTTTTTAGAAAGTGGAAAGAATGGGCAGATCGTGCGTGACGTTTACGGGAACGAGCGCGCTTTTACCTTACAAAAAAAAGAAAATATGTCTTTAATTTTGCTCTGAAAGTATTGCAAAAAACGCCGCTAGCGTCACCAACAGTGTGTTCGTCAATTTGCTAGTATAACAGAACCAACCCACGCAGGCAAATATATTCTGATGAAAAACAATTGCGTGTGTCTTACAAGTATACTTCACCATATGAGACACCTTTTTATAACGTGCAAGAACACTTCGTTCTTCTTTTCGCTGCTTTCGGGGTGGCGCAAGTGGCTCTGCTTTCGAATTCGTCTGCCTGTACAGGCACGTAGTACGGCGCTCGTCATGCATCGGGCGCTGCATGTCCAGGGTTGCGCCCCAACTTTCCCTTGCCTCTCCTCCTCGCCACCTCTGGAATGTCGTCCCTGGAACTGGTTCCTGTTGAGAAGAGGCCTCCCGCGCCTGAAAAGGTTGCCAGGAAGAGGACGACGCATCCTTAGGGTGGTTAGACCCATTCTAGCCACTCTAGCATCGGGCACGGTAACCATTGTTGCCGGCGTCTCTACACGCAGAAAAGGAGCGACTTCGTAGATGAAAAAATTCTGTTTCAATAATTTGTACTCAGTTTGTGGAGAAACGACTGCACGCTGGGACACTTCGTAATGTACGCTTTCTATTTAGCTGAAAAAGGGGAAAGCGATGAACGACGGTAGAAAGTCCTTTCAATGTTTTTGATCCAGGTGGCACGCACGCATGACACGTGTTCAGGAATAATACAAACCTTCGTTGCGTGTTATAGAAATTGTGGTTGCTTACGAGATGATGAGGCAGATACATGGAAACGCAGGGTGACTTTGCACACTCTAAAGACGTCATCGTTTCTGCAATAAATATACAGTTGCAAGTCACCGCTCTCCCCGTCTTCTATAAAAACGTCATCGTTTCTGCAATAAATATACAGTTGTAAGTCACCGCTCTGCCTGTCTTCTGTGTCTGTTCATTTGCCCTCTATGCCCAGTTAATCTACAAAGACGTTCTGACTACAACATACGCGTGATGCGATCACCTAATTCATTCATGTACGATGTATATGTTGCTGGATAAGTAGAATGACAAGATGACGACGCTTGTTGACTTCTCCACTCTAGCAGAAGATCAAACGAAAAAAAAAAAATCGGTCATGGAAAGCGAAGCCTTCCAAGACGCTAATGCCATGTTATTGCTGCCGAATATGATCGACCCTCCAAGTAGCTCGCACGCCACCAGTGTTCCAGGCTTAGGATTAACGTCACTAGCAGTATTATATTTGTTTCACTTATGCGTCAACGCTGCGCAAACTGGACCTCGGGTTCATCGTAGAAGAGCGTGTGACAAAGCGACCGGTCGCTGCATCAGAGCACGTCGACAAGTCCAAGAAAGGTAATAAAAACCAGCGTCAGTAGCGCAATAAAAGCGGATGCACAAGAAGTGCCTTGTAGCTTACTCCGGCTGGTGGAGCTCTCAGTGCCATCGATCCAACAAAACGAAAGGCCCCGCCACGGCGGGGCCTTTCGTCCTGCTGCTGATTATAAAGTTGCTGATTATAAGGTCGTGGGATAGAATCTGGGCTGCGGCCCGTGTACTGTGGCGATGTTAGGGCACGTTAAAGAACCCCAGGTGGTCGAAATTTCCGGAGCCCTCCACTACGGCGTCAATATCGTGGTTTTGGGTCGTAAAAACCCAGAAAGTCATTATTACTCCTTCTACTTTTCTAAGGCTATGTAGGTAATTTAGATAGCAAATACTCACCGTCGGTTAGCCAAAATTTATTAATGCAAAAGCAGTAAAAAAACTGTTAACTACGATTTCACTAATACCCATCGACATAATAGCTCAGACTGTAATTCTGTTGCGAGGAAACTTCTCAATTACGAGTTACAAGGAAACCCAAACAATTCCAGTACTTTCTAGAGAAGGCGCCAAAGCGCCGCCTGTGCGCGTGACGTTTGAACAGGCATGGAAAGCTTTCACTGCTCGCGGATGCCGACAGAAAGAGCTATGACGTCAGCGCTAGGGTAAACTGCGCCGCTGCGCGCGTTGGCTCTTCAAACTAATTGATTGATTTTTGAGGATTTACGCCACAAAACCAGCTCCAATTACGAGAGACGCTGTAGTGGAGGGCTCCGGAAATTTTTACCACCTGATGTTCTTTAACGTGCACTGACATCGCACAGTATACACGGGCCTCAACATTTCGGCTCCATGAAAATGCAGCCGCTGGTCTCTTCACACTGGTGTGATGAATGTGGTACCGTGTTCTGGTGATGAGGATCTACGCGAACTGATGAGGAACTGATGATGAGTACTGATGAGGATCTACGCGAACTTGTACCCGGAACCGAGAGAGGCCACGCAAGACAGGGGCAGAGTGGGAACTAATAAAGGAATGTTGTGTCACGACACCTGCGCGCAGTTGTGTTAAGAGCATGGCAATCGATTGCGAAGGCGATGAAAACGGGGCACGATAATGCTATCGCGTTCCACTCTTACAGAGGAAGCGTCCTCCCAATTTTTTTTTGTCTTTTTACGCGAATACGTTAATGTCCATGTACTGCATGTTTGGGTCTAGTGCAATCTACATCTACTGTATTTACCTTCTTGTGGACTGTTTCGTGGGACACTTTAGGGGCCTGGGCTGTCGGCTTCTAATGTGTCGCTTTAAATGCGTGATAGGAACAGGTTGGACAGGCCGCTTTTCATGCAAGGGGGAAAAGGCGACTCACTCCTGCAAGCCCTCAACCCACTATACTGACACGCTTGGCCACAATCCATTGCTACATTACAGTGATTATGCGCAGAGAGAAAGAAACAAAGCCTTGTTTTCGCTCTTCTGTTTCGGATTACAGAGAAGTGGGTCGGCTGTCGCCCTCTACCCATTACACACCATCTTTCCTTTCAGCCCAGTGCTGCATCTCAGAACAGATAATCAGCAGATTAGAACAAATAAACACAGGACCAGAGTGGATAAACACAAACCCCGGTAACAGCATTTACAAGACAATGGCTGTGCCCGGTCCCGGGCTTTCACAGCATTTATTATTCAAAAACAGGCATAGACAGAAACAAATGCATCTGATTGCCATCATATATTTCGCGTAGAAGGGACCATCCCTTGACAGTTCGCGAATTTCCTTTGAAGAGTGACACCTTGCGGTGTTCATTATTTTTTTTTAGGACCACGAGCGAGTGGAATTCTTTTCCGTCAAACATTGTTGAAATAAAAAGTAATGATGACTTTTACCGCACTTTGTGTACAGAAATGAATGACTTGATTTAGTGATGTGTGTAACACCCCCCCCCCCCCCCTTGCTGTAATGCCTGCAAATGGCGACGCCCGCACCGAATAAATAAATAAATAAATAAATAAATAAATAAATAAATAAATAAATAAATAAATAAAAAGGGGCACATGAGCTAATCACCCGGGAGAGAGTCCGAGAACAGATGGATCAGTTCGCCGAAAATGACCCTACGAAAGCTTGGTCGATAAAGTTCTAGGTCCCTTTTGTGCACTAGCAAAACTCCAGCAGCGGTTCAAGGAGAGAGTCACAGCCGAGGGTGATCAAAACAAAACAAATATATTCTCAATAAATTGGTAGTTACACAAACAAGCACAGCCGCAGCCCTTCACCATACAAATACAGATGGGTTACAACACGGAACCAACTATCACCAAACATACAAGCTCACGCATTACAGTCAGACATTAAAGGGATTGTCCGGTGATACTGTAAACATGACGAACTGTTAGGAGTGTCATGAACTTGTGCATGTGCGGAACACAGGGGTGATTTTTCTGAGCGAACTGGAGCTTTCGATAGTTTTATTCAGCTTTTCATTGGCATGCGTACGAAACTCCAACGAAACTCCATGGCGATGCCTGTACCGAATTAATAAATAAAATAAATAAAAAGGGGCACATGGCGCGCCCGATGAGCGACGGCCATTGCAGCATGACGTCACACGGAACCGTGCAGGGGACTCTCGAAGCTGTCTGCCCTGTACTTCGTTGCACAGTTCGCTCGGCGCTGCTCATTGCTCGCGCCTATATATGCCTCGTTGATTAAACAAATGTCAATAAAAGTCCCTTTATTATCATTATTATTTCAACAACAGTGAATTACGCGTGCGGTGATTGCGCTTCGAGATCGATGCGTTTTGCCTTCGGTGCGCTGTTGTGGCAGCGCTTTGCTCTTGGCGTTTCACGAGTTTTTTTCCCTCACTGCACGTTTTTGTTGTTGTTTGTGGCCGTATGTATTAAAGAAACAGAGCTGTGATAGTTATCTGGCGCCGACAAGTAGAGACACCACTCGTTCCGACGATGAAGAGTATGAATCTCCGCTTGCGTTAAACCAACACCACCTAGATAAGTTGAAGGCCACCGCACGCTTCCATGACGTCACGGACTAGAGATCGGCCTGGAAGTCAGCTTCACCGCACGCGGTTTTCTCGCCTGGCGATCAGACGAGCTGTTTTCGAAGATACCACCTCTTTTGTGCCAGTTAACTGTTATTGTTTAAGATGCCCCAATTAATAGATGTACTCTTGGTGAGGATGACCCATCGTTTTCAGGCTCATTAAGGCGTAAGAAGCCTCAGACCTTTGTCAATTGCTTCACTGAACAGCGAACATAGCACTCTTGCTTCTTTTTTCTCCCCAAAATTATATTTTGCACTCAGCTTTGAAGCAACAAACCAATTCATTTGGCATTACAGCAACTTCGTAATCTTCAACAAATTCGTTCGAATGTCATGTCCTGAGATCCAACCTGCGGCATGGGTTTCTTTTTCATTATTTCCAGTCAGTTCTCCTACAATGACAAAATCGTTACTATGTTGACTTCCCCATGTTTACAACTAGTTGTTTACCCCTACACTTTCCTCAGTTGTGGTAATGTTAGCTTCCCTCCTATGTTATTCTTTAGCTACTTCATGCTGCCCGGATGCGTCAAAATGAATTTGAAAGACTTCGAAGAGATATGAATGAATACAGGGAATGAAGATTTTATTTCAGCACTTCACACATAAACATACAATGAAGCTGTCACCAAGTTGTGTGACGTGGATATGCAACTCAAGCTCAGAAAAACCAAGTACAATTTTTTCACCACCACCGTGTGTGTGAACCAGCAACAAGCAGTAATTGACATATACATATTCATCATACGAAAGGGAAAAATTTTGTAACACAAGTTCTCACTCAATACAGTGCTATATGCAGCAATCGCTTGTTACCAAAACAGCACGTACAAAACATAAAATAGATTATACAGAGCTATAATAATGATGGGTACAAGAAGCATTCACTACTAAAAAACGGTTGCAATTATACACGTCCCTCAAACAAAAGCGAAACATTTTTGAAACACAAGTTCTCACCCAATACAGTGCTACATGCAGCAGTAGTTTAGTGGTACAAAAAGAACATGCACAAAGCTTAAGATGGCTTAATACAGAGCTATCATAATCGCGTAATTTTATTTATTTATTTATTTATTTATTTATTTATTTATTTAAACATACCCTGTCGGAAAAAAACAGATGCCGGGCATGTTGGAAAACACTATAGTGGATTAATGTAGTGGGTGGTGCTGGGTGATGCCGGGTGTTGGGTGTGTTGGGCAAGATGGGTGGATGGTGGGTGTTGGGCATGTTGGGTGGTGGTGGGTGTAGGTGGGCAAGCTGGGTGTAGGCGGGCAAGCTGGGTGTAGGCGGGCAAGCTGGGTGTAGGTGGGCAAGCTGGGTGGCTGGCCAGCGGTAGAGGCAGAGAGCCACGGGCTTCTTAGATGGACATAATTAGGAATTCTACTTTTGCTCATGCAGGTACATTAGCAAACTTACATTGATGGCTGAAATAAACCACATAAATCAAGCACAAGGAAGACATTGTGGCCCACACATTTTGTTCTAAATATGTTAAAAGGCCAAGCAGGCATTTCAGTGCCTTTCTTACAAAAAGCAGCGGATAATTTGGCTAATAAAATTAATTTATTTTGCCTAGAGACATTTTTTTTGAGTCACCCGGACTTTCTTTGCTGTGCTGCTTCGGTGAAAAAGCTCCGTAAGTACCACCTTATGGCGGCAATGCGGATATCCTTTGGCGGACCTTCGCCGTGAAGTTCCACATATTTCTGCAGGCAACCTGCAAAATATTAAGAGCCACATCAAGCCAAAAAGGAACAGCACTTGAGAAGAACAATCACTGTACTGTCTGAAGTGATACTATCATTTTTTTCATATTAGTAAACTGACATCCCAACTAAACAGCATGTGTGCTGCAATCACTATGTGTAGCAATACGCAGGCTGAATGTGTGCGGCATGATTCACTTACTTTTAACCATATCCACCTTTTCTGGTGTTGCTGGAAGTTTTTCAATGCCTGTAGAAAGGCTGCGGCACGCCTGGCCCGTCAAGCTGCGCTTGGCAGCTTCAGCAGCGGGCCAGAAGTACCGTGCTTCAAGGCAACATTTTCCATCCGTGTTGTCCTTCATGCCCAATTTTGACCTGCACGAAAATATTTATGAAAGTATTAACTCTTTTTGAACAATATGGCCACACCGATACAATTAAAGGTGAGTAGACAAGAATTATAATGCAAACCTTCGCTGCCCATAGGTACGTGTAAAACAATCAGCAGCAAAGTAAAACACAGAAATGCACACACAAAAGTAAATTTCAGGATGATTTTTATGTGTGCAAACCAGCTTCTCTGCCATCTGCCATTTATATAACAAGAATTAATTACTCTGCTACATCAGCAGCACTGCCCCAAATTAAAGGACTGCAGTCATCATGTGGCCCCAGGAGACAAATGTTGGCATCAACCCTGATGCAAGAACTTCCATTGATAAACACTACATTTTCATTACATTTACTACTCCACAGGGATGATAGTGATATTAACTAAATTTTTCACCTATGTAGACATGCGCAAAAAGAACTCCCAACCATTCACAAAAGATTACTTCTACATGTTTCATCAAACTAAAAGAAATGGAAATTAATGGTAGTTATCTCTCAATAACAGAAAAATCTGAGCTTTTCGCATGAAACTATAAGCTCGATAAGTTGTATGTAATGTCACCTGGCCATCAACTACTCTAAAAAGGCCCTCCAGCACTGCAAGTTCAGCTGCAGGCGCTGCCCCTACTGCCACTGGCACCTGGTGAACTACAGTACGTGTGTGTGGCTTGGGACAGGGTATTGCAGCCCCGAATGGCTATCACATGAGTGGCAAGTATAATACATAAAGAGCATTGCAACAGTGGGCAAATACAATACATAAAAGCGCATAACAAAATACGCTGGACATCAGTTATTAGAAATATAGAAAAGAAGTCATCATGCGACGAAGATTGAACATTAACCAGGCAAAGCCATTCCACAATTCTATAGAACGAACAAAAAAAAAACTATATTTAAACGTCCTCGTACGATGGCTAAAAGTACAAAAAGTAGATGTACAAAAAGTGTTCACTACTGAAAAACGATTGCCATTAAACAATACAATCAGCTTTCAGCTCTTGAGAGATTGCAATTTACGCTTCTCTCTTGAAACAGTTGTTTTGTTGTTGTTTGTCTTACATAGATTTTCAAAAGGTAGTTGGCAGCTGCTGTCAAAATATGGTGCATGACTTTTTCTGGCAGGTGGTCAGAATCACAGGCTTCAAGGGCAATAAGACCTCCAGAATCCTGTAGAACGGATGACACAAGAGCAACGAGGGCCTCTTTCTGATTTGCAAGAGCAAAAAATTTTGATGCAAGCTCCTCACTCCTCAATTTATCAAGGACTATTTCCGTAAAAAGTACTGCATTCACAACAACAGCACGCGGAAATTTCAGGCCTCCTCTTGTCATACCTGCAATGAGCAGTGTGTCCTCACGGTCCAAACTGGTATTCTCGAGTATAAGGTTTGCACGACACACACGAGAGCTTTTTCAGTGTCGTATGCGCACAATACCCAGCAACATACGTTACAGCGGGAATCACTGAAGATTTTTTAGCAACATCAGCATCGGTCACTGCTATGCTGAACTGCACATGAAGTGAATCGACACTAATTGGGGGGATTGGCTGTGCAATAACGTCCAGGTCAGGCAGCACTTTTTGGAGCCTCAGCTTGTTCTCAGATTCATAGATCTGCCTGATCGAGATGTGGTCTTGAGCACCAGATAGCTGGCGGTACTTCCCAAACCTGTCCTCTAGGCTATCCGTCTGAAACTTTCCGAGGAGCACATACCGGAACTTTAGCTCTTCAAGGCAGTACACAGAGATCTCATGCAGAGCATGGCTCGTGTGCCCAAAAGCCAAGTGTGCCTCTTTCGTCAAGTGACCGGCGTCGTGCTTGAAAATCTACCGACGAATTACCCTTGAGATACTTCACAACTTCGTCAGAATTCTTTGTAAGAAAGGGGTCCCAAACGACCAGTGACTTCAAATGTTTCTGTAAAAATGTTTCAAATGTTTCTGTTTCAAAGAATTCTGACGAAGTTGTGAAGTATCTCAAGGGTAATTCGTTGGTAGATTTTGTTTTCTCTGTAGACGTTGAAGATTTGTTTTATTCTGTGCCCCATGCTGACCTGTATATTGCTGTAAGGAATGCAAAAGAGGGAGGAGAGGTGGTTGATTTCCAGAACTCCTGCGGTGTGTCGGTTTATAACTTTTTGCGTCTCCTTCAGGTTTACCTGAATGCAACGTTCGTCTCCTTTGAGGGTAATTTCTATCGCCAGAAGAAGGGTATTTGCATTGGCTCCTGCGTGGCCCAGTATTGTGCAATATCTTTTTAGCCTACGTTGACCGCGACCTTCAGCGCTGTTTTGCGGGAAAAGGTGTGCAGAAAGTGTTTAGGTACGTGGACGATTATCTTATTTGTTTAGACAAGCTAACCGCTATGACGTAAACTGAAGTTGTGGGTAACACCTTGGACAGCTTCCGAGATAATGGGAAGGGCTTGGTTTTTACGCACGAGCTACCATCAAAAGGGTCGCTACAGTTTTTAGATATTAACATGGCACTAAGGGATGACCATGTATGTTGGGAGTATGCCCCGCGTGCCCAAAAAGAGCCGTTACCCTACCGTTCTGCGCAGTTCAAGACTGTCAAGAGGGCTATCACCCATATGTTCTTAGGATCGGCGGTGGCCAAGTCTTGCCCGCACAAAATGCACTCAAGTTTCGTTAGGCAAGTACAGCGGTTGCTTTCGGCGGACTACCGGTCGGAAGTGATTCTATCTGTCACTGAGGGCCTTCTGAGAAAGACAAAGCAGTCACTGTTCGGAGAAGTGGTTGAGAAAGAAAAAAGGACCGCCACCAAACCGGTGGTAATACCGTACGCACATAAAATCGCACACCATGTGAAAAAGGTGGCGAACAGGTACGGAGTGCCTGTGGTTTTTTCTGCGCCGAAGAAGCTTGGGCAACTGTGTTCACGTGTGTCAAGAAAGAGTAAAAAGAAGAGAATTCGAGAAAAAACATCGCGTATAATATGCTAAGTGTGCCACTAAGGTGGTCTATGAGGTTCCAATGACGTGCGGTGTATCGTATATAGGACAAACAGGCCGCTGCTTCAATGACCTGGCAATGGAACACGCACGCGCTGTTAAGAACGGTGGAAGTAATATGGCAGAACATTGTGCAAAATGTAGTGATTGCGAGCCAAGCTGGAAAGAAACGAAAATTCTTGGTAGGGGAAGGGAACAGAGGGCACGTGAACTGTTAGAAGCATATTTTATTTTCAAGAAGGGCAAAGAGTGCATTAGTGAAACATCTGTTAATCTTAGAAAAGGAGGGATAAAATATCTAGACGGCTGTGTGTAATGATATGTGATGTCGGATGACGGTGGCGATGTGCTTGACTGATGGAGCATACGTGTGGTACGTGTATATATTTGTCGGCGTAGCCAAAAATAAAGGTAGATGAAAGTGAGCGCTTGTCCTGTCTCCTCGTGTCAACGTGAGTGTTGTTCCTGCGCCTATATTACCGTGATAATGAACATGCATCATCTAGCCCAGTATCAAGTTTTGTTAAACTATATTTGATATTTATTTTCGAATTAACTACAGCATTGCATTGGTAGTGCAAGCTGGCTACAAGTAAAAAAGTGGCAGATCCCACGCGCAGTGGGAATCAAGGAAATGCGAAGAACGCATCAGGAACGCAAAATGAATCTGCATTGTTGTCTCGCTATACCGATTTTGGTACATATGAAGCTAACGAAACCGCTGCAAGAGCACTAACACTGTGGCATGTAAACGATGCCGCTGATGACAGACATGTCATGATTTTCATGTTATGACCTGTATTTTATGTTCGTCATGAGGTCATGTTGTGGCCTACCAATTTTTGTGTACATCCCATTAATGAAACGGCCAGCAGAGCACCAAGACCGTGGCATGTAAATCATGCCGCTCATGACATGCATATCATGGTTTTCGTGTTATGACCTGTCATTTATGTTCGTCATGCGGTCATGTTGTGTCTTACCAGTTCTGGTATACATGCCATTAACGAAACGGCCAGCAGAGCACCAAGACCGTGGCATGTAAATCATGCCGTTCATAAAATGCATGTCATGATTTTCATGTTGTGACCCGTCAGTTATGTGCGTCGTGCAGTCTTATTGTGGCGTACCAGTTTTCGTATACATACCATCAATGAAGCGCCCAGGAGAGCACAAAGTCGTAGGCGGCTAGATAGATAGATAGATAGATAGATAGATAGATAGATAGATAGATAGATAGATAGATAGATAGATAGATAGATAGGCTCAAAGTCGCAGAAGTTCGCTAATAAATGCTTCGCATTTAAAAAGCTAAAATCGAGATAAAATTGTCTACAGTGACGCTAGCATAATTCTGTGCACTGGTGGCCTTTGACGCCAAACGTATGTCCTTAGCATCGAAGAGGCATCGCCGTCTATAAAGAAGAGGCATCGCCGTCTATAAACTCAACTTTGGTCCTTTGATGGAGCTTTGGTGGGATCGCGTGTTCGTGCAAGTGCTCTCTGAGGTCAGGAAAAGGAACGGAAAAGTGCGGGCTAGAAGCTACTGTTGTTCGTTGGAGCGGCGATTTTGGATAGGGTTGCTGCGCTTTTGAAGAAAGGATCAACGTTTAGTTTAAACCCGGCGGTGCCTCTTCGTGAGCTGCTTCCTGAGAATAGGCATTTGGCGTAAAAGGTCAGCGAGGAAAACCAGGAAAGGTGTTTATACAGTGTGGACAGTATCTCGAAGACTCTTGCAAAAGCTCAGGCTTCTCGCTTTTCGACTTCAAGCACTGATGATGTGATTGAAGATTGATGATGTGATTGATGATGTGACTGGTTAGGATGGAAGATTCAATGTCATGCCTACTTGTGCCTAAGACGAGGAAGCAGTGGAGCTGTCGTCAAGAATTTTGGACCAGTCAAGCACCAGTCCTCAAAAGTAAAGTTCAAAGCAGCTTTACTGAATAAAATGTTAGAACTTCATACTGTAGCAAAAAACGCCGCCAGTACAAACGTGGTGCTTCAGACGTGGTTTTTACGGCAAAAACTCACCTAGATGATGTTCCCTTTAGAATTATCGTCAGTGAAAACGGTTCCTGGTAGCGTCAAATCAGCTTCTTTCTTGAGAATTACTTGAAAAGCCTCACTGTTAGAGGTCCTTGTTTGATTAACTCCTCGGCTGGAGCAGTAAGCTTCCTCAAAAGTACACAAGATTTAGGCTCAGCGTTTGCCGTTGATGTGGAGGACCTGTTCTATTCCCCGAGACAAACTGTTTGATGTTGCTAGGCAGTGCACTAAGCAAAACGGGGAAGTGTCTTTTGAGAATGATGCTGGCGTCGCCGTTGACAATTTTATCTCACCTTTAGCTTTTTATTTTAGTTGTACTTTTACCTCCTGTGACAACGCCTTTTATTTGCAGCATAAACATATATGTATTGCCTTGTGCGTGGTTCCTATCATATGTAATCTGCTTTTAGCAAGTGTTGACCGCGCCCTAGTCGCTGCCTTAAGATCTTACACATTTTTCGATATGTTGAGGATTATTTTATTTTCTTGAAGAAAGATGACCATCACGAGAGTGTCCGCAGGCATTCTGTACATATTTAGGTTGTGTGGTGAAAGGTTGAATTTTACTCATGAACTACGCTAGAACGGCCACTTTGTCTTTTAGCACTAACCACGTATATCGGACATACTGGCCTACAGGATAGCAAGGGCTGATGCCGTACGATTCAGCCCATTCAATATCCGTCAAACATGATACTGCAACTCTTTGCTTAGATTCGACGCTAAAAAAGTCGTGCCCTCATACCATGCAGGAGAGTTTTACAAGGCAGGTAGGTAGAACATCTATCGAGTACAACGTAGGCAGCACCGCAGTGTCATGAAGTGTACCATCCATCAGTGTAGGCAGGTATGGCAGATTGTGTCCAAAAGTGCGTGGCCAACGACACTTCTAGCTTTTTGTAGTGACATTTGTATCTTATGGTTGTGTGGTACTTGTGCAGTTGGGAGAAGTGTGCCATAGTATCTGGATTGAAAGACTGTGCACCATAGTGTGTTATATTTTGTAAAGTATAGAGACAAGAAGTCAGCTGAGAGGTGATGCAACACGTGCGTGAGCGGCGGGGTGTTTTAAATGTGATTTGTAATGAGGCTGTGCGCATTGTGGAATATGTGCCTGCTATTGAAATTGATATAGTGCGTTAGAGTGATATGATTCAGGTTTTTAAGAACTGATATGGCAGTTAGGGCCACCATGCTGGTGACGCATATGCAAGATATGAAAGTATAACTTGTCGATGTGGGTGTTTGCTGCTGAGGAAGTGGTGGAATATCACGAAGTTTAAACACCGGGGTACGAAAATTTCAGCCTTCTCATGAAGGTAGTCGATGTGGGTATGGGAATTAAGTAACCAGTCAAACACGACACCTGAGAGTTTTATGCTGAATTTCTTTCACCAGTCATTATCAAAGTATATGAATTATGATTTGTTCATCTTTATTTTAGCGAAGCATTTCTTGGCGAACCTGAGTCACTTTGAACGTATCTATCTATCTATCTATCTATCTATCTATCTATCTATCTATCTATCTATCTATCTATCTATCTATCTATCTATCTATCTATCCGCCTACGTCTCGATGCTCTCCTGGTCGTCTCGTTCAACCGGTATACACCAAAACTTGGATGGTAGGGCACGAACGTATGACGAACATAAATGATTGATCTTTGCATCTCTAAGTATCTTGACATACTTGAGAGAGAGAGAGAGAGAGAGCAAACATTTATTTTAACAAAATGAGGGATCTTCCTCGTAGGGTGGAGCCCTTAGTTCAGGGCCCCATTGGCTCGCGCCACTCCACGTGCTCGCTGGATTAGCCGACGCTGCTCCTGCGGCGCTGAGCTGGTCAGCGCAGTCTCCCAGGAGGAATGTGATGGTGATGGGATAGGGGAACAGCCCGGTGGACATGGGCATTCCCACGTGCAGTGATAAACTGTGGGCTGCGCTCCACAGTAGGGGCAGTATGAGGGATATTGTGTGGGATGAAAGAGGTGTAGGGTGAAAAGACATGGGAAGGAATTAGTCTGTAGCTGCCGCCACGCGACAGCTTCCTCCCGGGTAAGGGAATGGTGTGGTGGGGGGAAATAACGTCGGCTTTGTCTGTAATGTTCTAGAGTGTCGGCGTCGTTCAATGGTTCTGTTGGTGCGTCGTCTGTATTGGACAACTCTTCCGATGGCGCCCGGTTTGTGAGCTCTCGGGCTACCGCATTAGCGCGTTCATTGCCATGGAGAGAGGCGTGTCCAGGTGTCGAAACGATACGTAGTAATGAGGGGTGTAAAGATGTCAGAATATGGTGTGTGTACGATGTCACCATTCCTTGTGCTATGTTCCTGAAGTAGTTTGCGAGTCAGTGACCACTGTCGTAGGTTCGTCCCGTTCTGGTAGGAGAGAAGCAGGGCGACAGCTGCCTCTTCCACCATGACACTGTCGTTAGTGTTAAGCGTGGCCGAAACGCTTAGAGTGTCGGTGTTGTCTACTAGGACAAGACATATGGCCTGTCTTTGTGGGTACCGTGCCACGTCAGTATAGAGGACCGGCGTATCAGATGTACCATCGCCTAGAAGGCGCACTAAAGCCTGAACCCTTGCACGTCTCCGGCCTTGGCATACTTGATGTGTACGTCAAGATGCGTAAAGATTAACGGCACTGCAATCACGTGTGGCTCATACCTGTAGTGCTCGCTCCATAGTAACCGGGTATGCGCCACATGTGTTTGGATTTTATACAGGCTACGTGAATCAATGATCTGACAATTCACATATGACTGTAACATACGCACACAGAGGAAATGCATACCGTTTATCATAGTTTGTAATTGGAATGTGTAGAAATAAGTGCATATACACATGCGAATGCGCTGTGATTGCCGCAGTCAACATGTACCACGCTATAGAGGCGTAGGAGGCGAACCTGGGCCGCCGAGCTGCCAAGCAAGCACGCTACCCCCTACAATACGGCGGCTGCTCCTGCACGGTACTTATGGTAAATAAACATATTGCGCCAGCAGTCGTGCTGATGGTGCTTGTGTAACGCCCACTGCTCGACTAGTGTATGTTAAGCGCTGTTGTGGCAGTATAATAAAAAAATACTGGTGTTCTATTACCACTCGCCATGCCTTTCCCCAGCGTTGCTAGATTCCGTAGAAATACTGCGTAGAAATAGTAGGTAGAAATGCTAATACTTAAGCGTCGTAGAAACGACGCTTAAGTTACGCACACTAGTTCATCGTAACTTTCACTCATCTTCGACAAAACAAACGTCTGTGCACTAAAGTCAGCGCCGACGTTACCGTGAGCTACCATTCAGTCGCCACAGCGCTGCCGACGTTCCTGGTTAGCCCACTTAAAGCATACACCCACTCATGCCCTTTGCACAGACGTTCGTCGTATTTGTAACATTTTACTGGATGCCAAAAAATTCGTCGTTGGCAATTCTCTCGCTGACTGCTTCGCATGACACCTATTCCCACAATGTACGGGACCTGCAGGATTCTTTGTCCTTTCTTTAACACGAAAGGGTTTCATACCGGGGTCCACCACGACCCCATACGTCACTACCGTAACGGATACGACGCAGTAAAATAAACTTGAACAACAAAGAAAAACACTCAGAGAGAAACTGTTGATGCGCTGGAAATCGAGCTCGCAGCAGCCCACTCTACGACGAAAGGTGGCCGGTGCTCCACCACTGTACTAATGCCGCACGCGCCCGACGCTGTACGAAAGCGGCTTACATTCCTTCTTTCTGCTCTCTCCCGGCTCACGGCGAGCGCATCCAAGCGAACATTGCCTGGAACGATGCCGCCTTCCAAGAGACGCGAAGTGAATCACTGCAGCTTTACTTCGCCTCTCCTGGATAGCGGCACCATTCCAGGCGCGTTCCAAAGTCCGCCTCGATGCACGCGTGTGGAGCCGCTCGTGCATCAGGAAGAAGCATGATAAGAAAGAACATAGCCGCGTTCGTACCAATATTGGATCGTACAGCATATGTACGCTGACAGCGCAGTGGTAGAGCCCCGGTCACCTTTTGTCGTGGGTAGCGTTCCCCCATCGAACAATCTTCGAGCGTGATGGCAACAAGAACACTGCTGCGTTAGGCGCCCAAGCACGACAACGACAATGACGGGTCAATCTGGCGCAAGTAAATATGACTTATACGTACAGCGGTGAGCACTGTTAGGGCGAAAGCGCGAGCGCGTGGCCTATGGTACTGTCAGCGCCCCGTTACGCTCATCGCTGGAAACATTGCGCATGCGCATCATGCCTTCCGCGAAATAATCTTTCCACCGCGCGCATGACGTCATTAACGCGCTTCGCATTAATGACGGTATATTGGCGCTTTAGTTAATAGGCCCCTGAAGACTGTGAATAGGATAATTCAAGCATATAAGTATGAAGGTCGCATTCATCCCAGGCAGCACAGATGCTCGGGCCAATATTGTTTTTTTGTTGGCTTACGGAGGTCCAATGAAGGCCCTGTGATACCACTCATAAGCCAGCATTGGAAATTCCATCTATTAAGGCCTCCAACAATGGCCCATCGTAACCATTCAATTTGCAATATTGATTCTTCCATCCTGTAAAGAAGGCAAATGTGGGCCATAGTTGCCACTCAGCATACATTATTGGTGCGTCCAGTGCACAAGGATGGTAATGATGGGTCAGTTTCTACATAGTCCTATCAATATTGGTTATGTAATGGCGGCAGGCTGTATATATTGTCCAATCAATCTCAGTGTATAGCCAATGCTGGACTTCCAATGTTCTGTGTTGGACAATATTGTCCGCACACAAGAGTTGTAGCATCAATGTTGGTAACATTTGCAAGTACACATGATATATCGGGAGGCACGTACACATGGTGGCAAGTACACATGATTGTTTTCCTGTTTTACCAATATGAAGGGACCACTAGCTCGACTCGGTGCCGCAAATTAGTTCAGAAAAATCATTGTGTATGTATTCAGTGCAGCAGGAAAAATTATCTCTATAATTTACGTAATTTTTTATTTGCGCAAGTTCTAGCTAAGTGTGTGTGAAGTAGACTAGAACTTGCACATTGGAAGTTGAGCAAACTAGATTCTACAACGCCATCATATGGTCCAAAATGCCCAGCAGCATGTTAGTGGCTTCCGAGCCCACGTGCATGGCCTAACAGGTCACTTTATCTGTTGTCATTGCAATATTTCCAAAATAATAGAAGTAGGCTGTGTATACTGTCCAGACATTCTGTCTGGTTTCTTTTATACAGGACAGCCAATGCTGCTTGCGAGACAATATTGTCCAGACGTAAATACTGTCGTGCCTATGTTGTTCACATTGGGAAGTACATGACATATTAGAAGCAATGATCTCTTTTTCATTTGAAACAACGTTAATATATATGTACGTACCATGTGAACTCGCATAATTAGCGCCCACGCGTAATTTCTGCACTCCCAACTTTATGTACGGTTTACGCAAAAATATTACTTGCATGCTCTCCCCATGACACCCAGTGCCACGTGGCGCAGGCTAGTGTTGTCCTTTTTCGGTACTGAGTGTTCGGTAGCCCAGGCTTCGCCATAGCCGGTCGCATTTTGATTGTTTAATAGCGACGTATTGGCGATTCCTATAAAACAAATTCAACATAGTGTTCGCCGATTAACTGAGAACCGTTCCGCCACGATAATTTTGCCACGTGAACACGAGTCGCTCTTGATACTAGAGTTTAGAGATGCTGCTGACAGCACCAGTGACGACGATTCCGAGTCGCACATCCGCTAATGCTTGAATGTAGCCCACGAATGCATTTGGCTGTTAAGGTACGCGTTGTGTTGAGTGAAAGCTGCATTCGTTTTTGTGATACATTTCATTTCACGCATCTCAGATCAGCACGCGTAAAGATTCCTTACGCGATATTCCGAAAGTATTTGCGAAATTCGCATGTAATTTACGCACCTTTTGGAACTCCTAGATGCATGGAGAAAAAAAAAACACGAGTTACGTGGTATTTGCGAGTAAGCACGGTATAAGTTATGCATGAGCAAATAGGCGATGCGCAAAGCGCCGACGACGCCATCTGCCGCCACGGCTCGGAAGCGTTGGTGGGTCCGAGCGAGCAGTGTTCCCGCGAGCGTGTACGCGTGTGCGCGGATGGATGTGTTTTCATCGTGATTTAACAACTCTCTCGGGCTTCAGAGATGCCGAAAAATAACTGCTGCGTTGTCGGCTACTCAGACACACACAAGAAATCGCCACGAACGCACTTATACAGATTTCAGGTGCTATTTCATGAGCGAGAGCGACGGCGGCGGTGGATTGCGGCTGTACGACGCAGAAGGCAAGCAATCGCGCTGTTTGCAGGAGTGTAAAGTCCGAGGACCTCGATGAAGAATAAACCAGGCTTCGAAGTGCGGCGGAAGACAATACGCCTGAAGAGCGCCGAGCAGCGAGACCCTACGATGCCGTTTCTTTTTTTCTAAAGAGAAAAACCCAGAACATCACGCGCTCGCGATCCTACTTCGTCTTCTTTCGCGCCCGCTATTTCTCTTTTCTTGTTAACAGCAGTGTTAGAACGATTATCGTGTTTTATTTCTCCATTTATGTCGCTACGTCTTCAGCGAGAGAGAGAGAGAGAGGAAACATTTATTTTAACGAAGTGAGGGATCTTCCTCGTAGGGTGGAGCCCTTAGTTCAGGGCCCCAACCCTACTACGTTTACACTTGGTCGCCTCGCCTGCATTGTAGACGCTACAATGCACATGAGGTTGTTAGTACTGACAAGACGCGATGCCTAGGCTCTCTTGAAAAACGAATGGCGCGAAGCGCAATGTCAGAGAATGTGGGGCAGGTGACGGCTCCTTTACAAAAGCGCCGTGGAATCCCACGTGTGCTGCACGAAATCGGCTGCATTCTACCTATTGATGGCACTGGAATGCGATCACCGGTGCAGAATGTTCGCTGTGCGCTCGCCTCAAGTTGCATATTAGCTGTAAAACATGGCACCTATGCACATTTAAGACTTTGACGATCGCGTAGAATGTGACGCCATTTTGCAACACTTGGTAACAGCTGCAAAAAACCTAGCAAATACGTAGCCAAACTGCTACGACAAGCTATAGGTGACCACCAGCTCCGCAGTCACAGTCTCGCGCCGCTAGCGCAAGCTGTCGAGCTATATATTCACAAGCCCCGCCATGGTGGTCTAGTGGCTATGGTACTCGGCTGCTGATCCGAGGGTCGCGGGATCGAATCCCGTCCGCGGCGGCTGCATTTCGATGGAGACGAAATGTTGAGGCCCGTGTACCGTGCGATGTCAGTGCACGTAAAAGAACCCCAGGTGGTCGAAATTTCCGGAGCCCTCCACTAAGGCGTCTCTCATAATCAGAGCTGGTTTTGGGACGTTAAACCCGACAAAACAAAACAATATATTCACAAGTTTATCGTGCTGGTTTCAGTTTTACCAACGCTGACCCTTCGCGTGGCCGCACCCGTGAAATCCATGCGCCGGTGCGACAGCGATCCCTCAAAATCTACTATATAAACACATGGCAAGTAAACGAAGCTACTGTGTCGAAAAAAAAAACGTTGGTTCACGCGTCAACGCATGCAGGCATCAGTGATCGGGACTTATAAAGAAAGCGGTGCGATGAGCTCCACTTCGTAGGGAAGCTTGTTGACGCTTGTCTGTGGCAAACACTTCGCGCGTATGGTGACATTGTCGTCCCACACAGCTGTGACATCGGACACATGTCCACTATTATAATGTGCAGCTCCTTTGCACACACTATCGCCGCAAAAGTAATTATCTGGGACGCGCACAAGCGGCAAATCGCACGCGCGCACTTCCGCGATGCTTGCAGTGAAATGAGGCGTCTGCTACGCTACCCACCACCGGTTCCAACGTCCGCCGCTACGCGGCTTTCAGTGGCGCCCCTATAGGCGCTGCGCATGGCGTATACGTCATATGCAAAACGTCGGAAGGTAAAGAAAAGCCTTTGTTATCTTTCTACCTCGAGCAGGGGGCACAGGAGCCCGCCGAACATGGAAGCATACCAGGGCAGGGGGGGGGGGGGGCGGGGGCGGCAGGGGGGAGCTGCGTGGGCGGCACTAATCCGTTTTGCTTCGCATACCTGTTTGACATGTTTTGCGGCAGCGAGCTGGGGGTGAGGCAGTCGAAGCCGCTTTCACTCTGCAGAGGTTTTTCGGACGCACAGGTTGTGTCCCACGGGCATCGTGTATCTGCTGAAACTGGCGAGTTTACGAAGTCAGAACACCTGAGTAATCTACGGACACGGAACTTGCGGCTGCAAACTTCTGCATAGTGAAAAAGTGGCAGCCCTGCGCTTCTTTGGACCGGAGATTTTAAGTGAACTGAACAGATGAGCCTCGACGTGTTGCGACCGTTCTAAAGGTTTTCCTGAAAGCTTCGTACCGATTTTAGCCATTCGTTTATTTTACTCATTGCGTATACTGTTGTGCTCGCACCCTCATTTTGGCGTGTGCCGGGTTTATTATAGCATATATTACTGCGTATTTTCTTTATATTTGTCTATTTGTAAATACACACGTGGTGGGCTTTGTTGTATACGTCGCGGCAGATGAAGTAATCGGTTCTAGCAAAGCTGTTTTGGTTCGTGTGACTTTCATGTTTGTGTTTTTGTCTTGCGTGAAACACGTGTTTTCCCTGTGCTCTTTAACGGTCATTTCTTGTTCCTGGTTTTTTTGTTCTTTCGAAGTCGTCGGTTTGTCCCCACATAGCCTCCGTTCCGGATTCTGCATGCAGAAACATATCACCATATCCTAACATTCACTTATGCTGTGTTACTTAAGGAAGGGTTAAAGTTCTACAATTCAGCTGTTTCGTGGAATCATTTCAGGAACCTTTCAAGCTTCAGCTGCTCCGCGTAAACACGTAAACCAAAACGTGTCGCATAGGTTTAGGCGTATGTTTTCTTGTGCCTCTTCTTTTTGCTTATGGTGCTTATGCGTTTAGTTTTCTCGATGCTGATTATATACAATGGACTTCAAACTTAGAGTGAATATTGATTTGTTGATTTTATCGGAACTTTCTTTTCAATCCCTTCTCATGTCTCTTATACTCACGAATAAAATGTGTCACAAAGAAGACATTTTGCTTATTTGTATTTGTGTATGTGTTCGAAAGATACGTTTCGCCATTAACATATGAGTGCATCGACCATTTATGTCTGTTTTATGCTATCGTCATAACCACGAATCGTGAACATAACCAAATTCATTTCCAAAGCGGCCAATACATACATGCATACTAAGTACAAAATAAAGCTATTGTTGCTCCCATAATTTACTGGATATTCTTGCTTTTTGCCTAGAGCCAGAAGCCTCGGCAAAAAAAACTTAAGCGCATGCATGATAGCCAATAGAAAAGGTGGGGAAAATATAGAATCAGCCAATAAAGTAGGCTGGCAAGAAATGCTGCCTCATCCAACGATGAATGCTGGCAAAAAATGATGGACAGCCATCAATAAAGGCTGGAAAGAACGGTTAGAGCTTCCATTGTTTATACAAGCTTACCAATATTGAAAATACAAACGATGGACAATGTTGGCCAAAGCCATTCTTTCCCAATTTTTCCAACGTTATACGACTGGTATCCAACATTGGACTAATCTAGTCAAAAGTGTAGCATGGGACCCGAAATCCAATGTAGTTCCAATATTGTATCCAATGTTTTCCAACGTTGCGCGAAGGTCGGTCCAATGTTGTTGTGCTGCCTGGGATGATGCACCCCGCGCGCCCGCCCTAAAACTATCACAGATGATGAAGACGCCCTCATAGTTGCAGCTGCTGTTCGTAACCCTTTCTTGCCTGCGCCAGCAATTCGCGAAGACTTGGACTTGGACGTTTCGCATACCACTGTTCAACGTCACCTGCGTACTGCGGGCCTTCGCAGTCACGTCGCAGCACAGAAGCCACTACTTACGGCGGCAAACAAGGACGCACGATGGCGGTTCGCTGAGCTGCACGAATCATGGACAGCAGAAGAGTGGGGTCGCGGCATCTTTTCGGATGAGTCCACGTTTTTGACGCGACAAGACCAAAGATTGCGTGTTTGGAGACTACCAGGCACACGGCACGGTAAACTTCCTGCTTTGAAAAGCAATTGTTTTACTTAACCTAACAAAGCCATGCAGGAACGACCCGGGCAACATGCAAGGTGTTTCTGCCAGTGGGATATCAATTGTGAGCGTGTGGGGTGCGGTTTCAAAATATGGTTTAGGGCCCCTTCAACGTATACGTGGACACTTATCGTCGGAACAATACTGCAATATTTTGAATTAATGTGCTGTTGCCATACGCGAGCAGTTTATTCCCCGACGGTAATTATCTGTTCCGACAGGACCGGTCACCGATACACACGGCGCGGGTTGTCAAGGGGTTCCAGGCGGAGCAGCACATACAGCTACTGGAGTGGCCTCCGAAAGGAGCAGACCTGAATATGATTGAAAACGTGTGGGGCCATCTGAAAGCTGCCTTAGCAAGGAAGCCCCTTTATTCCGCAACTTCGGACCAGTTGTGGGCTCAAGTCAACAACGAGTGGAAAAGGCTGAAAGCCGATCGGGAATATATTCAATCACTTTACGACTCGCTACCGTCCAGAATAGCTGCAGTCGTTGCTGTCAGTGGTAACATGACTTACTATTAGATTTGTTCATATTTTTACATTTGTTGTCATGGTTTTGTTCAACTTGAATTGCAAAACTGCAATTTTCTTCAATAAAAAGTTCAATTAATATCTCTCTTACACTCATGTTTTTCATTCACGCGCCAATCTTCAATCCAGATGTACCTTGAAATGCAGAAGGTATCAGCGCAGCAAACAAAAATGCGGCTAGCAGACGACGAACAAGCGTATCGATGACGTGATGCGCGCGGTGGAAAGAGTGTTTCGCACAGCGCATGTGCAATGTTTCCAACGATGACTGTTACGCGGCGCTGGTAGTGCCGTCGGCCACGCGCTCGCGTTTTCACCCTAACAGTGCTCACCGCTGTACCTTTGTCGCGCGGCATTTACTATGGATTGTGCCCAGCTATTGTGTAAACTATTTCAGTTACCACAAGGGGTTGGTCCTTGATGGAGGGGATGCGTGGACATGGGTTCATCTATGACAAACGCTGCCGAAGCAGCGAAACACCGATAGCAGTGGGCAAGTTCACTTCGATGTAACAATTAGCATTCACCTGCTTATGCGAAAACGCATTTCGTGTTATACCCATCCCTTTGACAGAGGGATCAGCCACATTTTTTTTTCGGGTCGGCCAATCGGATATCGATGTGAGAATCCTTTCAGCTATGCCGTCTAACTGTAATCGAGATGTGGCTGTAATGAGCATAATAGTGTCATCGTCACACCACTGAATATGCGCATATTTTGGTACTGGTAGATACAAGAGTAGGGTAGCTTGTTGGGCGTGTTGGTTCATGGCGTAAAAAATTCCAGCTGGAAATGGCGCAAGCACAAAGAAGAAGGAATGTCCACCAACTCTGTCCTGTCCATTCCTTGTTTGTGCTTGCGTCGTTTCCAGCTGGAATTTTTTACGCCAGATACAAGAGGCTGTGAATGATAATATTCCAGACGAGAGGACTGATAGGGGATTCTTGTGGGCTGCTTTTGGCTGGTTTAATGGAGTGGTGACCGGTGTATGATATGAACGTGATTTTCCGGCGTGAGTAAAATGTGCAGGTTCACTGGGTAGGCGTCATTCTCCAGAAGTGATAATCGAAGTGTGCCAAACGCTTTCAATAGCGCCAACGAAATCTAGAGAAATGAGCAGGGCGGTTTGTTTCGATGCTTTATATGTGCTAAAGTGCCAACGAAGAGCATATAGTGCGAATTTAGCTCTTCATTTGCCAAAAGTGGAACTCACTACTATCGGACGATAAGCCTGGTGGAAGTAACTGGCCTGCCAGGTTTTCGGATAAAGATTGTGCGTCCTATGTGCTATTGTAATGGGAAGTGGCCAAGCTTCACAGCAGAATTCCAAAGAAAGAATAAAAAGTGGGGATGGTACTGAAATAATGCCCTAACAAAAGGGACGGATAGACCACCTAGCCCAGAAGCAGATTTGGGATTACTCGTGAGTAGTGCGGAATCAACCTCCGAGTGTGTACACGGGGGGTCGTTTGTGGGCCTCGGGTGAGGTCATGTTGTAGTCTGTTGTAGTGCTGTGTGTCAGGTGGCGTCCGCAGCTGTGTCAGCTTTGTCAACCAGATTAGCTAGCAGTTCTAGCAGAGTGCAGCACTGACGTCGTGTGTCCCATCAGGTCCACCAGGTTGTCGTAATGACGTTAAATGTGATGACGCAATGACTAGATGTGTCTTCGAAAATATTTGAACAGTACCGTACGCCACCCAGTCACATAAAAAAAAAATCAAATGACTTCTGAGACACAGTGAACACGAGTAGTGATGTGCGCAATCACATGTTTTTTTTTTAACTAAATACTTATAAAAAAACGTGTGCTTGTGCAAACGACTGCACGCATTCACTGTGGCTCAGAGGTCATTTGATGGTCACTTTATTTAGGGGAGCCTATAGAACTGATACCTGTGAGCGTGCCATTCTTTGTTACCGCTACGATACTAATGTGGCCCCGCCACGGTGGTCTAGTGGCTATGACACGACTGCTGATCCGAAGGTCGCGGGATCGAATCCCAGCCGCGGCGGCTGCATTTCGATGGAGGCCAAATGTTGAGGTCCGTGTACTATGCGATGTCAGTGCGCGTTAAAGACCCCCAGGTGGTTGAAATTTCCGGAGCCCTCCACTACAGTGTCTCTCTCGCAATCAATCAATGATATCAAGTTTTGCAGTATGCAGGGTGTATCAGCAAACTTGCGCCACCCTTTAAAGGAATCCACGTGCGCCAACTTAGTATTGTTGGCTGTCGTCCTTAACACCTTAGAATGTTCTTTAAAATGACCTCAGGTCATTAATCAATATTAATTAGCTAACATTTAAATGCCTGATTTAAACTCATTGATTTTGTGGGGTTTAATGTCCCAAAACCAGCTCTGATTATGAGAACTCAATATGTAAAGCATGTTATTTAGTACATTCTAATAAGTTCAATCAATGGTTCCAATTCTTCCGGGCTTCTAAGGAAGTGCGCGATATTTGAAAATGTACCACGTGACTATTGCTTGCGCGCAGCTCAGACGTGCTAAGAATGAACCATCGATGACAGGCGCAGATGGCATGTGTGGGCAGATGGAAAAGGCGAAAGGTATGTTAGCCCCTTATCATTTTGGCTTGTTATATCTGTTTAGTTACGCCTTGATTTCTGGTGTTTGACGTCCCGAAACATCTATATGATTGCGAGAGACGCTGTAGCGGAGGGCTCGGTAAATTACGACCACCCTGCAGTTGTTGAACGTGCACTGACATCGCAGAGTACGCGGCGCTCCACATTTCGCTTCCATCTAAATGCAGCCGCTATCCTGTATGGCCTGTATGCGTTCATCAGCGACGGTTCGTTCTTAGCACGCTTGAGGTGCTAATGGCGCTGCCCGCTAGTCAAGCAGTACTCTTTTCAAATCTCGCGTACTTACTTAGAAACTTGGAAAAATTAAAACCATTGAGTGCGCTTAAGAATGAGACTAGATTATTTGGGCACTAAATAAAATGCCTTACATTTTCACCACTGAACACACTGCGTTTGAAGCAACCGTCTTCTTAAAAAGAAAGTCCAAATAATATTAATTAATTACTTGAGCGTCGACAGTTGGGCCAGTTGGTGCATGATTTCTGAAGAAAACCAGCTGAAAGCCAATCGGGAATATGTTCAATCACTTTACGACTCGCTACCGTCCAGAATAGCTGCAGTCGTTGCTGTCAGTGGTAACATGACTTACTATTAGATTTGTTCATATTTTTACATTTGTTGTCATGGTTTTGTTCAACTTGAATTGCAAAACTGCAATTTTTCTCCAATAAAAAGTTCAATTAATATCTCTCTTACACTCATTTTTTTCATTCACGCGCCAATCTTTAATCCAGATGTACCTTGAAATGCAGAAGGTATCAGCGCAGCAAACAAAAATGCGGCTAGCAGACGAGTTGTTAGTCCAGCATCGCCCTGTGCGCCTTCTTCTTCTGTGTCCGTGTGTTTTCAGCTGGTTTTCTTCAGAAATAATTACTTGAGCTTATCTCAAAAACAGTATGAGGTGGCGAAGACGGCAGTGAACAACACTAAGTTGGCTGAACACCCGTGACGCGGAATGGTGGGTCATATGTTTGCTAAAACACCATTTATGTAATTGGCAATGCTCGTTTAATAGATCCAATATGGCTCGTTTTACTACGGCACCTAGCCGAACTCGCGTTACTTCAAATCTGAAATTGTTTAACGCACGCACTGGCTCCCGTCGCAGCAAGGATCGACCCTGCGCGCAGGGTTTCATGCGCAACGCCACTGCTGCCACTGCGGCAGGGCTACCGCTGCGGGTCACGCTCGATCAATATGCCTGGTCTTCGAAGCACACGCGACGGAACACGCTCTGCGAGTAATAAGGACAACGACACCTTATAGGAGCTACAGTTTTGTTAAATTCCAGCACTCATCGCATTGTTTGCGAGGCGAATGTATACGAAATGATAGTCAAGCATGCATGATAGCCCATTGTCGGAATGCCTCGCACATAGTTTGTATAGAATAGAATGGTGGCGCCGCACCACGGCTGCCGCTTCAATTTTATTGCCCACTGCGTTTAAGCTGGTACGACAGGTGTCGGCCTGCACGCTGAGCGCCATTTTTGAACAGAACATAGCGTACTTATGTAAGGCGTTGGAAGAGGCCTGCTTTTGGTAATCTACCAAGAGTTTCCTTGCATTAGAGTTTATTCTCTCTGAGTGTGTAATAAATTCCCACCGGTGAATACGCACATCACGTTACGCTGCCCCACGCAATGGTGAAAAGTGCTTCAAGAGATCAGCTGACCTAATGGATTTATCATCACAATAAAGTCTCCCTTTATTTCAAGAAAGAAAAGCAAATTATATAGCATAACACCGCATAACGTCGTTTTAGCTTGTCGAACCGTTGTTTAACCATAAACCGGGCCAATAATGACATTGCCAGCAGGCGGAACGCTAAATATTCTTGATATTGAACGGGTTAAGACCGCTTGCCTTGCGTAGTTTTTAAATGCGAAGCATTTCTGAGCGAACTTCGGCGACTTTAAGCGTATCTATCTATCTATCTATCTATCTATCTATCTATCTATCTATCTATCTATCTATCTATCTATCTATCTATCTATCTATCTATCTATCTATCTATCTATCTATCTATCTATCTATCTAGCCGCCTACAATTTTGTGCTCTCCTGGCTGTTTCGCTATGGGATGTTTATGTAAATTGGTATACCACAGCATGACCAACATAAATGACAGATCATAACATGAAAAGCATTACATGCATGTCATGAGCGGCATAATTTACGTGCCATGGTCTTGGTGCTCTCCTGGTCGTTTCGTTAGTGGGATGCACATGAAAATTGGTATGCCACAATATGACTGCATGACGAACTAGCAGGTCACAACATGAAAATCATGGCATGCATGTCATGAGCGACATGATTTACATGCCGTGCGTTTCGCTAATGGGACGTATACAAAAATTGGCATGCCACAACACGACTGCATGAAAAACATAAATGACAGGTCATAACATGAAAATCATGATGTGCATGTCATGAGCGGCATGATTTACATGCCACGGTCTTGGTGCTCTCCTGGTCGTTTCGTTAATGGGGTGTACACGAGGATTGGTATGCCACAACATGACTGCCTGACGAACATAAATGACAGGTCATAACATGAAAATCATGATGTGCTTGTCATGAACGGCATGATTTACATGCTACGGTCTTAATGCACTCCTGGCTGTTTCGTTAAAGGGATGTATACGAAAATTGGTATCCCACAACATGACTACATTACCAGCATAAGTGACAGATCTTAACATGAAAAGCATGACATGCATGTCATGAGCGGCATGATTTGCATGCCACGGCCTTGGTGCTCTTCTGGTCGTTTCGTTAATGGGATGTACATGAAAATTGGTATGCCACATCATGACCGCATGACGAACATAAGTGCCAGGCCACAACATGAAAATAATGACATGCATGTCATGAGCGACATGACTTACATGCTACGATCTTAGTGCTCTCTTGGCCGTTTCGTTAATGGGATGTATACGAAAATTGGTATGCAATAACATGACTGCATGACGAACTCAATTGATAGATCATAACGTGAAAATCATGACATGCATATCATGAGCGGCATGATTTACATGCCACGCGTTTCGTTAATGGGATGTATACCAAAATTGCTATGGCACGACACGACTGCATGACGAACGTAAATGACTGGTCAATGTTAGAATTATGACTTGCGTGTATGAGCGGCATGGTTTACATGCCACAATCTTGGTACTCTTGCGGCCGTTTCGTTAACTTCCTATGTACCAAACTCGGTATAGCGAGACAACAATGGAAATCGATATTACGTTCCTGATGGGTGCTTCGCATTTCCTCGATTGCCACTGTAGGTAGGATCTGCCAATTTTTTATCTATACATTCACTTGTTTGTGATGTGGGTCAGTTTAAAGGGCCCTTGAAGCTGTTTTTTTTTACATTGTGTCACTGATTACACTATGTCATTATGAAATCATTCACACCATGAATTAAGCGAAGCACTGATGCAACTATGGGCTCATTTCTGTCACGTTCCTCCTTACCACTGCTGTTCTTCCTAAACCCGCTTATCTGCTGGGTGCACCTGACCAGCGGCAACGTCGTCAAGAATACTTTGACTACGCATGCGCAAGCCGGGTCTGCCTATGTAAAAATACACCGCCATCACGGAACAAAGCATTCAATCGCTCGTTTTCTGCTGCTCTGCTGTTCACATGTTTTGAGAACTGGTTCGTTTGATACCACCGCGATTCAGCGACGCATGAACCCACGGAACGGCCACACACGACCATAACAAGGATGGCGTGAACACTGCTGCCGCAACTGAAGCCGCTTGACACGGCTGGGGACACGTTTCAAAAGTGGACCAAGGTCAATTCACATGGTCGCGCAGCTTTGGACGAAAAGCGGTCCAGAAATAATTGTCAGCGGCATGAACCCGGGCGGTTATGGAATTTGCGATTGAAGTGCGAATAGGTGAGGTTGGGCAAACACTATTAGCAAAAAATGGCTTTGTAACGAGGAAAGCAACAGCATTTATTTTACTGTAACAGATTGTTCTTTAGTGGTAGTTTTAAATGGATATGGCGCACGATTTAAAGTGTCGTGGCTACGGTAAATAATTTTGCTCATCCCACCTGCCCCAATAGTGTCGTTAAGGACAGGGTACTCCCAGATGAGCGCCTTTGCCACAGGCTCACAGAGCCTTCCTGGGTACCTGTGAAAGCAGCAAAAGCTCAGTTGGTATTCAGTTATGTGCAGGAGAATAAGCACACTCATTACACACTGATTCTAATAAGATAGTTGCTTAACTAAGATACAATCCTCGATTTAGTCTGGCTTTGGTGTTGACAATGGCAACGTTTAAGTCTAATGGTAGCGGTGGCAATCTGTTGTCACTGTCACTACTGCTTGATAGACCCAATGCTGGAGTGATTAAAAGTGCTTCATTTGTGCTCAAAGCAAATGGAAAAACATTAAGCTTTACAGTTTCACAAAAACTTCGTAGTCACTTACCTGCAAGTTCGAGGTATGTCCTCATTACTGATTAGTCTAATTTTGCTTCCTTCACAGAAAACATGATCCTCAGATAGGTCCGCGTGCGCATTAAACTGTGCATTGTAGACCTGAGAACAACGTACGAGTACAGTACTGAGGCACAAACATGATTATCATGGGCAACGAAAAAATAAAATATCCAACTGCCGTTACTTGCAGTGTGCTAGTTACACAGCTGAAATGTGCACACATACATGGCTTACGCGCATTTGCATAACAATTTCTTGTAAGTTTCGCAGTTTCATTATCCTAGTAAATTGTAAAATCGGCTTATAGTATCTAACGCAACTTCACTTAATTTTGCGTTTTTATGGTGTTCTGTCTTCCAAGCTATTCATAATGAAATGTTAGACCGACTGCGCTTACTTTGTCAGTGCGCTGCT
Organism: Hyalomma asiaticum; assembly: GCA_013339685.2. Classification (NCBI taxonomy): domain Eukaryota; kingdom Metazoa; phylum Arthropoda; class Arachnida; order Ixodida; family Ixodidae; genus Hyalomma; species Hyalomma asiaticum. The sequence goes on along the minus strand of CM023481.1, from coordinate 349,424,396 downwards.
TGCTTTTGATGCTGCGCACACGACAGCGTCAGGATAAAATGCGCAACTGTTGTGTTTGTCCTGTATAACCCCCAAGTTATTTAATGGTTGACTAGTGATTATAGGCGGGTTAATCATCCTGTCGGGCTCGAACGAGCGACTTATGACTCTAAAGGAAGACCTTTACAACTCGAACCCCCGTCGACAGATTAATGCGGAATAAGACGCGGTAAGCCGGATGGATTACCGTAAAGTGTGAATACACTTTGCCCTCGTTCAAAGTGCGAATAATATGCACTCGTTCAATTTTAACAGTGAAGCTGTTTAAACCATTGGCGAAACTGGGAAATCTGCAGAAAAGTCCGCTAAGTTGTGTAATGCCAGCATAACGATACCGAGCTATAGTAAAACGAATTAGAGCTTCCTAAGACTAGTTAGGTAAGGCCTTATTAAGCTGTCTAGTTCAATGAAGCCTAATTAAGACTAATTATATCGAGCCTAGTTCAGACAGGACTAATCCAACCAAGCAAAATTGAACTAATTTAACCTTAATTAGGCTATGACAAATAAATACCTAATTAAGAAGAAAATAATTATTTATGAGTAATTATGATATGATACTGATAAATCATGCTTAATTAAAGTAAAACAAACTTATCGAAGCCTAATTAAGCTGATAAAAACAAATCTAGTGTAAGTAAGCTAATTCTAACTAGACCAAGCTTAATTATGCTAGCAGTAATTAATACAAGGTTAATTAGCCGACTAATACAGCCAAGCTTAAATAATATGATATCTAATGTGACAGGGATAATTAGAATAGCACTAACTAAATGCGGTCTAATTAAGACAATACTCATTAAGCGACACCTACTCAAGTAATATTAATGCCTAGAGTAACTATACCTACACTAATTATGCCAAGTTTAGTTAAGGTAGCTAGGTTTATTTACCCTAACCCTCATTATGTTATGACTAATGAAGGCCAGCTTAAAGGAGTACTGCCACGAAAATTTTCAGTTGGCGCTTTTTTGCATGAAATGAAAGGCCAAGCCCTCCAGAGCCCAGATAACGTGAGCGCGCCGTAAAAATTTATTTACGCATGCCTTTAAAATCTGGTTCCGGTTCCTACTGCAGCCTGACGTCACGACACAGTATGTGCATACTAATGAGACCCTCGTGACGTGCTCCCGCAAGAAATCCTGACGTTTTCGTCAAGTGGTCTCCCGCGCGCAGCGCCTGTAGCAAGTGCGGGGTCCGCGACGACAGCAAATACTTCAGCACAGCGCAAGATGCAACGTACGGCACGCACGGTGGGTATCAGCGTGGCTTCGGAGCCCGCGATAAGCTAAGATGGCCTCCGAGACCTCCGTGGCATTTCAGGGGCAAAATGCCAGCCCCACAGTGAGCTTGCTTTCCGATTATACGCGGGCACACATGACGATAGAGGGTAATTCGACTTCGCTCGCTCGCTTCACAGGCACTCTCAACTACGGCGACTGAACGGCGAGAGCAGACGACTGAGAGTGACGCGCAAACGGCCATTTTGCATGTTTTGTAGCTGACGTCATCACAACTTGCCGTACTGCTGCGTGAAGTCATCAAAATTTGTACAGTAGCCTGACGTCACACTAGCGTCGATGTCAGTAGGCACGCCATGTGAAAATTGACTTTGACGTCAAATTAAAATATCAGCATTTACTGAGCTTAACATTTACTCAGAGCTGTCTACGCATATAGGAGAGCTGTATGGTGGAGTAAACTCAGCTTCGAAAATTTGTCAGTACTCCTTTAATCAGTCATGCCTGATTGTGTTATGTTACCGAAACAGAACCTAATTAAATTAAGGCTCTTTACGTCATGTCAAATTAACTTAAGACTAAATTAAGCCTAAGTGATTTCAGACTGTTAAGCTAAGCCTAATTAAGCAAAATATTAATGGCGTAATTCATTTTAATACGAGCTTATTAACCTTATATAGTCAACCACAATCTGCTGTAATCTTTATTAATCCACCTAATCTCTCTTAATCTACCGTAGTCCACCTTAACGCACTTCAATTGACTTAATCCACCATAATTTAATGAGCAAACAAAGTTGTTTCTAACAAATAAAGAACGAGCCCTTGACCCCTTCAAAATAGTTAAATGTTGGGCTAGTTGGTGTTCAGACTTCACGTTCATCGTAGTTTAGCGCAAAGGAAACACACACAGTAGAGAAGGACCACAAACAACAAAGAAGCGTCTTTGTTGTTTGTGGTCCTTCTCTACTGTGTGTGTTTCCTTTGCGCTAAACTACGATGAACGTGAAGACTTGACCCCTTCCCTTTCGTTAATCCACCATAATGTGCCTTAACCGGCTCTAATCCGCCCTAATCCGTTCTAGTCCTTTATTCCATCTTATTCAAGAACGAGTTTGAGTTCGAGTCATAGAAGGTGGCGCATTGGAGTCCCATAGGGTATAAAACCCATCTGCAATCATTGATTAATGATTGACTGAAGTTTGGTTGTCATTTCTTACAGCCTGCTGGCATGCATTTGTTGGCTTCTTGGTAAACTACATTTATGGTGAATTTCGCACCACACCGTTTGCGTCCACGCTCAGGTAGTTCACGAACACCTTACAATGGTATCTACCAGGCTTGCGCATTAGCAAATATTTTTACATATTTCTAGCAACTATTTAGCCTAGGCGCTCACAACGCAAAGAAAAGCGAGCGCACGGCAAGCGCGCTCCCGGTTTTAAAAAACGCGCGCTGCGAAGAGCCCGCACACGGGCGCGGCGGGCGTGTCTGCCATCGGCCAATAACAGCGATGCTCCTTCTACGTGCTTTATGACGAAAGAAAGCATATACAAGGAGCGTGAGGAGAAGCCCCTTTTTGAGTTGAGGGCTCCTGAGGAAGTGGAAACTTAGTGCTGCTACGCTTCGCGGATGACTACAGAATTTGGCTGAGATGTTCATTACAGCGTAGGCTATCTGCAGAATGCGTTTTTTCACCTAGCCCTGGAGGTGGTTCAGGACCCCTTTAAGAGTGTAGGGCGGATGGTCAAGCTTCTCGCACTCGCCCAGTTCTGCGTGCGTGGCCCCCGAGACGTGTGGACGCCCGTTATAATGGAGCAGAACCGCATCCTCCGTGAGCAGCTCCGGTCTTCTGTTCATGGGCACGCGTAGGATTCGGAGTGTCTCACAGCACACATGAGAGTTAATGGTCCTTCTGTGCTTGAGGGATTCAAGGAGCGGCCTTGTATGTCGAAAAGCAGTGAGCAAGACTTTGCGTGCTGACGCCACGGCTTGGCACTATTTTGGTGGGGGTGGAAAGCATGCTTCCACTGAATGCTGTCGAGCTTTGCCTCTGGCTTGTAGTGATGTCAGCAGCTCTCACCACCTGTGGAGATAGATCATCTCCAGGAAAGCGGGATCTTCATGATACCGAAATACATGTTGAAAACTTGAAATGCTAGCCTTATACGCAGTCCCTTGTGCACGTCGGCCAGATGCTTCAGAACACACTGCGCGCACACCTTCGGATAACGCAACCTGTCGTGAACAATTGTCCACTGTTCCAGAACTGACCTTCAGCGTCAACATCGCCAATGTGGCACGCCGATCGCTTCTCACCAGTTCGTCCACGCTGTCGATGAGATCGGCCGTGATTAATGCGCTTGCCTTTCTCTCGGATCATCAACAACCAAACTCCCACGGCCTGCACGGCCTTTTAACCACAAGAAAAAAAAAAGAGTTCCAGGCAAGTGCGACGTCAGGACTTCTTCCTAGGACGTAGCTACGAAAGTATTAAGCTGGCACGCCCCCCCCCCCCCCCCCTTTCTGCAGCACCGAAAGCGTATGGTGAAGCTGGTAACATCGGTCGCAGCTACTACAATAAGGCAGGGACGGCGTCCGCGGATCGGGGGTGCCCCTGAAATTATGATCCCGTTGACACCTTCAGAACCACAGAGTTAATGCCTTAGGCGTGCAAAAAATGCCTTGGCGTCATTTGAATCCCTAAGGCCTTATCTCTAAGGTCAGATTCTCATTTATATATTCTGAGGGTGGCAACCAGATAAAAATTTCGGCGGTGCGCCCCGTTCCCGAGCACGATTCCTGCTTCTTTTTCAGAGTACGTCTAACGTTTCAGGAACAGCTGTTTGATGACGTCTTGGTAAGTCTTTAAACTGATTCAGAAATCCCTGGAAATGGGATTTCTGAATCAGTTTCAATCAGTTTCCTGGTTAACGCGAGTGTCATGCCCTTGCCGCCCCTTGTGACTTGTATAAGTGTACGTACGTTTTTTCAATAAACACAGTTGGAAGTTAGCGCCCGTCCTGTGCTCTTTGTCTGTCCGTGTGTTCCTTTGCGCTAAACTACGATGAACGTGAAGACTTGACCCTTCCCTTTCGTTAATCCACATAATGTGCCTTAACCGGCTCTAATCCGCCCTAATCCGTTCTAGTCCTTTATTCCATCTTATTCAAGAACGAGTTTGAGTTCGAGTCATAGAAGGTGGCGCATTGGAGTCCCATAGGGTATAAAACCCATCTGCAATCATTGATTAATGATTGACTGAAGTTTGGTTGTCATTTCTTACAGCCTGCTGGCATGCATTTGTGGCTTCTTGGTAAACTACATTTATGGTGAATTTCGCACCACACCGTTTGCGTCCACGCTCAGGTAGTTCACGAACACCTTACAATGGTATCTACCAGGCTTGCGCATTAGCAAATATTTTTACATATTTCTAGCAACTATTTAGCCTAGGCGCTCACAACGCAAAGAAAAGCGAGCGCACGGCAAGCGCGCTCCCGGTTTTAAAAAACGCGCGCTGCGAAGAGCCCGCACACGGGCGCGGCGGGCGTGTCTGCCATCGGCCAATAACAGCGATGCTCCTTCTACGTGCTTTATGACGAAAGAAAGCATATACAAGGAGCGTGAGGAGAAGCCCTTTTTGAGTTGAGGGCTCCTGAGGAAGTGGAAACTTAGTGCTGCTACGCTTCGCGGATGACTACAGAATTTGGCTGAGATGTCATTACAGCGTAGGCTATCTGCAGAATGCGTTTTTCACCTAGCCCTGGAGGTGGTTCAGGACCCCTTTAAGAGTGTAGGGCGGATGGTCAAGCTTCTCGCACTCGCCCAGTTCTGCGTGCGTGGCCCCCGAGACGTGTGGACGCCCGTTATAATGGAGCAGAACCGCATCCTCCGTGAGCAGCTCCGGTCTTCTGTTCATGGGCACGCGTAGGATTCGGAGTGTCTCACAGCACACATGAGAGTTAATGGTCCTTCTGTGCTTGAGGGATTCAAGGAGCGGCCTTGTATGTCGAAAAGCAGTGAGCAAGACTTTGCGTGCTGACGCCACGGCTTGGCACTATTTTGGTGGGGGTGGAAAGCATGCTTCCACTGAATGCTGTCGAGCTTTGCCTCTGGCTTGTAGTGATGTCAGCAGCTCTCACCACCTGTGGAGATAGATCATCTCCAGGAAAGCGGGATCTTCATGATACCGAAATACATGTTGAAAACTTGAAATGCTAGCCTTATACGCAGTCCCTTGTGCACGTCGGCCAGATGCTTCAGAACACACTGCGCGCACACCTTCGGATAACGCAACCTGTCGTGAACAATTGTCCACTGTTCCAGAACTGACCTTCAGCGTCAACATCGCCAATGTGGCACGCCGATCGCTTCTCACCAGTTCGTCCACGCTGTCGATGAGATCGGCCGTGATTAATGCGCTTGCCTTTCTCTCGGATCATCAACAACCAAACTCCCACGGCCTGCACGGCCTTTTAACCACAAGAAAAAAAAAAGAGTTCCAGGCAAGTGCGACGTCAGGACTTCTTCCTAGGACGTAGCTACGAAAGTATTAAGCTGGCACGCCCCCCCCCCCCCCCCCTTTCTGCAGCACCGAAAAGCGTATGGTGAAGCTGGTAACATCGGTCGCAGCTACTACAATAAGGCAGGGACGGCGTCCGCGGATCGGGGGTGCCCCTGAAATTATGATCCCGTTGACACCTTCGGAACCACAGAGTTAATGCCTTAGGCGTGCAAAAAATGCCTTGGCGTCATTTGAATCCCTAAGGCCTTATCTCTAAGGTCAGATTCTCATTTATATATTCTGAGGGTGGCAACCAGATAAAAAATTTCGGCGGGTGCGCCCCGTTCCCGAGCACGATTCCTGCTTCTTTTTCAGAGTACGTCTAACGTTTCAGGAACAGCTGTTTGATGACGTCTTTGGTAAGTCTTTAAACTGATTCAGAAATCCCTGGAAATGGGATTTCTGAATCAGTTTCAATCAGTTTCCTGGTTAACGCGAGTGTCATGCCCTTGCCGCCCCTTGTGACTTGTATAAGTGTACGTACGTTTTTTCAATAAACACAGTTGGAAGTTAGCGCCCGTCCTGTGCTCTTTGTCTGTCCGTGTGTTCCTTTGCGCTACAATTTTTATAGAAGTCATGAACCAACTAGCCCAAGAAAACGTTTTGCTAATCCAACGATCATAACTGGTCGAGGCACTGTATCGGAGACCGTCTTGTTTAAGGAGACGAGAGCGCTCGCGATGGAGTCCTTTAGATGTCCATATGAGATGGTGCGCATCTGCGTCCGTCACGGGAACAGAGCAATACGGGCACGTATCACCAAGTGGTATGGTGCACCAGTTCCACGTAGAGATTACAGCCGGTGTAAGGGCCACCCCGGCCCGAAGTCTCCTAAGCACAACTTCCTCCGCCCTACTAAGGTGATGGGGGAGAGAGCAGACACACGGTGGGATAAGAGCACGTGTGTCCTGCCGGAGAAAGTTCTTACGGGCTCAGAGGGAGGTGAGGGGTGGGAGGGGAATGGATGGGGAATGTGGATTAGGAGGAAAGTGTACCGCCTGGTCGGCAGCAATGTTGTGAGGGTTCGGAGCATGTCCTTGTACCCAGTGTACCTTGACGCACGTAGTTGTTGTGCGATTTAGGGCGTGTATGGCTTCGCAGATTTCCATTGCCTTGTGCACTTTTTTAAGTTCTTGTATGGCTGCTAGAGAGTCGGTGAATATGTCTAGTCGCTCAAGTGTAGGTAGCATAGAGATGGCGTCTTTCAGGGCGTTATGAATGGCTTGAAGTTCCATTACCAGAGCACTGGCTTCTTTAGATCTATATTGTTGGTGACCACTGATGAATGAATGCGTAGAACTGAGGAAGGACGTCGTACCGCTGTCAGGTAGAATAGCAGCATCTGTATATACTGTGCAAGTATCAGCGCATCTAGAATCTACTGCCTTGTTCGCACCAGTATTTTCGGCGTCGCTTCGCCGTAACCTCGTTGTTTTATTAGTCGTGATGTGGGTAAATTCTCAGGGAGGCTTTGGTTCAGTCACGTTTTCTATTCGAGAGCCACGCTGAAAATGTGCATGCAAAGCGGCGACAACCGGAACCAGCTGCTTTTTTATTTCACGTGCTTGTTCACGCTGCGACATCAGTTCTGCAATTGTGTTCAGCTGAGCATGTTCCTGCAGAATTGGCACTGGTGTGATTCGAAGTAGCGAAGTAATGGTGCGTACAATCACGATTTATTGTCTCCAATTGTGCCAACTGAGCCAAAGTTAGACGTTGAAATTGCGCTTGGTACAAAATCCGTGGCTGCAAAACTGCACGTACGATTCGTCGAGCTACGTCAGTACGAGCTCCATCTGATTTTGAAGCAATGCGTGGGATGAGATTCATCCGACTGAGTCATCATCCATCAGCATTACCATGAAACGCAAGACTTCTTTCACATGTGGCAGTGCCCTTCCAAAGTGACACAGCGTGTGTTAAAATGCACTTGCTCAAAACGACACTGTAGTTTTCTAGTTGTGTACAGTGGTATAACATGATTAGTAAGATTTGCATGTGTTCATTGTACCCTGAAAATTTTAAAGCATATGTGCCGTTGCTGTCCAAGGATGTCAATAAGAGTTTGATTTGTCTTTGCCAGCCATTCAGTATAACGTAATGACTGTCTTCAAAAGTTTGTACTAGTTGTTTTACCAGCATCTGAGCAGCGAATGGCCCTATAGTCACGTTGTCTCCCTCTGCTCGCGTCAGGAGCGAGCAGGAAACGTTACGCGAGCCGTCCTCCGCTTTTCGTCATTATCATCTGTGACTAGTACTGCAGTGTGTTGGAAAAGATGCTGCAGAAGTGGGACCTTGCGGGTAGAAATGAGCAATGCCTTTAAATATTGCCACAACCATATTGCCATGCACATGTACAGGGCCTTGCTCATATTAAAGCAATACGGATATTATAGCCATACGAAAAGACGAAGGTGTTGACATGGCCATGTTGGAAGCACACTAATGCGGTTAAATGCAACAGAGGATTAAACTCGTGCATGAGACCTTGCAAATACTGGATAATTGATAAGATGGTTTTGGACAATGTGTGTGGCATGGAGGCATACCATGCCTCCAGTGTGATAAGCTAATAAATCGGTAGAGAATACCAGACAGCAACCAAAATGCAGTATCTTTACCATTTTCTCAATGAGCCCCTCACCAAGCCTGGCCATTTTGAGCTGACAAGTACATTGCACGTTCGTGTTCATATCTGCCTAGAACTGCATTGTTACATGCTGTGGAAGGTGCTCAAATTTCAGACTGAGCGCTCTTTATCCTCCCCTCACAAGCGTCGTGCACCAAATGGTGGACGACGATGCCACGCACCGTGCACAGCACGCCGTGTCACCACAATGCATCTGTGTGTCGCTATAAACTGTCGCATTTGTTCAGATCATGCAGTGGCCGCTCAAATCAGTCGGGAGGCACCTGGATCCTTTGAGAGGATGACCAACTGCGGGCACATTAGCAAGCACACTTCGCTTTTTTTTCCTTACTTCGCTACACAGCATCGGCATGTGTCGTATTGGCAGTGATTCGCCTCCCAATATCCAGGTGTAGTGCTGCTACAAACATTTCTTTACCACTGCTAATAATGGTCCACTATGAAAAATTTTTGCAGTAGATGCCCCACCCCCCTCCTTCTTACGCCCCCCTATTGAGCACTTAAGAAACTCCAGCATACAAACTTAAATGTGCTGTGCAAACTAAAAGTTGTGTGCTGCTGCGTCATCATGACTTAGTGCGTATACGTGTCAGAATATTCTTGTGCCACTTCAGCGTTTTCAAGAAATGGCTTCACTGTTATATCATGCATCCAGACTTCCTGTCTTCTGCACAATTACATTTTATAAAACCTAGCTCTGAAAGGCTCCTACTTGCAATTGCTAAGCTTTTTCACAAATTGCCCGACTTCACATGGAAGCCTTACTGCCCTGAGAAGCTTCACCACCCTACACTGCAAAGAAGTCCATGGTAGAAGCAAATATGGATATAACAAACACGGCAAGTGTAAAGACGGTGTTGTGCTCAGTGAACACATATTTACTACTTCTGTGCACAGAAGCCGAAATTTGGCCACACCATAAGATCTCACAACTTTCAAGTTTTGCTTTCCAGCACTGGCACCATGGCGAAGCCAGAAGTAACGTTTCATCTTGTATTTAATGTCATTGTGCTAGGGCACAGCATAGGTAGTGGCCTGGTATTTCTTGTGACAGAATATTACTCCTTTGCACACAAGTATATGTGTATTTGTTTTAAGGAAACAATGCATGGTGGTTTGTAGTTGCACAAGTTTTATTCTCTCAATGCCTCTGCTAGAGAGTTAATTAATGTACGTCATTACGGCATTTATTTTCAGCTTGACAGGAGGATGACTCATTGAAGATGTACTTTTTTCTGTCAGAGATGGCATAATTTGCAGGGACCTTTTTCCAGGTGGCAGAGACAGTTGAATATGGTTATGGAGATCTCCACACGAGGACTCTGGATGAAGTCTCACCATGCCTCCTAAACACTGTACAGGACACACCTGCAGCGTTCTTTCAAAGTGTTGGGCAGAGAATATCCTGCATTGCAATGATACTCACAAGCCTCATTCTGGCTGGCTTTTCTGAAACAGGAAATTAAAGGTCAATATTTACAGCACACAATGATTCATGATATTCTACTTGATCACAGGCGTTCCGAACCTTAAAAGAGGCTTCAGAATGCTTATCCAAGCATGGCTGACATGTTCCAGCTGCAACACAACAGAACATAGCGGCAGTGATCACTCTGCTGTATTTTGCTGAGCATTGATCTATTAACCCTATGTTATGCCGGCTGATTATTTAGTGCGCAAGCTGTTATGGGCACGTTACAATGGCTGAACTTGGTGGCAACAATGTCCGCTGCCCCTGCCTTTGTCATTAGCAGCCATAGCTTACAATGAGAAACTTCATGCCTGTCCGGATTTGAACCTAGCCGAATCCACACATGGGACAACTTAGGATAGTGCTGTCAGGACTAAAGATGCATGGGTGGTTACACTGGTAACATGTCACTTCTCAAGGAAGGAGTGGACAGTGCTGAATTTTTGACAAGACACAAATGATGTCTGGTCTTCATTTGTCTCCTTTCGAAAATTCAGCACTGTGCGTTCCTTCTTAGTAAACATGAAACAACTAGCCCAAGCCTCGGCCCTAGCAATTTCCAAGGAAATTAAAGATGGCTGCACAATTTTTTAAAAACATTTTCTAATGAGGGGCAGTTACAAGTGTGCAGTTTCACCACGTTCCTCGCAGCTTGCTCTGAGCAAAGTGCCAGTACCACCACCTCTAGGCACGCACCTTTGAACAATTATCAGCAAAGCACTGTGCATTGTGCATGGTAACCATGCTGTGTCACAAAGTGGCCATCCTATCTTTGCATGTTGTAATACTATTTTCAGGTGACACAAAAAGCACGTTTGCTCACAAAAAAGCAAGCAGTTTGTCGTGTTGTTCTTGCAGATAGCAATCCCAGGACCACTGTATGGCCGACACAGAAAGCACGTTTGCTCCCAAAAAGCAAGCAGTTTGTCGTGTTGTTCTTGCAGATAGTAAACCCAGGACCACTGTGTGGCCAACTAAACGTTCGTTATATAAGCAGCTTTGAGTGAGTGATAAGGAGTGCAATGGAAGGCATGCTCAGGAAACCACGGCCTCCGGTCTGCGGGCTCACTGGTGGCTTGAGCTAACCTTCGCTCATTCCTGCCGGTAATGTCATTCATAACCACGTCGACTCCACAGCGACTCGCGGTGTTTTTGTTCGAGCCCAATTTGCGCGAAAAGAAACTATTCAAAAGAAATTGTTCCCACTGGTTGATCAGCCAGCGCCAGTGGGAAGTGTCGCTCAGACAGAACCGAATGTTGAATGAGTAGCTATAGATATGCACACTAAATAAGTCGACCGGTCGCGCTTAAACACCTAGCACAACAGAATGGGAAGCACACATACGATCGCTACGCTTGCAGCTAACTTCTCACCAGCTATCGTGAGTGTGCCTCGAGATCAGGCTCCGCAGTCGCCATAGGATGATAGCATGGCTGTTGTCAAGTGCTCTCGCTCGTACAGGGCAAAGCTCCAAATAAAGAGTAAACATTACTTACGTTTTGTGGCAAGGTGGCACATCGCGGCGTACGTCTGCAAAAGGCGGACATCGCGAAGTCGCTACGGGCAAGCACTTCGCATACTACGTAGCTAAATGCCGATAAAACTGAACGACGCGCGACCGGCATCGGTCGTCGTACAAAGAGCGACCCGTCGTCAGCGACTCACGGCGAGTTTACAGCAGAAAGCGACCAAAACCGGCCAAAATTGTCTAGAGCGCGAAATGTGCGCATGGACGACATGGGCGTTGACACGCGCGCAAGAGAAAAAATTCTAATACGGTAATGCGCCGCCAAAAAGTGGCGACGCCACTATCGGAAATCCCTAGACATTCTGTCCCTAGGTGCCTAGAACTGGTTACAATAGGTGGGATGTACGACATTTCGACGCTGGCCAACTTTCCCTCGCCTCTCCTCCTCGTCACCTTTGCAATGTCGTCCTTGGAACCGGCTCCTGTTGAGAAGAAGCCTCCCGCGCCCGAACGGGTTGCCAAGGGGACAACGCCTCATCGCGCCCAGTACCATTGTTGCCCGCGTCTGTACACGTAGGAAAGAAGCGACTTCGCAGATGAAAAAATTACGTTTTAATAATTCCTACTAAGTTTCTGAAGAAACCACTGCACTCTGGGACACTTCGAACGGTACGCTTTCTATTAAGCCAAAAAACGGGAGAACGATGAAGGACGGTAGACGGTCCCTTTAATCAAACAACGCCAACAGATGAGAATAACTAACTCAGGAGATCGGGTAAAATTTGCCGAGCTGTCTGACCTCATCGATAAAAGTAAAATGAGGGACATACGTAACCATAACGTGAAAGAAATAGAAGCAGCCATCAAAAAAGCAGTCAGCATCAAAATAACTAAAAGGAGGTGTTGTGCGGGAAAGAACATATAATGCATGCAGTGAAAGATAGGCAGGGCAACACCGTTACTAACTTCAGTGATACAGCCAAGGTGGCCGAGGACTTCTATTCGGAACTATAGACGCTTTCAGTGTTTACAAACAGACGGCGCGCGCGCGGATTGGTTGAACTCAGCAAACTTCCGGCCGAGTGACTTCCGCCCGTTGGAACGTTGCGTTTCAAGCATTTCAAGTGTGTGCTGCGTGCCTCGGTCGTCGTAATTCTTACGTTAACATGTTTTTTCTTCGCTCTCTGGAAGCGGTTCAATGTCCAGCGAGTATTTCAAGCAGCTCGACGCCGAAGCTCGTCAACGGTATCGGCAGAAGCTCATGTTCGAGGGCCAAGAACTGCCCGATCCACTAAACGCTGATGTGGTGCGTTTCAGCTTCTCGTCGGGCTGTAAGAACATTCCACCAGTGTCCGCAGCGGATATTTTTGTTTATCTGGTTGAGGGTGTATGCTTCTACACCAAAGAATAATTTAAGAACTTCAAGCTAAGTGACGCGTACAATTCGTACGTGAACGGGAAGGTGAAGCGCGTCTCGTCTTTTAAGGCTGGCAAACGCAGCGAAGGTGTCGTCCTGATCGTGGCGTCCGTGGAGGCGACCCAAACCCTTTCTAAGACGTACCAGTCTTGGTGTGTCGTGAGGGACGGCGGAGCTGTCGCAAGTGTTCACTGCACGTGCATAGCTGGGCAAGTGCACTGTGATAACGTTTCTTAGGGCCTGATTGAACGTGTTGGCAATGGGTGTCTTCGTGGGCGTGACTTCGCGTGTTGTCATGAAGGAGTATCGGCGAGCTTAACCGCGCTTGAGTCGTGTTTGTGTGCGCCGGGGGGGGGGGGGGGGGGGTTGCAGAGAGTAGTTTCTTTTCCTTGACCGGTCCACAATTTAATCCATGATTTTGGCTAGGTTTCATAAGTTTAGAAACGTGGGTTCGTTCTGCGGTCCAGTGCATGTAGCGTAAAACATTAAGAAAAGATAATTTTGTTGGCGTTAAATGGAAGAAAAAGGTGCACTCAAGATGCTAATGTGATGCACCTATCCCGCCCATTTTTGGATGTACAAGGTGACAAACGGGGAGTTGCATGCATGCATTCTGAGAACATAATGAATCTTAATCGGCAAAAAGAAAGTCGCCGAAGAAGCATCCGAAATCTGAAGAAAAGTGTTCATCCTTGCTGTGCTGATCTTTTTGCTTCTGCATGCGTAAAAAGTGTTTCATTTTATTGCGTAGATCAACATAGTGTGCCGACGCACCCTACACATGCTTAACGAAAACAAACAAAATGCACGGTGCTCCTTTACACTTCCCCTCGACCTGACATCCTTTTTTTTTTTCTGGCGTTACCACGAGTGAGTTTATTTCACAAACTAGTGTTAAATTTTCTCAAATTACCAGCCATGCATTTCCGTGTATTCTTTAAAAAGTGCTTCCGCCGTTGTTTTGCAGTCTTGGAGAATGCTGCACCCATGTTGCTGCTTTGCTTTTTAATGTGGAGGCAACTGTCAGGTGCGGCCTTGACAAGCAGACACCAACAGATACTGCCTGTGGGTGGATTGAGGTGACTAAAAAAACTGCAGTAAGTATCACTGTTATGCTTGTTCATTTTGTGCTTCAGTCTTACAGGCGAACCAAAAAAATTATGTGCTTTCATGCGGCTCCAGTTAGTGACATATTATTCTTCATGCCGAAAATTGGTCAACGTGTACCAGATGAAATACCCAGGTCCCAGGAAGTTGTACCCACTTGGAGTACGTAGCAACTTCACAGCTTGTTTCATCAAGTAAATGTAAAACTGCTCAACTCCATTCCATCATGTGAGCACATATAGTGCAGCAGTCGATGATACCTTAATGAGACATTCCTGATTTCTCAACACTAGACGCTTCTCATACTTATTGTCAACAAGCTTAAAAAATTCCAGTTTTAAAATGCAGCTCCTCATCAACCAGTAATATTCATGCATATTTTTTTTCACTCTTGCAGGCACTTGCACCAAGCACACTGCTCATCAGCTCGATAACTGATAGCGAGGTAATCGACTCTACCCCAGAAAAAAAAACTGAACGTGGCCCTGTGCAGGCAGGGCACCAGCAACTGGCAACGCAGCTTTCATTTGGAGGCATTTACCGTGGCATTGACGCAACGGCAGCCAAGGAACTGTTCTTGTCAAAGGAAAGGTGTGCTTCCATTGAAAGATCGACACGTGACCAATCGCGCTCTTCGAGATGGATAGAAGAACGCAGGGGACGAATAACAGCTTCCGTATTGCACCGTGTTGTAGGATGCAAAACTGGCACCATGGGGTTAGCAGCGCAAATAATGGGCTACACAAAGGCACCCTGAGTCGCAAGCATTAGAAGGGGGCGGAATATGGAGCCGAAAGCTAAACAAGCGTTCATTGAATGTGAAGCCAGAAAGCATAAAAATTTAAAGCTTCACGAATGTGGCCTTTTTGTACTACAAGACATTCTATTTCTTGCTGCATCACCTGATGCTATTCTGTCATGAAGCTGTTGTGAGAAGGCAGTTCCAGAAGTTAAATGCCCTGCTTCAGTGAAAGATGCTTCTATGAATAATTTCTCGAAACGTTTGCTGTTTTTTGATGACCTGATGAAGATGAAGCAAAACCACGCATACTACATGCAAGTACAAGAAGAGATGGCTGCCGCAGGTCGGAACAAAGCATGTTTTATTGTTTTCACTGGTTCTGCCATGACAGTTGAAATTATAAAGTTTGATAGAAAGTTCTGGGAAGACACAATATCCAAGGCAAAATCTCTTTCTTTCATCATGTTTTTCCTGAGATTCAGTGTGGAAAACTACAGCGAAAAATTGAAAATGCCAAGCTCACATGTCACTGTCATGGTGCCAGAGCAGGGTGTGTCGTAGAGTGCTCGGCTTGTAGTGCCTGTTTTCACTTACGATGCGTAAAACTCCAGAGGGTGGCTAATCCGTGGATGTGCATTAAATACCAAAGCAAATGGTAACGTGGCTTCCAGCAAGTGAGCAACCTGTTTTTGTAATTTTATTTAAAGCAGTTTAATACCAAGACATATTGTAACTGATGACTACTATACCACAATCATGAAGTATATCCAGAAGAAGAAAGTTTTGTTCTGAAGGATGCTTAAACATATTTTTGGTTGAAACATTTTGCACCATTAAAAGTTCCATTCGCAGCAAACTATGATCATGATTTTTGTGGTGATATGCCCAGAAAAGCATTTACTCGCTCTGATGCAATTGTGAAGAAGCAGAAGTTCAATTTTTATTTGGTCACGTGCAGAGTACCCGTTCAAAAGCAGGCCTCTTGGCACACTGCTGGATGTGGATTTCGTGTTGGAATGCAAACATGAAACAAGAACACAAAAAGTTACCCAACAAATGTTTAAAACAAAACGCATATACGTATTATACAGCATAATAATGTAACTCATACATAGCGAAAATCGGCTTCAATTTTTTTCAAAAGCATGCCAGAATGAAAATTAAACTACTTCAGTTCCATGTGCACGTGACATTACACTCATAAGAATTATCTTGCATGAACACTTGCTAGATAATTTTGGAACATGAATTAAAGATGACACACACATTCTCTCAGGAGAACCAATTACACAGCGTAATATAACCCTGGAAGAAAAAGAAAACACATTCTCTTATAGCCTACTTGTCACGAGCTAAACAGCCACTCTGTGGTCAAGAGTGGCTCATGTGATACCCTGCAACACAGTGCAGTATTTTTACCAGTACACTAAGAAATCATGCAGTGCACTAACAAATCATGTTCACTGCAAGCTGGAACAGCATTTACTCCGCTATGAATGTTCCGCTTCAAAAAAAAAAAAAGCCTCTCGGAACGTTTAACTTTGTAATAGCAGAATGAATGCTGCAAGATGCAATACAATAACTAGTACAAAATCAGGTGTGAAATCTGTTACACATGGAGAGCATTAACAGCATTCATCTCAGCTGCTTTGAAACTCCGTGGTACACTTAAAAAGTATCTGTGTTCAGCACAGGTTCTGACAAGTTTACAAGAAAACAATAAATATAGTATTTACTATATAACACTTTCAAAAGATCACAAAGAAAAAAAAATGAAACAGTGCATAAAGGCGCTACAGGCCATGAAAATTGTGCTAATCTAACTGTTCCCACGTGAATCTCGCGGCAGCGATGCCATTGTAGTCGTTCCACCATTGTCATGCCATCGTAGGCATGTGCTTACCGCATTACTGTAAACAGTCACTGTAAGCTGCGTTCTTCTTTTGCTTTATTTACTGAAGCTATGGCTGCTGATCTGAAGGTCGCGGGATGGAGCTTCAGCCGACGCGGCTGCATTTCAGAGGAGGCGAAATGTTGGGGCCTGTCTACTGTGCAATGTCAGTACGCGTTAAATAACCCCAAGCAGTTGAAATTTTCGGAGCCCTCCACTACGGCATCTCTCATAATCATATCATGGTCTTGGTATGTAGAGCCCCAGAAATCAATTATTTACTGAAGCTATGATGGAATCATTGTTTTGCACTACGTTGCTTCTGACATGCATAAGGGATGCTAAAGACATGTTAGTCTGTTGCTTTAAAGTTGAGCATATTACACTGTCAGTCAAACATATTCAGAATTCGAATTATCACTGCTATTAATAATCGGAGTCTTCAGATTTACAAGGCCACTGCATACAACAACCAGCTTGTCAATTGTGTCATAGGCTCTTAAAGCTAACAGGTAGCACAGCCTGAAACACCCTAAAAACCTAAAGCCTTTGAATGGCTCTCTCTACATGTATGCGAACACTAGACAGCTTCCTTGATACTGTGACTTCAGCACCAGCTGGCTTCGCTTCTTTGTAAGTGACGGCATCACTATCGATGCACCCTTTGCGGCAAACATTTCCTCGCACCGAAATCCCCTGTCGACCAGAAAGACATCACGTCCTTCAACTAAATCAAGCAGTCCACTGTGCAATGTTAGTTCTTTGTCCGAGACTATACTTCCCCACACCTTCGAAACAAATGTTATCGCCCCATAGGGAGATACCACAACAAGCGGTTTAATTGTGTTGTGATGCTTATATGTTAAAAATGTTTGGCTCCATGCCGTCATTGACGTAGGCCTTTGAATGAACACCTCAGTGAAATCTATGATGCCTCTTACATTGTTGAAAACTTGGTCGTTGAAGCAAGATGGGCGACTGGCATTAACTGCACGTCGGGATGGCCAAATAACTAATTTACTCATGTTTGCTGCTAGGACGTCAAGCCAGGAATGGAAAACGGAGCTCACAGTAGCTGACGATAAGCCGAATCGTCCAGCCAAGTCCTGTGTCAGCAAGACAAGCCGCAGCCTCATTAATACCAAAATAAACTGCTAGGTATGGCTGAGGCGAGTCATGAATGCAGGATGCCGAATGGACATCTATAGTAACGAGTTAAACATGGCAATGGATACTAGCAATGGATACGCTATCACTGTCCTGCGATTCTGCGCAGGCCTGGCTCTTTTTAGCGGCTGCCAACTCTAGCTCTAAACATATGACACGTTTTTTTTTTTTGCGTTCTCCAGAATTTGCACTGAAATATCTTTTGTTGAAAGAATGGTCTCTGTTGAAGCATCGCATGCTGCATCAACGTCCACTGCCCCATTGATGCTGTCGGAACCTGCCTTGTCGCTCGTCGCAGAACCAACTGAACCAACGGCATCCACTTGAGCAGCACATCTCTTGTTGGCGCGCTGGAAACGATCAAGCTTCTGCTGCAAGTTTCCATGAGCACGGTATGGGCACAATGTTGGAATGCAGTCAGGGTGGCTTGGAATGGATGACGGTTTACCTGCAGAGCACATTGACAGACAATAAAAAAACTGCTGAAATAATCACAGAGAAATGGGAAGTTGGTCACTGTTCCCTAGACCAGCAAACAAAGCATTGAACCACTAAAAAGGGGGCATTAGCCACAACGAACCATTGTTTCTTTTTGCAAGAGTTTGTGTGCAAATTCTGCCATGCAAATTAAATCAGTAAGGCTGATTGTGTGCTGATAAATGATAAATCTGCAATAACCGCATACGACTATTTAACTGGCAATTTCCCTTCGTTATTCAGCTTTGATGTTTTCGTTGTTCAAAACAAGAGGCTATCAGTGGGGAAACTTTCTTACAGCATGCTTAGTGAGAAATGTGTATTTCTACCTAGTGTTTGCACATCTTCATGGAGTGATCTCTCATTTCAAATCAAACAGCAGAAAGCTTTACTCATGAATGCATTAAATGCTATCACAGAGAACTGAATTAACACCGTTGAATCATGCCCTTTATGAAAACTTGCTACGCCGTTCCTTAACTGATGTGGAAATGTAATAAATGGTTTTACTTCTTGTTTATGAAATGCTTAATTCATGTAATAACATTAAACAAACGTTCTCATATATTGGATGCTATATTTTTCTTAGGCTATCTTTTCTTTCTGTTATCCTAATTCTCTGTAAGATAATGTACGTGCTAATGTTCTCCTGCCTGTAAGTTTGCACATGTAAATCTTCCTTGGATTCACACTAGTATAAGTTTAAGGATCTAGATGTTTGCAAACGTTTTGCATGACCATACTCTGTAAAATTTCACTTGTCTACCAGAGCATCACAAAATACAGCCCGTCGCCGCGTTTCAAAGAACACATGTAGCTATGCAATGTGCAAAACTTCTCACACTTTGCGCGAACTGAATTTCATTAATGAAGCTTACTGTTACATGCATGCCTCCAAGAAATCCAAGACGCCGCTGACCTTAGTAACGCGTGAATTTGGTGCTCCCCCACAGACCGACCACTCGCGAGAAAAACAAAGCGGGTTCCAGAGCCAAAGGTCACTGCTAGAATTCCTAGCCTAATGCGTCCTAAACCAGAAAGCGCGAGCTAAGTGAATAAAAACTACCCTTATAAAAACTATGTTACGGCGATGTAATAGGCGATGTAATGTAATAGGCCATGTAATAGGCACTATGTTACGGCGATGTAATAGGCGCGATCGCACCACAACACGTGTTACTGCGGTTTTAGCGTGCTTTAGGCCGCAGAGCTCGCGATCCGCATTGCAAGGTTTGCTTGGCTGGATGAACAAGGCTTCAAAATGATTTACCTTTGATGAAGTGAGCCGAACAAATCCATGAGCCTTTCGTAGGGCACCAGTTATCTCGTTTCACTGCAGCAATCCCAGCATTTCTTCTTTCATCCTCAACAGGGAATGTGAACGCCCGTACTTTAGTAAAATTAGTTCCCACGCGCAAACTTACCCAGGCACAACACAACAAGACCCGCGTCGCGAGGCCATTGCAGGAGATGGTCGGAGCGCCAAGAATGCCGCAAAATTTGGTTGTCCGACGGTCGAAGCGCACGCAAACACAAGAAAACACGAGAAAAACGTAAGCCGTCTAGGGTCGAGCCGCCGCCGCATCCGGTGACACGGCGGTCGCGGACCCTGGTAGAGATATTAGCAGTTCTGGAGGCATTACGCTGTCAAGGAATATGCGATAGCTACGTAAACACGACAGCCTACATATATAAAGACTCTACAGCCACCCTACTCCTCCTTAAGAAAAGCAGGAAAATCCCCATATAGAAAGGCGTCAGACAAAGAGATACAATTTCCCCAATGCTATTTACTGCATGCTTGGAAGAAATCTTCAAAAGATTAGACTGGGACGAGGCTGGGCTAAGGATTAACGGCCAATATCTGAGTAACTTGCGATTTGCAGACGACATAATACTCTTTAGCAATGATGGCGACGAACTGCAAAAGATGATGGGAGACTTAAGCCGAGAAAGCTCTAAGGTAGGATTAAGGATGAACATGCAGAAAAGAAAGATAATGCTAAGTGGCACGGCGAGAAAACGTGACTTCACGATCGAAAACCACACATTAGAAGTCGTAGAAGAATACCCATATCTAGAACAGGTACTGACAGGAGAACCCACCCATAAAAAGAAATCCACCGTAGAATAAACATGGAATGGCGCGCACACAGGAGACATTCCCAACTCATGAACCTACCACTATTACTCAAGCGAAAACTGTATAACTACTGCATTTTGCCAGTACTGCCATACGGGGCAGAAACTTGGAGAATTACGAAGAAACTTGAGAGGAAGTTGAAAACCGCGCAGCTGGCGATGGAACGAAAAATGACAGGCATTACATTAGGAGATAGGAAGACAGCCGAGTGGGTGAGAGAACAGACGGGAGTCGCCGACATAATAACCAATGTTAAGAAGGAAAAATGGACATGGGCAGGCCACGTGATGAGAAGGCTAGATAACCGATGGACAGTTAGAACGACGGAGTGGATACCAAGAGAGGGTAAGAGTAGCCGCGGACGACCGGGAGTAATGTGGGGGGACGAAATCAAGAAATTCTCATGCGTCAAATGGAATCAGCTCGCCCAGGACAGGCAAGAATGGAGAGGATTGTGAGAGGCCTTCGTCCTGCAGTGGACGTAAGGTAAGCTGCTGATGATGATGATGAAAGTAGTCCCTGCTTTAAATATACCTCCGCTCAGACACTGTTCACGCATGACAACGATGCTCTCTCTTTGTTCACAGGTTCTAATCCTGAGCTGTCCATCGGCAACCTGGTAATTAGTCCAAATGGCATCGTGAACTTGATTCTCAAGTTAGACAAAGAAGTGAACTGGCCATTGTAAACGTTCCAAATAGTTTTCTTGTATGACGTGCTCTCTGGTGTTCACGTTATTTCGCGATCGTTTTTACAAATACTACTTATCAAATACTGTTCCCGAGCCTTGGAAGTTAGCTGAAGTCCTGCGGCTGCATAAATCAGGAAAAACAGAACTTTAGTCCAACTATAGGCCTATATCGCTTACCTCCGATTCCGGGGAGCTGCTAGGGCTTATCATTCATAAGCATATAACCGAGCATCTTCAATAGAATAGCCTTCTCTCGGATTTCTGCCACACGGATTTCTTGACGGCTTAAGCACAATAACACACCCGATAGAAGTTGCACATGAAATTGCCAGCAATTTAGCCATTGGTAATCACATTAATGCGTTATCTATTAATTTTTCCAGGGCTTTCGATACCGTTACACTCACCAAGCTTCTCAGTGAAACCAGCTTAATTTTAAATAATCCTCATTTGATCGACTGGACTGCTACGTTTTCTCACCTCGCGCTCTCAATTCGTTTCATTTGACTGCAATTCATCACCAGGAGTAAAAGTCACATCTGGTGTTTTGCAAGGCTCCGTTCTGGAGCTCCTGCTAATTTCAGTTTTCATAAATGACCTTCTCGGCAATGCATGTATTAGATCCAATGCCCGTCTGTATGCCGAAAACTGCGTGCTTTGCCACGAAATGACATCTCTTAGTGATGCACTTCAGCATTCTTTCGGGCACTTTTAAACATACTGCTCGTATTGGCATATGTGCGTAAACCTTCAACAAACCGTAGCATTGTCATTTGCAATAGCCGTCCTCCAAAGCAGCAAAAAACGGAATAAGGCAGACAAACCGCCAGACGTGAACTTGCATCTGAATGGCAACCAAATTTCAAGGGTAGATAGACTTCGCATACTAGGGCTCCACATCCAACACAACGGCAAGGCTGCATATACTCTCCAACTACTACGCCAGCAAACTGTTCAAGTAACGCACATGATAAGGCGCATTACAAACTGCCGCCATGGGCTTCTCGAAAAAGACACCCTCCGAATTGTGCAAGCTCTAGTGATTAGCAGGCTCACCTACCACCTCCCCTACCATAACCTTACTCAAACCGAGACGAACAGGATGGACGCCCTCCTTTGTACGACACTAAAGGCGGCTCTGGGACTGCCCCAATACGCGTTAACGCAGCTCCTACTGCGACTTGGGGTCCACAACACCATCCGAGAACTGGTGGAAGGCCACCTGAACAGTCAAATTCAACGCCTCCAACGAACAAGACAAGGTACTGATATTCTCTCCCGGTTGGGATACATCATGATGAACAAAGCGCTACAAGAACGCAAGAACCTTGGACTTGAGATTCGAAGCAAAATTCAGGTGGCCCCGATTCCACAAAATATGCATTCTGACCGTCATAAAGGCCGGAGACGTGCAAGTGTTCAGGCTTTAATGCGCGTTCTAGGCGATGGTACATCTGATACGCCGGTCCTCTATACTGACGTGGCACGGTACCCACAAAGACAGGCCATGTGTCTTGTCGTAGTAGACAACACCGACACTCTAAGCGTTTCGGCCACGCTTAACACTAACGACAGTGTCATGGTGGAAGAGGCAGCTGTCGCCCTGCATCTCTCCTACCAGCACGGGACGAACCTACGACAGTGGTCACTGACTCGCAAACTACTTCAGGAACATAGCACAAGGAATGGTGACATCGTACACACACCGTATTCTGACATCTTTACACCCCTCATTACTACGTATCGTTTCGACACCTGGACACGCCTCTCTCCATGGCAATGAACGCGCTAATGCGGTAGCCCGAGAGCTCACAAACCGGGCGCCATCGGAAGAGTTGTCCAATACAGACGACGCACCAACAGAACCATTGAACGACGCCGACACTCTAGAACATTACAGACAAAGCCGACGTTATTTCCCCCCACCACACCATTCCCTTACCCGGGAGGAAGCTGTCGCGTGGCGGCAGCTACAGACTAATTCCTTCCCATGTCTTTTCACCCTACACCTCTTTCACCCCACACAATATCCTTCATACTGTCCCTACTGTGGAGCGCAGCCCACAGTACGTGGGCACGTGGGAATGCCCATGTCCACCAGGCTGTTCCCCTATCCCATCACCATCACATTCCCCCTGGGAGACTGCGCTGATCAGCTCAGTGCCGCAGGAGCAGCGTTGGTTGATCCAGCGAGCACGTGGAGTGGCGCGAGCCAATGGGGCCCTGAACTAAGGGCTCCACCCTACGAGGAAGATCCCTCATTCCTTTTAAATAAATTTTTACTCTCTCTCTCTCTCCATAGCAGCATGTGTACTCTTTCAACAACATAATAGTTCCCGGGTACAAACGTACAGTTATATTCCCACATAACGTGCAGTGCTCTCATCATATAGATTTCGTTACAGCAAAAGCACTAAAAAACGTACCTTATTTAAGACGAACATCCTCTGCATCACCAAAAATCACTAAATCACTAATTTTGTAAGCGGTGTAAAAGCGCTTATACAACGCCGGCGTAACGGTCGACCGGGAGCTCAGTAAACGGCCCAAATCACGATCCCTGAGAGCGAGCCGCGACCACGAGCAATGCGCGTACCAACGAGCCCGGACTTCGAGCACGAGCGGCCTTTTTTCAGCAGAACGCTAAGAGCGAACCCCACTGCAAAGCGCTGGAGAGGACGGCCCACTACAACGTCCCAGTCCTTCTTTTTACATTACCACCGGGGACGAAAAGGGAGCCACCCGGCGACCTAACAGTTGGTCACTATGAGTGGGTCATAGTATAGGTCTTGAGGCGCTCGACGTTCACAATGTCGCGGCCCTGACGGCGCATGTCTGAGGATGGCTCAACGGCCTCGATGAGGTAGTTGACCGGAGAGGTACGCTCGACTACACGGTTGGGTCCGTCGTACTTGGGCAATAGTTTTGAAGAGAGTCCTGGTGCAGCGCAAGGGTCCTAGAGCCACACAAGCGCTCCTGGAAGGAACGCAGGTGTAGAGGCGGTATCACCACGAATGCTCTTTTGGTCACTGGTAGTAAACTCCCGTGCGAGATCGCGACACTCTTCAGCACGTCTGGCTGTGGCAGAAATAGGCGCAGCCTCAGATGCATCTGGCTTGTACAGCAGGATTGCGTCGATTGTGTGCGATGGGTGCCGACCGTGAAATGAGAAGAAGGGTGGAAACCTAGTGGTGCTCTGAAGGGTGGTATTGTAAGCGTAGGTCACGAACGGCAGGCCGTCATCCCAATTTGCTTTGTCGGAGGCGACGTACATTGAGAGCATGTCGCCAAGCGTGCGATTAAATCGTTATGTGAGGCCATTCGTCTGCGTGTTGTAAGCAGTGGTTGTGCGATAACAACGTGGCACTCTTTGAGAATGGCTTCGACGACTTCCGATAAGAAGACATGCCCTCTATCGCTAAACAATTCCTGGGGTGGGCCATGTCGAAGAATGAAGCGGCGGAGTAGGAAGGAGGCGACATCGCGTGCTGTAGCCGCGGGGAGGGCGGCGGTTTCGGCGTATCGCGTGAGGTGGTCAACAGCCACGATGGCCCAGCGGTTGCCAGCCGATGTCAGCGGGAGTGGCCATACAAATCGATGCCGACGCGCCAAATGACCGGATAGGGCAAAGTAGAGGTTGCAGACGTACTGGTGACCGGCGCGGCGACGATTTACTCCGCTGGCACTCGAGGTAGGAGCGAACGAACTGCTGAACGCAGCGGTAGATTCCTCGCCAGAAGTATCGCTGTCGAATGCGCTCGTACGTTTTGTATACCCCGGAATGTGCACACTGAGGATCAGAGTGGAACGACGTGCATAGCTCAGAACGCAGACTCCGGGGTACAGCTAGCAACCATTGGCGGCCGTCAGCATTGTAATTGCGTCGATAAAGTAGGTCGTCGCGAAGGCGAAAGCGTGGGCTTGACGGCGCAATGCGCGAGAGGTCTGTTTTGCTGATGGGTCAGAGAGGAAGTCTATTAACGAGGCGATCCAGTGATCCTTGCACTGTTCGGTAGTGATGATGTGAAGGTCGATGGAAGAAACGGCAGTACGAGATACTAAGCAGTTGTCATCGTCGTTGGGCGAGGGAGAGCGCGAGAGAGCGTCAGCGTCAGAGTGCTGACGCCTACTGCGGTAGACTACGCGAATATCGTAATCTTGTAGGCGAAGTGCCCAACGTGCAAGGCGGCCGGTGGGGTCTTTCAGTGACGACAACCAACAAAGTGCATGGTGATCCGTGACGACATCAAATGGGCGGCCATACAGATATGTTCGAAAATTAGTAAGTGCCGACATAATTGCCAAACATTCCTTTTCCGTCACGGTATAATTGATCTCGGCTTTAGCAAGCGTACGACTTTCGTGTGGAACTACATACTCGGGGAACCCCGGTTTACGCTGTGCAAGGACAGCGCCGAGGCCAACACCGCTAGCGTCCGTCTGTACCTCTGTAGGGGCCGCAGGATCATAGTGGCGTCAACAAACGACAACAAACGACGGAGCTTTGCGTCAACAAACGAGTCGTCAACAAACGACGCGCCGTCGCACTCTGACGACCACGAATCAAGGGGCCCGTTACTTCCGAGGAGCTCCGTTAGCGGTGATATGATAGTGGCGAAGTTCCTAATAAAGCGTCTAAAGTAGTAGCACAGTCCCACGAAACTGCGCAGTTCCTTGATGGACGTCGGTTTGGGGAACTCGGCCACGGCCTGCAGCTTGGCTGGATCGGGGAGAATTCCATCCTTGGACACGTAGTAGCCCAGTATTGTTGGCTGCCGCGCTGCAAATCTGCACTTCTTTAGATTCACTTGTAGGTCAGCTTCCCGCAAACGCGGGAGAACATGCCGCAGGCGTTGAAGATGCGTGGAGAAGTCTGGAGCGAAAACGACGTCACCGAGGTAGCACAAGCACGTGTGCAATTTCAAGCTGCGCTGAACGGTATCCATCATGCGCTCAAATGTAGCGGGCGTATCATAAAGTCCAAACGGCATGACGTTGAATTCGTACAAGCCGTCGGCCGTGAGAAAAGCCGTCTTCGATCGAGCGAAGACGGCTTTTCTCACGGCCGACGGGCCGCCTGTTGTCGACCCCTTTTCTGGACGCCTTCGAAGACTCCGAAGCGCTCCATTCGGAGGAGTTCGCAAGTGTAACTTCAGAGCCGGGACATGCTTTTCGAATCCTTTATTCGGGCATGCCAACGGGCAGCCACAAAACATCACAAAGAATACAGTAGCGTAGGGCACACGCCCATATATACAAGTGGCTCCAAGTTACACATGCGCAGTGGCAACCATTCACTTATCACCGCAACTTTACAATTACGACACGTGTAGCCTAACACGTATGAACACAACACTCCTTTTCTGACAAACTAATGGCGTTTTTCACTGGCAGATTCGGAGCAGGTTTTTTTGCTCCGCCGCGACGAATCCGTGTTTCACTGGTCGAGCGGGAGCGGGTTGGTGCGTTTCACTGGCAGATTCGGAGCAACTCAAACCGCGCCAGAGCGCTCCGACTTGCTCCGGGGCCCAGGCACGGATTCAGACAGATTCGGGCGGAAGCGGGCCGCGTCCCCGCGTCACTTCCGTCTTGGCTGCTCTCGCTTAGCAAACATGGCGACGTTCGCTGCGGCCGCGGAGCTTGCTTTTAGCGACGACAGCACCAGCAGCCGCAGCAGCAGCCGCAGCAGCTCTTCTAGCTTACACGACAGCGACTACGATGAGCTGTACGAAGCGTTCTTTCGGGAGGCCTGTTCCGATCCGCCGCGCAAATACCCAAGCATTGTTGGCTTTGTGGACGGCGTTGTGTGGCTATACTCGGACGAGGAGGTGAGCGTAATTCCAGTGAAATGATTCTTCAGGTCTCTGGTTATTCTTTCCATTAACTATCTATTCGTTCGGAGTTCCGCAGGAACTTCAGAGTGTCCAGAAGTGTTGCGGAAACACTGATAATGCGGTTCGAAAGTTCCGACCTCTATCCCCGGAGTGACCATGGAGGATCGCCTGCGAAAACCGCTGAAGAGCACATTCTGGTCTTCCTCTGGTGAGTCAACGTGCTGTTTTAAAATCATGTGTACATGATTACCGAGCGCCACGCATTCCTGGGGTAATGAAACAAAGTTATCTAGCATTTCTCAGTTCCCAAATACAATCAGCTGTTATATTTCTAAGTGCACAGAAGTTATTGTATTTTACTTGTGCATTAGTGTCTTCTATAATTGTAAATATCATATGGATGTTCTTTTTTACGCATTGAAATTATTTCTTCGTGTGCTTAGTTAAGCATGTAACCTCCCTGCTGTAATGTGCTCGAGCCTATGCAGGTGACAAATAAATTTGTTCCAGAGCAGTATGTTTTGCATTTTATGCAGATGGCCTGCACGTATTAATCTTACCACTCCGGTGCTCATTTTTAATAGACAGAATTGGCAAAGCACACTTATTCGTCGGAGAATATGCTCAAAATTTTCGGGGGGAATCTTGAAGAGCAAGGAAAGTTCAAAGTGGTGGACACGCTGGTATATGACACCCCTATGTACACACTGAAGCTTTGACAAGGAAACTAGCTGTGTACCTTGCATGTTTCGGTCGCATGTGTTCAAGGATAAAGTATTCACATCGCAAAATCAGTATCCAGCTGCCAGGCTACCACCCCTATTTCTTTCAGAAACGCTGTGACAAGTGAGTAACTCTGTGTATATATATTTAATAATACTGCTGTACCTATTTTTGAGGCACAAAGCTTACAAGCATCGTTATATGATATTGTTTGAATGGCTTGCTGTTTATTGCAAATGGTCCTGATTGC
The DNA here is from genome assembly GCA_013339685.2 of Hyalomma asiaticum. Classification (NCBI taxonomy): domain Eukaryota; kingdom Metazoa; phylum Arthropoda; class Arachnida; order Ixodida; family Ixodidae; genus Hyalomma; species Hyalomma asiaticum. The sequence continues at coordinate 349,396,518 of CM023481.1, read as the reverse complement.
TTTAATTGAATGTTTATAAAATCTGCACACCTTTTCAGGTTCACTGCAAATAAGTCATGCCTGAGGGATGTAGCAAGTCGGTTTGGCATGGGGGAAGCTACCACATTCAGGATTGTTCAACGGACAATTGATTATTTGGTGGACCGTGCCAAAGAAGTAATAGCTTTCCCTGCATATCTTGACCAACTGGCAGCAGACTTTGAGCAGGTAATAATATTATTATTGTTTCAGTGTTTAAATGTCAAGCATTCTATCCAGCAACAATCATATGCGGCATGCTGCTTGCCCTTTAGGATCTTTGAGATCATTTGGCCATATCGTCCTACATAAAGCTAGTGCTAATGAGTTCACTATAAAAGGTGCCAAGAAATGCTACTTTTCGCTGAGACACAATGTATTTTGAAAGTGTCCCACGACACTTTCAAAAATACACTTGGGATTAAAATGCAGTGGCTCACGTATCGTCACACATAGTGGTTCAGAAAGGTGTGAAACACCCCTCCCACCCCAACCCCTCACCTCCCTTTGCACCCGTAAGAACTTTCTCCGGCAGGACGCACGTGCTCTTATCCCACCGTGTGTCTGCTCCCTCCCCCATCACCTTACTAGGGCGGAGGAAGCTGTGCTTAGGAGACTTCGGGCCGGGGTGGCCCTTACACCGGCTGTAATCTCTACGTGGAACTGGTGCACCATACCACTTGGTGATACGTGCCCGTATTGTTCTGTTCCCGTGACGGACGCAGATGCACACCATCTCATATGGACATGTAAAGGACTCCATCGGGAGCGCTCTCGTCTCCTTAAACAAGACGGTCTTCGCTACAGTGCCTCGACCAGTTATGATCGTTGGATACACGACAACAGATACCACAAAACGCTACTTCAGTTCATACACAACACAGGACTTGCAGCACACATTTAACAAAATACACCATATACTATGCCATAAGGGCAAACCCATTTCGCAATAAAAAAAAATGAAACACCTGTTTTCTGTCACCATTGGAGGTCACGGCTCCCTGCATGGTAGGCATCCATCTAGACGGCTAAACTGTTGCGCATTGGTATGTTATCACTGGTGGCGGAGTGCGTGAGCAGGCAGAGTGCTAGTTTTGGCTGAAACCCAAATATAGTGTAGTGAAACAGTGTACCGTGAACACCTGGTGTACTGCAGCTTTCTCCTTGGTCACCTTGACCACTGGAAACCTAATGAGATCAAAAATGGCAGAGGGGAGACGATTTGTGGTTTTTGATTGTAGTCTAGTAATTATGACATCAGTGGAAAGGAATTAATGTGAAATACTTGCCTCCGGTAAGGACCTTACAATTTTGGGATAACGCATCCGATGCTCTACCAGCTGAGCCACAACGGTAGTCATTCCCCTGTTCTCTTTATTGGGCGTTTATGTTCATTACTCCTTGGAGTGTTGACCAGTGCCCCTCCTAGCCACGGCGGCTAGTGTTGAACACACTCTTGTTGCCGGAAGGTGCCATGTAGCACATGCTCCTGTGGCAAGCTGTGGATTTAGTCAAACGCAGATAGCATGTTTTGAAGCATTTCAATTAGCTAAACACCAAGTAACGTCAGGCCTCTGAAGCATGTGAACAGAAGACGTGTGGGTTTGGTAGTGGCAATATCCATCAGTACAGTGCAATAGGCTCAGTCTGAGACAAGCCGCCAACTCAGGCATGTAGTGTCTGAAACAGCACGGTTGTAGTGTGCCAGCTGCTGCCTCAGACGAATGTAGGAGACTAAACATTATGCATGTGAGCAATGGCCAAGAATGGAGATATGATGAGTTACTTTTTTGGTGTTTCAGAAAAGAGAGGCACATACACTTTTATTTATTGAATACTAAAAACGAAATATGTATTAGTACTAATGAGCATGTTCACACAAGGAAATCAGCCGGTGGTCATCTCTTTCCAACTGAGTAATTTCTCGAAGACAGGGTACGCAAATTTTTACTGTCTTTGGCATGAAATTGTGAATTTCCTGCTGTGTGAAATGCTACAATATTTCAGTTTTATGGTCACAGCAATCAGCTGCTCATATTCATCACGATCACAGTCATCAGCAGCGTTTCCTGAACATATTGAAGAAGTGCTGTGGCATTTTAAAGATCAGTGGGCAACTCACTCAAGGGAAGCAGATTATTTCACTATAGCTGGCTTAGATTTCTGTCAGAGGTGCCTTCAGTATTTTTATTATTGTTGCAGGTGTCGGGTGTTCCAGGCGCAGTCGGGTGCATCGACGGCTGTTACATAAGTGTCCGTTGCCCTGCAAGAAAGGTGCGGTCAACATATGTCAACCGACACTGTTACCCATCGCTGACCCTGCAAGCAGTGTGCGACAACAAGAAGAAATTTCTGGACGTGACAATGGGAAACCCAAGCAAGATCCATGACTCCAGAATTTTGAGGAACTCGAGGCTTGCTGAAAGGCTGCCTGGGCTTTGTCGCTCTGGGAGTTTTCATATACTTGGCGATGCAGCATACTCAATCCGTGAGTACCTCATCACGCCATTTCGTGATTATGGGAACATAACTGCACAACAACGTGCCTTCAACAAGAACTTCTCAGCCACACGGGTGAAGATTGAAGATGCCTTTGCAGACTTCAAGGGCAGATTCCGTCAGCTCCTCCATCTAGACTTTTTCGGTGTGGACAAATTCAACAAGTTTGTAATTGCTTGTTGTGTGTTGCACAACTTGTGCATTAGTTATGGTGATGTGGAAGTGCCACCATATGTCGACGATGGAAGCTCACCATGGAACTGGCAACTATCACAAGACGACGATAGCCAGAGCTGTGGCCCCCTGACAGTGAGTGAAGCCGCACTACGTCAACAAGGGGAGGCTAAGCGGGAGCACTTGATTCAAGCAGTGCAGATTTAAGAAAGGAATAAAAAGTGGTAGTTCGTCATATATACGGTTGTTCATTTTCAGCTAAAACTCAATTTTACTAGATTCTTACATCCAGGACCTGTTCAACTCAGGTTAAACCCGATTGTTCTCCGAATTCCAGTACCACATACCAACCAATTTCTTTTGCTGCGCAACACACACATGCCTAGCTAATTTGCCTCGCGACGACAAAATTACATTCTGTTGGCTTTAGTGAATGCCGATGATATAAAGTTCATTTTACATTGCACATGCAAGCACTATGGATGCTACACAGCTGTAATTTGTAAGTTCAATTTTGTAATTTTAACTCGAACAAAACCTGACGTTGGAATTGTTCTGTGAAAAACCTGAATCCTTGTCGGTTATGACCTTGAAGAATAGAAGTTAACGATAATATTCCTTTATTATGGGGTACAAGCATGCTCATTTCTGTCGGTGTAAGGAATAATCTCGTCATTTTGAATGCTACCTAAAAAAAAATTTCCGGGTGGTAGACACTCCCTTGAAGTGCCTTCTTAAATGGTGCTAGCGTTTGATGCACTCTTGGTTGACTTGGATAGATTCTAGGCTGCCTAGAAACGCAGCGGCTCATACGCACAGTATGAGCTACACGTAGTTTGCTTCTTTCTTGTGTGGCTTGTACACCTCACATATCTCTGGCTCATATCAGCATATGTAATGTAGTGTGCACATGCTTCCATTTAATGAACTTTCATTAATTGCCATTATGTTTACATGACTCGCATGACTTCTTGCAGAATCATGTGCTCCAATGAACCATGCACTAAGCTCTAGCCGGGGTAGTGACATCGCCTTTAGCGGTGCCATGCGACTTCACTAATGAGCTATCGTGGGGCACACATGGCGCTGGCAGAAAGAGCTCGTACGGAGATGCATGCACCGAAAAGCTTTGAAACTGGCATCGGTCAACGTGTGCATTAAAAATGAAGGCTGTACACTGCAATCGTGCAGAAACGCATGGCGGGGAATTTGAGCGTGGAGCTCTGGCAATTCTGAGCACCATGCATTCCAGACACCTTGTGCCTCGTCTTGCAGATTGTCGTCCAATGCGCGGTTCCACTTCCATAGGTCTTGCAAAAGAAGTTTCCCTCATAAAGTGAACGGAGCAAGATAGCTAAGGGGATCGTAAACACGGGCTACTGTCTGACGTACTATGCGCTTTGTGGCTGGCCTGCTTGTGGGAAACATAGCTGCGTTTTGCAATGTCAACAAAAAGGTATTACCGTTATGCTTCCACGACACTTTCAAAATACAGTTGCGGTTGAAATGCAGTGGCTCACGTATCGTAATACAAACATAGTAGTCCAGAAATGTGCAAAACACCTGTTTTCTGTCAATGGAGGTCACAGCTCCGGACATGGTGGGCATAAAGTCCATCAAGACTGGTAAACTGCTACCCATGAGGCTGCACATGAGCAGGTAATCACTGGTGGCGGAGTACTCGAGCAGGCAGAGTACTTGCTGTGACATCACATTGGCCTATTTTCGTTCTCGAAGCTAGTAGCATTATCTGCTTGTGCTGTGTATGTTGCTTGTGATGCCCCAGGTTCATTTATGACAGACCTCTATGATTACCTATTCACAGTAGATCTATACGATTACCTATTCACAGTAGGCTGAAAAACCTTAATTTTAACAGGTGACTTAAATTTAGCAAACTTTAATTGGACCTCTCTTGTGTATGGTATGTCATCTTGATTCAGTAGTAGGCGTAATGTTCACTCATAATTAGGATCAATTGGTAGAAAACCCAACTTGAGGTAGCATGGTTTTGTACACTTTATGAATATCTGCAAGAACGAATACTTCCATAGCTTTTTCCCAGAACTACCAAGAGAGATTTTCGCGGGCGAAGATTTGTTACCCAAGTTGAATAACATTTCTGTAATGATTACTGTTCTCATCTATTGTTCTCTTGTTGCCATTCCACATACCTCTGTTGGTCTAGTGATTAGTGTTTAATGTAATGTACCGTTCTTATTATTGCTTGCTGTTACCACCGACATGGCGTCTCTTCTGCCCCCCCCCCCCCCCTGCTTGGGACAAGGCATTTGTCTGTAGTATGTTTTAAGTAATAAGTCAACGAAATAACCACATCATTTCACCGCAAATATGGTCGCTCAGTGTACTGGCAGACCCGATGTAAACATGGCAAGTGTTTTTACACCCAAGCGACACGAGTAAGAGGCTTTGAAATGTGGTTGGTATGTGTGCTACTGTGCCCAAAATTTCTGCATTTCAGTTCAAAAATACTGTACATGCTGCGTATCGTCAAACTAAAATTGCTTGATATTTGCTATATGGAATGTGTACACTGGTTTCAGTGAAGCTGAATGCAAAACAGTAAAACAGCAACATGTTTGGAATAAATTAGTTTTTATCATTTTATTCATTCTGCCCATTGGAAGGCTTCATTCCAAAGGCTTCACGCATCAAATTCATTCTTTCTGCACGCATTTCTTCGCGCCTCTGAATCTTTGCAGCCCGTCTTTCTTCTTTTTCTCTCTCCCTCTCTACTCTCCTTTTTGCTCTGCGTTCTTCAATCTGTTCAAAGAAAGCAGCCATTTGGAGTATCCGTGATGTAGTTGGCCTATTTTTTTTTACATCTGCAGGCTGCTGCTCCTGGTTAGTGGAAGCAGCAGCATCTGTTGCACTGCTTGCTGAACTTCCAGGGCTAGATGTGCCACTTGAGGCAAGCTCTGATGCTGGCAGCTGTGGCTCTGTCTTCCTCGACACCACACCACTTACGTACCTCACAACCTCTGGCTCGAGGCTGTCATCAAGCCACTTTATCTTTTCTACCTCATCTTCGTAGGGTACCTCAGATGGCGAATTCCCTGATTTGCTGTTCTGTGCAGTTCCTGCACTCTTTCTTTTCAGAACGGTCTTATATCTTGTGGAGCACTGTTCCCAACTCTTGGTTGAACCAATTTTATCTTTCATTTCCTTTGAAATTCTTTCAAACGTTGCTTTTTTGGTTTTAAATCTTTTTAGGGGGCCTACTTGAGCAAAATAAGCTGCGTATAGGTCGAGCAGCAGCTTTGTCTCCCCGGGGGTCCATTCACACGCTGGAGCTGAAATGTAAAATAGCAAAACAAGTTTTGTAACAATTATTGCAACTTTGCTTAGCACACTGAGCGCCAACAGTGTAATGCAAAGAAGTGTGATTGCTACAGAACTGAAGTTCGGGCTACATTCAATGATTTAGGGTAACACAATTTTGTGCACGTTTTGTAGAATGAAGACCATAGTGTAAGATATGTGCAGTGATATTCTGTTATATGAGCTTCATTAAATGACCCATGAACATCTAAATGAACAGTACAAATGCTTGGCCAGCAGCAATAAAATGAACCTTGTAGTCTCTAGGAAAAGGCCCTAATGTGTCCGACAACAGTCATTTTACATGCACTGTTCATAAACGAAGTGTCACTTTGAACTTTTCAGCTTGTCTGGAAATTTTTTAGCTTGTCTGAAATCAGATCATCCAGGTATTGTTGTGCACTACCATTTATTTGTATAAAGTATAGCACTTCAGAAAGTGTTTATCCATAATTCCACAGGATGTTTTTAATGGGCCGAATTCTTTTCATTTTGTTTAATGACTAGTAACTTTGTTAATGAGGCAACTGAACTGTGAACTGCTTACACTTACGGCAAGCTTAGAGCGAGTTTTGTCATTCAAACTTGCTGTGGAGCTGCACACAATGAGCAATTGTATTATGGGGTTTAACGTCCCAAAACCAGTTCTGATTATGAGAGACGCCGTAGTGGAGGGCTCCGGAAATTTAGACCACCTGGGATTCTTTAACGTGCACTGACATCGCACAGCACACGGGCCTCAACATTTCGCCTCCATCGAAATGCAGCCGCCGCGGCCGGGATTCACACAATGAGCAAGTATGGTGGGGAGTAGCCTCCGGTATTTTAGCGTTGAAGCAAACAAAAACCATTCACACACTTTACATTGTTTGCAAAAACCAGCAGAAAATTTCCAAAGTAACCGGTCTGAAAGGTTGTCTCAAAGTAAGTTTTAAGTTCCTTCACAAAAAGAAAAGAAAAAGAAAAAAGAAGAGAAGGGGGACCTTTCGTGATGGCTACCCTAACCTCTTCTCTCTGGTTTCATTAACAAGTGGTAAATATGCCACAAGTTCGCTCACCACGTGCCGCCGCCTTTCCTTTCTTGGCACTCTCACTTTGAGATGCAGCTGAGCCTGTGTATAAAATATTAATGCAAATGTTAATGAATATAATATGTTAAATCAGGTTTGAAAAGCTTTCTAAAAGTTAGCCAGGCATGATTAAACATCACTTTTGAGACACTAACATCCATGTCTCTCCATTCGATTATTTTATTGCAGCACATGTTCTTTACTACATGGACAGCACAAATGCTTGGCCAGCAGCACTAAAATGAACCTTGTAGTCTCTTGGAAAAGGCCCTAATGTGTCTGACAACAGTCATTTTGCACGCATTGTTCATAAACAAGTTATTGCACTGACATACTTGTTAAGGTATGGAATATCATCTCAGCCAAAAAGATGTAGATTGCTGGTAAATACACACTTGTTTTCTAATAAGGCTGCAAAGCTGATGTGTCATAGTGAACCATCTTTGCGACAAGTGAATGTAGCATAACCTCATATTGAGCTGAAAACAATACTTCATTACTATGTCGTAGCACACATAAAAAGCAATTATGATTGACAGTTTTCCTCACATTCACACAGCTAACACAGCATTTTATCTTTTCCGCGAGTAGTCTGCCAACGTCTATAGCTCAAAAATCCCGCCACTAACACAATAGTGTTTGGCAAGGTTTCTGTTGCTCCACAAGGATGAGTTGAAATAATAGGTTCAAAAATAGCCTACCTAGCAATAAGGGACTAGTGTCATCTGAGCACATAATGTAGCTTCCTAAGCTACTTATTGTATTTTTATCATTTATATAAATGTTTATGAGTATGTAAGCATTCTCCTTTAAGGGGCCCCTGCTTCTAATTTGAGCAGCTCTTATGCATCACCCTGAAATTATGACACGTTTTGTCTCCTGTGCTTTAAGTAGTAATGAGGTCAATGAAATGATATACACAGACACTGTGCTAGTACAGGAAGTGAAGGCCGCAGGAAGGGATCCTATGTAGGCTATTGGTCAACACATATCAACTTGCCTTTTGCAGAACAGTCATCCTGCTCAGTCGTCAAGCCGTCGGTGTCACCAATGGTAGCGCCTGAGAACAGAAAGAAAACAAGAGTAAAAGTTGGCGAGCAAACCTAACAGCAACGAGGTCGATTCAAAATCAGCAATAGCTTTCCTTCGTAGAATTCTGCGAGCGTAAGCTACGTGGGATCGCACGAAGCTCTCCTCACTCTTTACGACACGCAGAAAAAAAAGAAATCTAAGCGCTTTTCAATACACGACTGCATGCGTATGTAGGAAAACGGGGTTAACTCTCCAGCAGCCACGGTTTTTACAGCATATTGGGCTGTGAAGCACAAGAAAGCCGTACACGTGGGCTCGACGCCGGAAGCATAGCGTAACCTTAACACGTGTTCCATCGACACGTATTTGCGCAACAAATTTATTTTGCTTAACAAGGTCGCGCTAAATTCGGTGATATGATTCACGTCAAGTGAATGTCACTTACCGTCGGACTCATCTCCACCCTCTCTGAGGAGCGTGATCAAGAGTTGGCGCACAGAAGGTGTCAGTTGGACGTTCTCCAATGTCAATGGTTGCAGGCCCGACTCCCAAATGACGGACACTGCGACTGCTGCGCTCAAAGCGCGCGCGAGGGAAGGCGACCTTGGTTGCCGTGGAAACGCACAGAGCGGAAGTTAGGTATATTTTCTGGTGGTACCGGTTTGCGTGACGTGTCACGTGCTCAGGAACTTCCTGTTCGCTCCCTCGCAGAGCGTTTTCGTTTTTCGCTGGCAGATTCGGATTCGTGAAATCCGGCTGCTCGCTCCGGGATTCTGGTAGCCGCTCCGAATCCGCCAGTGGAAAACGCCGTAAGTACGGCTATCAGGCGCCCGGCGATCTCGGTTGCTTCTTCGGAGCGTAGCCATGTCCGGTTGCGGCATACGCTCCGTGCACGACTGGTGGTGTGCGGGCGGTGGCAGCGTCGTCGTCGAAGTAGTTGGGTCCCGTTCTTCGGGCACATGCGGCAGCTCGAACTCGTAGTCCGCAGCTGGCTCTTTCTCCCGTTCCAGACAGTAGTGGCGCAAATGATCGGCATGCACATATCGCACACGATTTCCCACCAACACTAAGTATGTGCATATTGATTTGACCTGCAAGACTCTACCCGGTAACCACTTTACAATCTCTCCGCGCACCGATCGTACCAGTACGCACTCATTCACAGCAAAAGAACGGAACATAGCGCGCCGCTTGTCCGCGGATGTTTTCACCTTCTCTGCTTGGTCAGTCAAAACACCGTTCACATCTGGCCGTAGTAACGATAAGCGGGTCCTCAGTTTCCGTCGCAGAAACAATTCTACTGGTGATTTCCCAGTGAAAGTGTGGGGTGTTGCGCGATACGAGAACAAGAAATTATCTAGGCGATGTTGTAGTGACCTGTTTGTACCTTTCCTTTCGTCATCCATTAATTGCTTCAGGAGAGCCTTCTTAGTTGTCTGCACCGCTCGCTCGGCCGCTCCATTAGATTACGGATGATACGGTGGGGTGAGCGTATGTTTCATGCCATTCGCTTTCAGAAAAGTTAGGAATTCCGCTGCGCGGAACTGAGGCCCGTTATCCGTAACTACTTCCACAGGCAACCCGTGCGACGCAAGCGAGGAATACACAGCATCGACTGTTTTCGCACCTGTTGTCGAGTGCGTGCATTTAACCTCTACCCATTTGGAAAAAGCATCTACTGCAATAAGAAACATTTGCGATTCCTTTTCCGCAAAATCCAAGTGGACTCGTTGCCACGGTGTTCACAAACTTCCCATGGAAACAAACTGGCTGCGTTGCAGGAAGTACTGCCAGACAGATGCTGCATTTCCGCACCGCGCGCCTTTTCAAGGGCATTGTCGATACCTGGCCACCAGACAACTGAACGTGCAACAGTCTTCATTTTTGAGATCCCGAGATGCTGCTCGTGCAAGAGTGCTAGTACTACATTCCTCAAGCTTTCAGGAACAACAACCCTGTTATTCCAAACAATACAGCCCTCGCCCACTGTGAGCTCAAAACGGCGAACCCAAAACGGTTGCGGTTCCGCACTGACAGTCTTTGGCCAACCCTACCATATCCTATTTCGCACAACTCGCCGCAAACTGTCACATCCAGTTGCACGCTCAATGTCTTTTGCGGTCAGCGGCAAGTCTGACAACGTGGAAAAGTAACAAATTGTGTCCTCTTCATGGCCCCTCTCCGACAACGATAGCCGTGACAAAGCATCAGCATGCGAGATGGCGGTGCCCGGCTTATGCGTAATTTTGTTACGATAGTCTGCTAGAAATGTCAGCCATGTGCACCTTGGCAGTTGCCACGGCACCGCAATGTCGGCGTGGGTCGAAAAAGAACCGTCAGTGGTTGGTGATCCGTTAAAACGTTAAATGCCCTGCCATATAGATACTTGTGGAATTTCTTTACTGCAAAGACGAAGCTCAGTGCCTCTTTCTCTATTTGTCCGTATTTCCGCTCGGACACTGACAGCGACCTGGAGGCGAAAGCGATAGGCTTCTCTTGGCCGTTCAGGACATGCGATAGTACGGCTCCTGGGCCATACTCTGAAGCGTCACGCATGAGCTGAATTTCTTTTGCCACATCACATATTTCCAACACATTTTCATCCGTCAACAACGTTTTACACTTGTTGAAAGCGTCGTCACATGACTATGTGACGACGCTTTTAACCAGTGCCACTTGGTTTCCTTGCGCAGCAAGTCGTGGAGAGGCTCCCGTACTGTAGCTACGTTTGGTAAAAATTTTGCGTAAAAATTTACCAGACCCAAAATCGCCTGTAGTTGCGAGACATTGTCTGGCTTGGGTGCATTCTTTATCGCCCTTACCTGGTCACTGGTAGGGTGAAACCCATTGCCATCAAGTTCGTGTCCAAGTAAAATACTCTTTTTTGAATCAAGCTGCACTTTTCTGCGTTGACTTTGATACCGTATTGACTTAGGCGCATGAGCACTTGTTCAACTCTTTCACGACACTGCTCGTAGCTAATTCCCGCTATAATGACATCGTCAAGATAGCAAGCCGTGCCTTGCAAGCCCCTCAGGACTTTGTCCATTACCGCCTGAAATGCGGTTGGTGCATAGGATAAGCGCCTGTACCGGAAAAGGCTCATATGCATGTTAACGGTGAGCAGTTCCTGAGAGTGCTCATCTAATTCCAGTAGCAAATACGCCTTACTCAGGTCAAGAACCAAAAACACGGCTCCACCTTGCGACGTGGTGAAAATATCTTCAGGTCATGGTCAACTTCCACGAAACGATTGACGGTGACGCGGTAATCCCCGCACAGTCGAATCCCGTTATTCTTTTTCGGTACTACCACCAGCGGGGTGGCCCAAGCACTGTGCCTCACGCGGTACATAATGCCTGCCTTCTCCATATTGAGCAGCTCTTGTTCTACCTGCTCGCGCAACGCGTATGGCACTGGCCTCACTTTACAAAAAACAGGAGTAGCGCCTTTGTTAAGCACAATACTAGCGTGAAACCCTTGAATGGCTCCGTATCCTGGTGGAAATACCTCGCGGCACTTATCAGTTAGTTGTGCACGGTACTTATCAGTCAGTCGTGCTTCTTCACGTGCGTTCTGCAGCCGTACCACATTCGGCCAGTCGAATTTTATTTTCGTTAGCCACTCCCGCCCCAATAATGTTGGCATTGTAGCCCCTGTGCTATCCTTAGCAATCACTAGTGGCAAGCGAAGTGCTGGCTCTGGTACTTTACATCAACATCCATAATACCTTTGACCGCGACAGGCATGCCATTGTAGGTGACTAGACTGACATCTGTCTCCCTGGAACTTGCATCGGGAAAATGCTTTAAACATTCTGTTTCACACATTACCGATACGGCTGCGCCTGTATCGAGCTCCATCGTAATCTCTCTTTCGTTTATCAGCAACGGCAATACAATGGCAGGCGCGCCCGCCCTACGGTCTGTGTGACACAGCGTCAACAACTCACCACGCGCTTCATCATTCGCCAGGCATTGAATAGGTGCCCTAGTTTTACACATTTTGGCTGCATCGACTTTCTTGTTACATTTAAAAAAACGGCTGTTCATGAACTGACAACTTACGGGAGAGTGCCGCCCACGGCAACGATGACACCTTAGTCTCTTGTGGGCCAGCTGGTGAAACCGTTTTCGGTGGGGCATTCCTGGCGTAGTCGGGTGCTTGCCGCTGCTGTTTCCTTGTGTCAGTGAACGTCGCTGCCGATTGGGGTCCCCGTTGCGAGGGTCGCCACCTTTTCCCGAGTGCTACAGTAGCCGATTCCATGGCTGCTACAATACTTCAGGTGCGGTCCCAGGTTAATTCTGCATCAGGTGTCGCCAGAAGCCTGCAGCGTATGCTGTCGGAACACCATCCCGCGATGAGACGATCTCGCAGGGCTTGCTCGAGAAATGTGCCGAACTCACACGTTGCAGCCAGTTTCTTGTGTCCTACTATGAAGTCCCCGATGCTTTCGTGCGGTTCTTGCTTGCGCTGGTTAAAACGGTATCTTTCCATAACCACGGATAACTTCGTGGTGTAGTGCTTTTTCAGTGTTGCAATGACCACGTCATACGTCTCCTGGGTAGGCGTTTTCGGCAGAAGAAGGCTCCTGAGCGTGACGTATGCCTTCTCCCCGATGGACGTCAATAGCACTTGCAACTTCTTATCATCTGCGATGTGGTTAGCAGCGACAAAACACTCGAACCGCTCGAAGAAAACATCGCCAGTTGTCACCGTCCGGATCAAACTCTGGAAGCTTTCCGAGCATCGCATACCGAACCGCTGTTCTTTTTCCGGCTACCTAGATCCCATCCTCGTCGCCAGACGTGTAATTTCAGTGCCGGGGCATGCTTTTCGAATCCTTTATTCGGGCATGCCAACGGGCAGCCACAAAACATCACAAAGAACACAGTAGCGTCGGGCACACGCCCACATACAGGGTGTTTTTTTTTTTTTAGCTGCAACACACTTTTTAAATTAGAAGAACATAAATCGCGGGAATGTCTTGTGTACCATTCGAGTATACGGATTGGCGGCCTCTAGATACAAAACAATTTCCGCAGTTGTGCGCATAATTAGCGAAATTGCGCTAATTACCTTTTTAATTACCAGTAACTGGTGGCTACAGCAAATGAGTACTTTGGAGCCCGTCCTGGACACTACCTATCCCAACGATCAAATTTTGAATAGCGGAGCGCATGTCGGAGCTACACGAACAATTAGTTCCCCTTGGCAGGCTCCTTAAAACCGAAACTGGGCGCGGAAAGAGCGTCTGTAACGTCGGTGTCGCCGCCTCCCCGGATTTCGTCACTCGCCCGCGGGGCCCAACGCCGCAGATAACAAGGAGATAACGCAAGCTGCTTGCGCGGCCGGAGCGGCGGTGACCACGGGCGAGTGGTGAGTGACGAAAGCTGTGGGGGCGGTGACATCGACGTCACAGACGCTCTCTTCGCGCCCAGTGTCGCTTTCAAGGAGCAAAGAAGTAACAGCGCAAAGGAACACAGACGACGAAGAAACGAAGACCACAGGACAAGCGCTGACTGCAAACTGAATGTTTATTGCGTGAAGACCAGCCTATTTATACATTCTCAGAAGAACACGCGCACATCAAAACACTCACAATCACAAATACAATCGTTCTTTTATGAAGTCTATCTCCTTCTGTGAGAGTACAAGTGAGGGCGAACTAACACAATTATCTCCTTCTTGGTTGATATAGAACGCCTCTAAAATTTTTCTTTCTTTCTTACATTTTTCTTTACCAATAAATTTTGTTTTTTTAAACATGGGAACGCATGTGCACTTCTTACAATGGTCAACTAAATGGCTACCATATCCATTTTTTACATTATTTGCGTGTCGACGTGCGCGATCATTAAAGCATTGTCCTGTTTGACCAATATACACTTTCCCACAGCTCATGGGAATTCGATAGACTACCTTACTCATGCAATCAGTGTAACGGGTTGTGTGATTAGTGGTGCACGCGGAGGTCCTGTTTTTCGAATTCATGAGCGCACTTATCGATGACAGCTTGCAAGGAGCATTGAAAATCAAGGTAACATTGTGCCTATTTGAAACTTTTTTAAGATTGTGAGACAACTTGTGCAAGTATGGAACTACGTGCACGGGCCTCTTGTCTTTCCCCTTACCTTTGTTGCCCTGCTCTACTTTTGTTCTCTGCAAAATCGTTTCGCACACAGATGTAATGACAGATTGGGGAAACCCTGCGTCTCGTAACCGGGCTAGCTGATTCATCAGACTACGTTCACATTCGTGCTCACATGACTTATTTAATGCTGCCTTATAACAAGTGGTAGCTATGCCCCTCTTAATCAATTTGGTCTGTGCGCTGTCATACGGCAGCAAGGTTTTCTTTGACCTAGGCTGATAGGCCCAGCATACCTGCTTACTTGATGAAAAACATAAGTTGATGTCAAGAAACTGAATTCGGTTATTGATCGGCAATTCATGCGTGAACTTGAGTCCTCCAGATGACTTTATGAATATGTTTAGTATTTTGTCGGATATGCACCAACTAGCCCTCATCAAGTTGTTGCTGTTTCAAGGAGCCTGCCAAGGGGAACTAATTGTTCGCGTAGCTCCGACATGCGCTCCGCTATTCAAAATTTGGTCATTGGGATAGGTAGTGTCGAGGACGGGCTCCAAAGTACTCATTTGCAGTAGCCACCAAATAATGATAATTAAAAGGTTAATTAGCGTAATTTCGCTAATTATGCGCACAAGTGCGGTAATTGTTCTGTATCTAGAGGCCGCCAACCCGCACACTCGAATGGTACACAAGACATTCCCGCGATTCATGTTCTTCTAATTTAAAGAATCTGTTGCAGCTAAAAAAAACACCCTGTATACAAGTGGCTCCAGGTTACACATGCGCAGTGGCGACCATTCACTTATCACCGCAACTTGGCAATTACGACACGTGTAAACTAACGCGATATGAACACAACAGCAAGCATCGCCCTCTCTTTCGCTAGCCACGTAATTCTCATGGCACCATTTGGTAGAAAGTGCGAGTTACTTGCTATTAGCAACTCATGAAGCTGAGATTGTCAATTACTGCAATTTAATGGGCAAAGTACAAAGTGGTGATAGGCCATCAATTCTCGCCGATGAAGAAGGTACCGCAGCTCGCCTAACCCTGGTACACAGGGATAGAATCCATCACAAACGCGTCAACAGCCCGGTGGCGCGAGGGAACGTTTACACGCTGGTGAGCACAGACGACCACGCAAGTAAGCCGAAGTGCGAGCGCACTCCGGCTAAATGTCCATGAATGCGGCGCGACGAAACACGGCACCGTTAGTGTCCCTATATATGCTCCCAAAGGGAACACAGTTACGTGTAGGTCCGCCATTATGGTCAAAAGCCATACAGTGAAGCCTGCCGTCCCGCGCGTGGAAGGCGCCATCAACGCGCCACGAGTTGGTGGCGCGCCGCCGTGTCCGTAAAACTGGCTTCTCCATAGCAAAAATGAAATATCTGACGTCATTGTTTACCACGTGATGATACTCTGCAAATATCTACGCGAGCGGCGAAAAGTTATGCGCAACTCTGCTCGCCTTCGAGGAAGCATATATACAGGGTGTTTTTTAGCTGCTTTTTAAATTAGAAAAACATAAATCGCGGGAATGTCTTGTGTACCATTCGAGTATACGGATTGGCGGCCTCTAGATACAGAACAATTTCCGCACTAGTGCGCATAATTAGCGAAATTACGCTAATTAACCTTTTAATTATCAGTAATTGGTGGCTACAGCAAATGAGTACTTTGGAGCCCGTCCTCGACAATACCTATCCCAACGATCAAATTTTGAATAGCGGAGCGCATGTCGGAGCTACGCGAACAATTAGTTCCCCTTGGCAGGCGCCTTGAAACCGAAACTGGGCACGAAAAGAGCGTCTGTGACGTCGATGTCGCCGCCTCCCCGGACTTCGTCACTCGCCCACGGGGCCCAACGCCGCAGATAACAAGGAGATAACGCAAGCTGCTTGCGCGGCCGGAGCGGCGGTGACTACGGGCGAGTGGCGAGTGACGAAAGACGAAATCTACTCCAAGGTGGCTTTCATGCGGGGCATGAGCGTGACATCATCGTCAGCCCGCCGAAGCGCTGGGGATGGCGCCGGTGTTCCCGCGGTAGCGCTACCTGAGGGCGAGGATTCGCGGGATCACAGGGGACGATCCCCGTAGTCTTGGCTTGGGACGTTGTCGCTCGAGATCGACCCTCGCGCGCCTGGTGGCGACGGGCTTCGGTGGAACGATCTCGCGGACGGCTTTCCGGTTCTCCGATAGCGCCTCTGTTCACGAGACATATCTCGCGAGCAACATAGGCTTAGTTTTCTGGCATAGGCGAACACTACTCGCTCGGTAGTGTTCGAACATCACCGCTTGAACATCATCGATTCCGCGAGGTGTATTACATTAGCATGCCTGTTTGTATAATTCGGCTAGCGTTCTCGCTATGTGTAGGACGTGCACATAAATGCCAATTTTGTTGGCTTGCACTGTCCTTGAGCGAGGGAGACCATAAGGTTGAGTTAAGCCCATTAGAAGAAGCTATAGACCGGACACTAGCTCCGCTGTTGCTTCAATCCTTGCACCACTAGTGCAAGCTGCCTCAATTTCTTATTGTTTTATGTATTGCACTTTTCCAATAACCCAGCATAGGTCTGCAATATCTCAATACGCATAAATAAATACGTAAATAAATAAATGAAGAAATAATCTTCGGTAGCATGTGATACACCTTAGTATGTCCGCCTTTTGCATTCGTATCAGAGACTGGTTTTTCTGAAATAAACAGCTGAAATGCAAACACGATATATTGAAATTTTCGTGCGTCGCATCAGTTATTTCAGTAGGCCGACTGCCTGCGGGGAGGTCTTGTTTTTTTCATGAGTGGAGTTGTGCCTTTGTTGCTTCAGAGCAACAAAGGAAGCGGTTTTTCATGGGTATCGCATAGTCGCTTGAGGAGTGGCAGGTTTTCGAAGGGCAACTTTCTATGTCTCGCTGCTTCAACCGTGAGCGCCGAAAACGCACTGCAGGAAAGCCAATTTACACAATGGACCTGCGCACACAACAGCACAACGTCGCACGACTTACGTATCGTAGAATAGTACAACTTACATTTGCAGTTCTACTGACAAGCTTTGCGCAACCGCGCACACAGTGGAAGAGTGGCGCACGAGGCATGTATCGTAGGACACTGCAGCTTACATTTGCAGTTGTAGCGATAAGAACAATGGGAACTTCAACACCAGGCTTCTAGGATGAACTGTATGTCCTCGTGTGCGGTGACATCGACGTGCCGAAAGAGCACGGTCAGTGGATCGAGTTTCATTCCAGACCGCTACTCGTTCAAACTGAAGACGCAACACAGCTCCTGCATTGATCTCACGTCTATAAGCAAATAAGCTGTGCCACGTTACGATGGCAGAGCGTCTGACCGGTTTCCACAGCGACCACAAGGCAATACTGTGCAAGTGTAGAGTCGTCTCTGAAAGTGGGAGGGTCCACGTGTAATCAACGGCTACATGATGTCATATAACGGCTATGCAACTTAACGAAATGTGTCTTCATTCAGCTTTAACGTTTACGAAATATAATTCTGAAAAAGAAAACCCATATGCATCGCGTGGGTAGCTCAATTCGTTGCATGGCCATTGGCTTTGGAGTTTGACTTCGTCTAGGTCGACACGGTGCAAGAAGGTTGAATTCCCAGCACTGTACAGGGGACAGGAAGGGAGTTGGTGAAGCTGGCGTTCAGAAGTGTGTCCGGTGACGTCGAGGAGGGTCGGCTCGGAGACGCTACAGCAATCCTCCTGCTACTTCAAGCCGACGGCCATCCACCAGACAGTCCCCGGAGCAGCATGTCGGCAACGACAGCGGGCATGGAGGCTCCTTCACCAGAGCGGGGGGGGGGGGGGGGGAGAGGGGGGGGGATCGAACGTCAGATATGAGCCTACCAGCACAGGATGACAACGACCAACGCACCTTACATCGGTGGCTAAGACATTAGAATCGCCGCTCAAAGCAGCACGTCTTACGCAGCGTGGCCGACGTGGGAGGGGGTCACAAGTAAGACCCACCAGGCTGTACCGTCAATGATAGGTCTACGTCCTGCTGGCTAGGCTTTGTGCCAATTAAAATTATGCACAGACAACATCGAGTAAGACAGTTTATTGCGAACAGTTTTGTTCCCAGTCAGATTCTTCGTTACCTTTTGCTTATATATTTTGTACTTTTGTAATTTGAGCCCTAGTATGTTTTGTTTTTGGTGTGACAAAATGTTCTGTGTGCTCCAACGTTGGGTCATGTCTCAGATAATCGTTTACACATAACTTTACTCAAAAATATTCGTGACAAGAAGACTCCCACAGCTTGCCATGCAATAGTTAAGGTGCACTGTGCATTTCAACAAGCATACTCGGACAAGAACTAAACAGAAAAACCTGTGTCCTCTGAATAATAGAGAAGACGACGACATTAGGCAAAGGAACGTAGCTCTACGAGATATCATCCCTTTAATGCGGTCAGACATACGTGGGGCACACAGGAAGGTATCTCGACGAGCGCCGTCAAAAGCAGCCCCAAAAAAAAAAAAAAGAAAGAAACCGAGAAGAGAAAGTAGACATGACAACTTTGCACGGCTTTGTACTGAAAGTGCATGTACACCCTTCGATGGCACTGCGTTTATCGCCAGACACTAAATGAACAGGCAAGACCCATAAATCAGACTAAGGCAATCGAACAAAAAAAATGACGGTCAGTAATAAGCCATCAATATAGTGCTTTGCACTAGATTCAATGCTACTGCGTATATTTTTTGCAATGTGCAGGTGATGATGCACCCATTCTTTAACTTTCACTTATATCAAATGATTACGTTTCGTCATCGTCATGAGCGTAAGGCAGTGCGTAATCGCACATGTGCATTCCTGTACGTGTGCTTTTCTAAAGATAAGTTCATTCAAAGTCACCGCTTGTTTATACGTGTGGGCTTGACATATAGCAGCAATAGTACAGGCCCAGGTATGTATCCCCCTCGCAGATACTCAAGAGCACTACAAAGAATGTCAGCGAATACTATTTTACTAATCACGCACTAAACACAAGTATACTTTCCATGTTTTTTTATTGCTCATTCTCGTACAGATTTTTCGCACTTTGGCGTAGAGCAAAACATGCCATATACGACAGCATTTGGAAGACAGGTCACGTCAGAGAGAGCTACATTTACTGAATATACATCCACTGCAAATTCAAAATATGCGTAGTTGGCAATCATCGAGCGCTTTTTTTTTTCTTTGGCGCCGCTAGACCCCAGCCAGTTTTATCGTCTGGTGCGGCCAGCAACTCTCCTTGCATGTCGGAATCATCTTGGAAAATCAGAGATAAGTTCGGAACTCGTGGCAATCGAGAAGAAAGAGGGACATACATTTCACGCTACTGACGATTACTCCACGCAACAAAGTTCTGCTTTCTGATTGATTTGGAGCTTACAAATCTCATAGTTTGTACAATAAAGCTGTCCATGGAATTTTCCTTTTAGAACGTCTTAAAATGTGGAGTTGCCCCACTACGGCGTCTCTCATAATCATAGCGTGGTTCTCGGGCGTAAAACCCCACAAATCAAAGACGGACTCCTGACTGACGCACTCTACGCCGCTATTTACAAATGCGCCTTGGCTAGAGCTAGTCGAAAAGAAACGTACACTACCCCAATAAAAAGTCGACGCAGGGGAGTCACTCCCCTGCGTCGACTAGTGACGCGTTACACAATTACACGCATTAAGTGCGGCAGTTCTATCAACCATATTACGAAGTCTCTTGACAGGTATAATGCAAACATTAATTGGTCTCATTCGACAATTGCAAACATTTGCTACCACAATGTATGCATAATGAAGCGCGTGATAAGAGGTTGATTTGTTGATTTCACGGCTTTTAGATCCCAAAACCATGATATAATTATGAGAGATGTCGTAGTGGAGGGCTCCGGAAATTTCGACCACCTCGGGTTCTTTCGCTTGCATTGAAATCGCACAGTACAAGGGCCTCAACATTTCGCCGCCATGTAAATGCAGCCGTCGCTGTGGGGATTCGATCTCACGAACTTCGGATCAGCAGCCGAGTAGGACAGCCACTAGACCAACGTGACGGGGCTAGAGAGGGGTTGGCTTCGCGTTGCCCCTTAATAGTCGCAATAGTACCAGCGAATATTAGCTCATCGTCCATTATCATAATCCACAGAAAGCACGGTAGTATTCGTGGATGGTAGGTGATGTTTACGTCACCCACCAAGCACATTTAATTCGGTACAGCCAGTCCCACCCTGCCATGCACAGTCAAGGGTTGTCCAGTTGACTACCCTTAGCGGGGATGGAAAGAAAGCACCAATTCACAACAGCTTCTTACGGCAGGTGTCTTCTGTGGTTCGGGAGAACACATCTATCACGTTCCGGTGCTTGTAATGAAACAATCTGGGCATGTTCCACTTGATCATTTTAAGAATAATTGATTCCACATATTGCGCAAACAGGAAAAACGAGAAAAAGCTACATCGATTTATTTATTTATTTATTTATTTATTTATTTATTTATTTATTTATTTATTTCACAGAAGCACCTAAATTGCCCAAAGGCATTGTATAGGAGGGAAGGGGGGCTTCAAAGTTACAATAAAGAACAAATAAACAAGCAAAAAACAGGAAACATCGCACAATCAGTACCAAGCGCACTGCGCTGTGGGACCCAGTGCGGTTGACTGTTGCAACCCTAGGATGACTGCAAGCTGTGCTCGCTGGCACTTCTTGAATTATAGGTGACTACGTGCTTGGGCGTTTTCGCTGTACCATCACGCGGGCATTTTTCATCCCGATAAGGACCTATCCGGATCGGTGCTGCTGCACGCGCTGTTACATTGCAGACGGTGAATACGCTGGATATAGGCGATCGCGATCAGAGCGTCGAGGTGGGACTCCTAGATGAATTTGTTGAGATCGCGGTTGACCCAGTCTTGGAGCTTCGAAGACGTGGTTCTGTGGTCGAGCGAGCGGCAATCAATGGGCTAAGCTAGCTCGTCGCCGCCGGTGCATTCGTTCTTCGTGCTAATTGGACCGGCATGCCTTGCATGTGAGCCAAGTGTCTCCCATCATGTGACGCAAGAAGGGGTGCACTCAGTCGTCCTTCGGTATTGTACGTTTGTCTGCTCTTTGACCTTTTTGTGCGCAGGAAAATCCTGGACTTATCCGTGAGGACGTCTTTTGTTGGTAAGCTTTTACAGACTTATTTTGCTCTTTCTCTCTTGAGTTCGTATTCTAAGACGTGTCGCTAAAGGCGACAGTGTCACTTTGGTAACGTAAGTGTATCCTTTGGTGTCTCCAGCGGTGGTGATCGGCTGATTGGAAAACCTGACATGGGCCCTCACTTTTCCGGTTTGTTCAACTAGACAATCGTTAACGCCCAGGACACACCAAAGGAGACACTTATGTCACAAAAGCGACACATCTAAGAATACGGCGCCTAGTGGAAGCATTTGGGGAAGAATTTTACGATCAGACGCCCCTGTTACAGGGATCTCATGAGCATGAAATCGCCACGGTTTCCCTTCATTAAGCCATCATTGCCGTAAGCTTACGTTTCCCAGCTTTCATACACAGCATCAGCGCACAGCGGGCGGGGCGCCATAAGATCTCGTTGAGCTTTCACTTCCCGGGTAACCTGCAACAAACTTCATGGTGAGGCTACTTGCGCAAATAACCCAAATCAGAGCCCTCCATCACAGCGTACGTTGATGGCTATTATTCGACTGTGATCTTATTGAAATACACCTGCTGTTGTAATACAATGGGATTTTAGGGTGGTCAAGACCTTTCAATTCAGTGTTGCTAGCGGGCAGATTTGAAAAGTTGCTAGAGATGGCGCTAAATGTAGCTAAAAGAAGCCGTGTCAATTAACGTTAGCACCGATATTAGCACCCAAAACGGAAAGAAACTATACTATGAATAGTTCTTATCGTTCAACAAGTGATATTTTAATAAGCAAAACAAAAGCAGAAAGGAAACCGTCTCAAGCTTGCTATACAAACCAGACTCAATTCGGAGATATCTAAAACAATATAGGTACAAGGCGCCTGCACATAGCATAGCTAAAAAAGGGTGTTTGCGAGAGCAATTTCAGAACGGCCTATAACTCAGCCAGAACATTAATAATCATTGCTAGGGTTTTCATCATCATCATTATCGTATCCTATGTCCACCACAGGACGGAGGCCTCTCCCTAACAACCTCCATCTTCTCCTGCCCTGGGCAAGATGATTCCATTTCATGCCCGCAAACTTTCATCACTTCACTTTACTTTCTTTCGTCCCCGGCCACGCTTCTATGTCTTAATTGACTTTCTCATTATGCGGCCTGCCTTTCGAGCTTCTGTGCGATTCGCCACGTTTCTACCCGGTATGTTATTGCTGGAAAAAATGAGGTCGTTGCGCAGTTTCTGCTTCAAGGATAATGGTAAGTCGTCGGTCATGAACTGGGAATGCCTACCATATGCACATCAATTCACCCTTATTCGTCGCGGAATTTTCTTACTGAGCAGATTGTCCTGCCAATAATGGCCCTAGATATCCGCACTCTGTCTGGCTTTCAATGATCAATTCCTTTTTTTTTTTCACCAGGCCACTAAACACATTTTTGTTCTGCATGTTCATCTTTAACCCTGCTTTAGCGCTGTCTCGTCTTAGGTCTTCAATCATCTTTTGCAATTCGTCGCCGTCATTGCTGAAGTGCACAGGGTGGTCGCACAGCGCAATTTGGCGATATGTTGTCCGTTAGCCTGTATCTCCCTGTCTATCCAATTAGGTGTTTAAAAATTCCTCAAGTCAAGCAGTGAATAGCACTGTGGAAATTGTTCGCCCAACACGTAATTGGATTGGGATTTTCCCGCTTTGCTTAAGGAGTGGCTGTGGAATATATATATATGTTCGCTCTGGTATTTACATCAAGTATTCCTAGACGGCGTAGCGCCTTTACGAGCGAAAACCACGATGCGACTACGTAGTGGTCGAGTTCGGATTAATTTCGGCCACCTGCGCTTTCCTAAGTGCCCCGCAATCTAGGTTTGTGGGGAGGTTAAACGTGGACACAGTTTTGCCTTGAAGGCGTAGTACAAAATCTCTTAGTAGAGTTACTCTACCAGTCCTACTTGAGGTTATAGATGAATAATCCATCTTCATTTTGTAGCGGATCTCTCTGTCACAAGGATCAGGTGCTGTGCATTCAAGGCGCACACGTGTATTGTTCTACGTGCGCGCCACACCACTTCGCTCTGTCTGTGCTACTGCGGGCATGCACACAAGCTCGCTGGCAGGGGCAGGAGGGGGGCGCGCACGGCCATCACGACAAAGCGCTTGGAAACCGTGTTAAGGCTCGCCGCGCGACATGTTGCCGGCAAAATTTTAAAAAATGACTAGTAAATGAGCCCAAATGGAATAATAACGTAATCAGAAACTATTGCCACGGACCGAACCTGCAAATCTGATCGCCAGGCAGGGTCGAAACTCGGCCACCAACCGCAACGTCTCAAGCCACTGTTCGAAGGAGTAACCTTATCCCGAAGTTCTCACGGAGACTTGACATCGTACTATTTACTAGCCCACTATACATTTTGGTATTTGAAACAATGCACGAGTACGTGCTCGTGGAGAACCTCAAAGCACGCTGCCCGTGGAATCTTCATGACACGAACGCACGTGTACGCATCGGAACCGAGTGAGCCCGTAAGGTCTGCGATAATTTCGGGCCGAGGCGGCACTCAATTACCTCGCAGAACGCATAGGGAATATAGCCATACTGTTATCAGCACCGTCTCCGTCCGCACTCACAGAATAACACTGTTTATAGATGAATAACCACTCTCCAATACTCGATCTGATGTTTACAATAACGTAAGATGTACATGTCCTTAGGAAATCTCCTCATCGATATATTTAGCCCGACCACAGCTTGGCTTTGTCTGCGGCCAATAAGTACAGTCTGCAGTCCTCAGGTGAGTGGACAAAATGCGAAAGACAGTTCAGCTTCTCAACGCATTTCACTGTGCGAACCCTCACTGGAGACCCGGAGGCTGCTGGCACCCGGGCAGCTGGCTCTGTGGGCCGCAGTTCCAGTCCAGCTGTCCGGCGGAACGAACGAGGGCACCTCGCGAGGCTTGTTCCACTGGCAGCGTAGAATAGAGCGAAAGGCTCGCTTGTATTCGCGACTTGTCGATGCATAGATGAATGGGTTCAGGCAGGAGTTAAAGTATCCGGTCCAAAAGCAGAAGTCGAACAGTATCGGCGGCACGGTGCATTGCTTGCACAGGGTGCCTGCAACGAGCAAAGGCAAGCACAGTGTTATTTGGAGTCACTAGTTGGACAAATCTTTGCGCTTAGAAGAGAAATGGAGCACCGGTCCACTATTAGAGTGAACACGCAAGCGCATTGAAGCGAAGCGCGGCTCAGACGCACAGGGACCCGGACGAGTGCCTCGCAGCCTCGCAGCCTCGTAGTAAGCAACAGCGGCGCCATGAAAGGCTACGGCGCGAAATTTGAGTAGGCGCCGCTCAAGTACACTCAGCGGCGCTGTTGCTCTGCGCTCCAGAGCTGTAGCAGAGGACCCGATGGCACCCTCTGTGCGCCGCTTCACCTCGATGCGCGGCGGAGGCCTTGGCGACCCGCGGAGCACGGTCACAAGCTCGCGTGTTCATCCTAAGAGTAATAACAACAATGATGGCGTTTTACATGACAAAACCAGCTACGATTATGAGGCACGCCCCGTACATGTGAAGGCTCCGGAGTAATTTCGGCCACCTCGTGTTCTTTACCGTGCACCTAATTAGTCGGGTGCCTTTTTTTTCCCCATCGAAATGCTGCCGATGTGGCCGTGATTTGATCCCGCGAACAAATCTAAGAGTGGACGAGCCTGTACATTTTGTGTCGCACTTGTTCTTAGGTAAGCACGAGCAGCAGGCTAACAACTCGAGTCGAGGTGTTACGAACATCGCATCGATTTGGTTCCATTTCTGTAGACATGAACGTGAAATGATGCCATGCAGACCATTCCGGACGGGTATAGAAATGCAGTGATAATGATTAGCAAGTTTTAATGGCGTCAGGGCCAGGCTTGGCCAAAGAGCGCAAGTTCAGTCATGACGTCTGACAATGCGGTTAAAATTTCAGAACTGCGTATGGCATTTGGCTGTAGAATGGCCTAAGTGAATTCGATGGCAGGATGTAATATGGCTGTTGAATGGGCTAAACTGAAATCGCCGTAAAGAAGCGTAAAAATGTGTATCCTATAAAATTATGACGGCGATACGTGGGATGCTCTATGATGGTAAAATTCGAGCATCAATTTGCCACAAATGCCTCCTCAATGCTTTTGCGTCAAAAGGACGAGACGGGAATGCTTTAAATTGAAATCGCCACCTCAGCAACTGTATTTAATGAGAGACTGTGGTGATGTAAAATAGAAAAGCTATGGATGTCTTTTAAAAACGCACACAATTATTACTGTTTAAAAATAGGTTCCTTGCATATGAACATGGCAAGGAACATGGCAGATGATGATGCACTGGGAGGTGCTGTATAGAGGAATGACAAGGAAAAATGCCCTTTTTCAGCGACGCTGTATACCTCTAGAGTTCTAGGAAATTTCCGTGTCGACGTTTTCAGCAAGAAAACGCCAGCTAAATATGGCATCACGGAGCATAGCCAGCATAGCACGGTGGAAAGGAGGAGAGGCGCACGTCGAGGTGATGCTAGCATTAGATAGCCTGGCAGAGTTTTTTGCGGATTACCCAGTTTCACCAATACCTAAAACAGGTAAGCCATTAAAATTGACCTAGTGCATATTAGGGTATATTCACACTTTAAATTAATCCATCCGCCTTCCCGCAGCTGAACGCATCTTATACCAGATTAATCCGTCGACACCTATGGGTTCGCATCCTGAAGATCTTCGGCATGGTGCACAAAGCAGAAAAAACAAGGACAGAGACAAGTAGACATAACACAGGCGCTGACTTCAACTGAGCTTTATCGGCGAAACCACCAGAAATACAGGGTGTTTTTTTTAAGTTGAAACACATTTTTAAAATTAGAAAAACATAAATCGCAGGAATGTCTTGTCTACCATGCAAGTATACGGATTGGCGGCTTCTATATGCAGAACAATTTCCGCACTTATACGCATAATTAGCGAAATTACCCTAATTAACTTTTAATTATCAGTAATTGGTGGCTACAGCAAATGAGTACTTTGGAGCCCGTCCTCGACACTACCTATCCGAACGATCAGATTTTCAATAGTGGCGTGCATGTCGGAGGTACGCGAACAATTAGTTCCCCGTGGCAGGCTCCTTGAAAGCGAAACTGGACGGGAAAAGAGCGTCTGTGAAGTCGATGTCGCCGCCTCCCCGGATTTCTTCACTCGCCCGCGGCGCCCAACACCGCAGATAACAAGGAGTAAACACAAGCTGCTTGCGTGGCCGGAGCGGCGGTGACCACGGGCGAGCGGCGAGTGACGAAGTCCGGGGAGGCGGCGACATCGACGTCACAGACGCTCTTTTCGTGCCCAGTTTCGGTTTCAAGGAGCCTGCCAAGGGGAACTAATTGTTCGCGTAGCTCCGACATGCACTCCGCTATTCAAAATTTGATCGTTCGGATAGGTAGTGTCGAGGACGGGCTCCAGAGTACTCATTTCCTGTAGCCACCAATTACTGATAATTAAAAGTTAATTAGCGTAATTTCGCTAATTGTGCATAAAAGTGCGGAAATTGTTCTGTATCTAGAGGCCGCCAATCCGTATACTCGAATGGTACACAAGACAATCCCGCGATTTATGTTTTTCTAATTTTAAAGATGTGTTGCAACTAAAGAAACACCCTGTATATGCACCGCGAACTGCCAGCTCATGAACGGAAGAATCTCGTTCACATCATGTGCCCCATCACATCTCAGTCAGATAGTCTGTTTCCTTTTTGTTGAGGGCAATCGATGGCATACTGATACATATGTCACCTAGCTGCGGTATCTTATCCGCTTCCCTAACTTCTCGGGTGAGTTACTCGCGATCTTTTGTTACAAGAGCGCTCTTTCAGAACCCCTGCAATGAATTGCTAGGTGCCCCTGAAAGGCTGTGTTAGCATATAAAAAATGCGCCTTTATTTGCTCGTTCATGCATCTGCCCGTTTGCTGAACATACTTGTTGCCACTGCTTAGGGGAATCACATATATACGACACCCTCCTCACATAACGTTAAATGACTCTGGTGCAGTTTCGGAAGTGTTCCTCCGCCTAGCGTAAGCATTCATACATCCACAGAGCTTCGACAGATTGTTCGGGGTAGAAAAACGACCTTGACGTCTACTTTAGCCCCTATCTTCTTCAATCTGTGCGAAAAATTACGTAGGGCGGGGAGCACAGGGACTGGCTTCCTGCCACTGGCAACGCACCTTGTTGCTGCGATCTCTCCCTGCATGATGAGCCTTAGCCTCTTTACCGCTACAGATACAAGCATGTGCTCCCGAAATCCAGCATTCCTCAGGCGGGAAGCATGCTCGAGAAAACTGCTTTTTATCGTGTACCGCTTCAAGATTTGCGCAGGACATTTTAGAAGCAAAGATTAACAACACCCAGCTTCACGAGCTTGGAATGGGCAGACACATAATTAAGGCAAAAGCGGTTTGTTTCCTCTGGGATCATATTTCTACCACGAGTGATTAGTGAAACTGAACCGCACATCTAAGAAACTTCGCTGGATTCCCGGAGCATGTGCTTTTATCTGTTGCGGAAAAGAAGCTAAGGCTCATCAAGCAAGGAGGAATCCCACCAGCAAGGTGCGTTGCCAGTGACAGGATGCCTGTCACTGTGCTCCCCAGCAGCGCACCGATGTGCGACGGTTTAGGGGGTTGTAACCCCCCCCCCCCCCCAATCCCGAGACCGACCTAACCCCCCTCCCCCTCCGTAATTGCTCCTATGTCCTTGCACGGAGTGCCCAACGTACACCTTGAAGGGCCCTGTTGACGTTGTGATTTGAAATCACGATATGGCTAGAGGTCGATTTTTCCTGCCCCTAGAAAAGCATTGTATTCACTCATCTACTTAAAAACTGAATGAGTGCAAACCACAAGTTGAGCCGGCGCAAAAGTAACAGCAGGAAGGCTCTCTTTCAGGGTCAGCAGTGTGCGTGGACGGACGGCTCACGGCGGGGTCCGTGCGTGAATTTTGCACCGCACCATTTATGTCAACGCCGAGGTAGTTCAAGGAGACCTTCCGATGGCATCTATAAGACTTACGCATTAAAGGGGCACTGACATCAAAATTTCGTTGCTAAGATAGCCTGCGGGATCGATTTTACGTCATCTACCAAATATCAATGGCGAACACAGCTCCGAAGGTAATTTAAATGAATATGGAAGTTCGCATGCGCAATCGAGTGCTAGACGCCGCACATCGCGACATCGACAACAGGAAAGGTGACCTGAAGGGGACCCCCAACTTCCGCGACGTCACCACGGCAGCCGAGCTCCGACAGTGCAGCTAGCAATGATGACGTCATTGTCACCATTGTTTATTCGCTGCGGCTGCATTAGTAGACTGCCGGCGACGCCAGACCTCAAGAAAATAGTTGCCACCCAACAACGATGACAGCAACAGCGACAACAACGCGCAGGACGTGTGACAGGCGAAAGAAAACGAGCACGCGGCGGTTGTCGTGAGGAAGTGCGTCACAGGTATGTGTGATCACGTGGTTGAACTCGTTTACCACATTGTGAGCGCTAGATGGCGCCAGTTGCACCGGGCGCCTTGTCGTTTTTTGAGCTCTCCCAAACCGAAACTGAAACTAGTGGGTAATAAACAGGCCGTAAATAATTATCTGACACGCGCTGGAGCAAATGATGTGTCGTACGTGTTATGGCTAACAAATCCTCAGCTACGTATTGCAGCAAAAAAGCATCAGACGAAAGTTTTCGTGTCAGTGCCCTTTAACAAATACATTCTTACATATTTCCAGCAATTATTTTGCCTAGGCGATCACAACGCAAAGAAAAGCGAGCGCACGCGCTTTTCTAGGCCGTACACGGGCGCGCCCGCGGCAAGCCCGATAGGTTTGGATGGGTGTCTGCCATCGTTCAATAACAGTGACGTATACTCGTACACTCTGTGATGAAACGGAGCATATACAAGGAGTGCAAGGCATGCAACAAATGCATGCCAGCAGCCTGTAAGAAATAATAAATGATTCCCAAACTTTAATCAATCAGTGAGCAGTGATAGTAGATTGGTTTATACGTTATGGGACTCCACTGCACCCCCTTCTAGGGCTCGAACTCAAGACCATGCCTGGAGTCGAACCACAAGCCTTTCTTGGATAAGGTGGATTAAGGGACTAAAACGAATTTAGGCAGATTAGAGCGAATTAAGGCAAATTAGGGTTGATTAAGACAGATTAAAGTGTATTAAGGTGGGATATCGCATATTAGAGCGGATTACGATTAGGATATTAGGGTGAATTATGTCAGATTAAAGTTGATTAGAGTGTATTAAGAAGTGTTACACCACATTAGGGTTGCCTAAGCTGGATTGATGTGGATGAAAACGGATTAAGCCTCTAATGTTTGGCTTAATTAAGCTTAGCTTCAGACTGAGGTCAATTAACTTGACTTAGACATTACTTAATTAGACGTTGCTTAATTATGTTTATATTATTTAGGAGTGGCCTAATAAACTTAAACCTAATCATGCACGCCTTATTTAATCTTGTATTAATTAGTCATAACATGATTATGTTTATGTTAATTATTCCTAATTCAACTAAAAATAGACCTAATTAGTCTAAGCTTGACTAAGCGAGACTCAATTATATTATCGTAACGGAGCGTCAATTAAAATTACCTTAATTCGAACTGACTGACCTAGTAGTAAGCTGATTAGTCTTCAGATAATTAGTATCTGCCTAATTAGACATGGTTTCAACAGTTCGAGCCTAAGTATATAGCCTCTGACTAATTAGTCGTAGCTTTATCCGGTCTGGTTTAATTGTTATTATGTGGAGTTTAACGTCCCAAAAGCAGCTCTGATTATGAGAGACGCCGTAGTGGAGGGCTCCGGAAATTTTTGGCCACCTGGAATTCTTTAACGTGCACTGACATCGCACAGCACACGGGCCTCAACATTTCGCCTCCATCGAAATGCAGCCGCCGCAGCGGGGATTCGATCCCGCGACCCTCGGAATAGCAGCCGAGTACCATAGCTACTAGACCACCGTGGCGGGGCGGTCTGGTTTAATTAGTTATGATATAAATATGCTTGATTTATTTACTCTTATGTTATTAAACTAAGTCAAATTAGCATAACCTATGTTATATGCTAGCGTTCATTTTATTAACATCATTGGGCTTCGCTTAATAATATTTATATTAATGAGATTTGAGTTATTAGTGTTAACTTATTTATTCCTCAATTCATTAGTCTCGGCTTACTTAGCTTTGAGATAATTAGTCTTACTTTAATTTGTCCTACCCGAGCTAGGCTTCCCCTAGTTATTCGTAAATGGGCTCGACTGAATTATGTAGGTTAATTAGGCCTTACCTGACTAGTCTTATGAAGCTTAAATTGGCTTTACTATAGCTTGGAATGGTTTATGCATTGCCTAGCGGAATTCACTGCGAGCTTTCCGCCTTTACTAATAGTTTAAATAGCCTCACTGTTGAAATAGAATTATAGTGCATATAAAGGCGTATTCATACTTTAATTATTCCATCCGCGTTACCACAGCTGCACGGATCTTATTCCACATTAATCCGCCGCCACCTATAGGCTGGAGTCCTGAGGATCTGCTTTTTGAGTCACTTAGCCGCGCGTTCCAGCCGGACAGGATGACTAACCTGGCTCCATTCACTAATCCACCTACTAACCGACTCTGGGTTATGCAAAACAAGGTGTATTAGCGTTGGTAGTTGCTGACCTGATATTGACGATGTCGAATGCTCAACATTGAGGATAAGCAGCGCACTGACAATGTGAGCGCGTACAGCTCCTAGCATAAATGTGTGATGAACAGAAACAAAGCTTTGGAGAAAAAAAAAAGATGCAGTGATCGCGAGGGCACGCGACCGATCCCATGTGCGGAGCCAGCAGGCGGCCACAAGTGTGTGCTGCCAACAGCCCCCGGCAGACGCGCCAACTGGCTCCTTCAATCAGCCACTTTGACACTACGTTGAAACCTGGTGACGTAACGCAGTGGGCGGAGCCAACACCACCTAGACTACTTGAGGCCTCAGCACTGCCCACGTGACGTCACGGACCTGGCCCCACACAGCCTAGGGTCGGTCGGTGTGCCTCATGGTAGTTTTTGTTAATCGCGCTTTCCGGATAGATTGTGGTAGTGGCTTAAAATTAAATGCAGAAAGTGAGAAAGGTCTTTTTTTTTTGTCTTGTGAAGTAGCACCAGGTGTGAGATGATAGGCACAGGGCTAGGTCAGCTAGTATACCCCCCAGGTAAGCGATAATAGCACCACTAACGCCAATTTGTCCCCTGGTGTCTGGTAGGCCAAACTGTGAAACCAAAAAACAATAAAAAATTGCTGATGCTGCTATGGCAACGCTTTTGTTGATGAGAGAGGAGGAAGCGCCGAGCTGCTTGTCGTCTGCTATGCGCTCGACGAGCGCGCGACCACTTGCAATATTTTTTTCAGGTTGCGTTGCTGCTGCATATCTTGTTTTCGACAACTTTCGTTTGCCATTTTCTCGGACTTTTGGCACATCTACAAAACATTTGTTTGTAAATATTTCTCGTTTCAATGCGCACGAGCCAGCAAGCCTTGAAGAGTGTCAGTTTTGTGTGAGCAAGAAAACGGTGTAGTCAGAAAATGTGGTTTATTCACTCATTTTATTAGCAACGTATTGCAAACGATAAAACTCAATAGATGCCACAATAGCACAGAGCAGTGTATATCGTACGATTAATACAAATGTTCGCATTCTGTATCGGTTACACAAGCATAAGAGAAGTCTTCACACATTTCATCGTATACAGAATATCGCTGCAGGGGTCACCACGTTTATTGTCTGTACAAAATACAATTCTCCAGAAACGACGGTTCATAGTAACACGATTGAACTGATCATGCAGTACAGATGACCTGCACGTTGAGCCCAACACTACGAGCCCCTTTTTATATGAAGCTTGCTAGTCGAAATAACCTTCTATAGCAAGCTAACTTCCTATATAGCTCAGCTTGTGCTAATGTACCATTACATACTGAGCAAATTTACGTTATAACACTTGGCTATGTTTCTCGATACGTTGCAGTAAACCCTCGTTCAAAGCTGTTGAATTGCTAACAGGGCATCATTACAGAATTTTACAGCAGTACATTTCAGTTATTCCTCGCAATTTGTAATGCCCATATATTCTATCATAGTTAAGGCATGAGTATGACAATCCTACAACATCAAACAACAAATGACACCCTGCAGACAGAGCTTTCCATTGAGAAAAAAATGCAGTATAAGTAAGTGTCCGTTAATCATTATTGTAAACGGGGCTAGGAAAGTCATGCGCAAAGGTATCACGGAACGCGCACCTTCTGGACATGGAAAAATGTTCACAAAAGCAACTCAGATCTACAGAATGTAACGAATCAGCTTGGGCAGATAGCTCAGAACAAGCCTACTCTGACCGGTTATAAAGACATTCCTCTAATATGCCTGAATCATATAAAGCATTTATTTTATAGAGCTCATAAGCTCAGCTTCGTGAATAATGTTGGAAGCATAGGACAAATCAGAGCTGTACTATTAGTTTTGTAATTGGCTGGAGGTAATTTGTCATTTGACTTTCGAAGACGCCTTAACAAACCGGTGAAAGCGCCTGAACTTTGCTGGTACACTTGTTTGTGGCACAGCGCGCTTTCTTGACTTACTAAAATATTTCGGACTTTTCTAGAAGGAGCTTCTTCCTTTCCATTTGATATTAAAATGCAAGTATGCGTGGCAAGAATGCCGAGTACTATTAGTACTTGTGCAACTTCACCACATCAAGTACACGATCTCAAAATTCGTGTTCGCAGCAGCGAATTATAGCGCAACAATGTGAGCTATGAATGTCTGCACAAGACAATACCTTGCACGCTGTTTGCGCAGACATCGAAATGCGCTAAAGTGTTTTGTTTTGGCAGGGTTGGCGTAGGCACTTTCGGCGAAGTGGTCCGAACAGAGGGAGCAGCCGTCGCACAGTTGCTCCTATGTGAGGCCCTCGAGGTCTGCCCTTTTGACGTAATTGCGCCCTACGTCACACATAGAAAATAAAACAAATACCACCATGGAAATCAACAAACACGTAAAAGCGACACTAATATAGATAGTGCGAAAAAGGGAGAAAAGAATGTGTCACAGATTCAAAAGCAAAGCGCAGCTTGCTCTTAGCGCAGGTAACACGAGCTTCACGCTACACGGAATGTAAGGAGTCACTGCTACGTAAAGTGATTTTGGGGGCTTATTTCTTAAGCATTCAAATGTGGTAGAGTCGCTACAAGGAACTGGTCGTCGGAATGCTCTAAAGCCGAACCACTTCGTCGAAGAAGCGCATTCGACGAACATACTGTGCACGATTTCTTCTCGAAGAAAATGAAATTAAGAGCCACCGCTAACAAAACCGATACCGAAGCGAAATTCCCGTCTGCTCGTGAGCTGGCATCAATCGGCTCACGAGAAACTGTCCACAAGTAGCTTTACAGGACATGCCAAAGGCATGTCCCGCGGTAAAGCAGCTGGTGACGATGGTATAACAGCCGACTTGATCAAAGACGGAGGAGATATTGTACTTGAAAAACTTGCATCGCTCTTCACGAAATGTATCAAGACATGTAGCGTACCGCGCAGCTGGAAAAATGCTAATATAATCCTTATCCACAAGAAAGGTGACATAAAGGAGTTAAAGAATTACAGACCAATCAGCCTGCTCCCAGTAATATACAAGCTATTTACAAAGGTAATTTCTACGAGGATAAGAGAGACCCTCGACTTTAACCAACCGAGAGAACAAGCTGGTTTTAGGAAAGGTTACTCGACAATGGACCACAGCCACGCTATCAATTGAGAAGTACGCGGAATATAACAAACCTCTTTATATGGCGTTTATCGACTACGAGAAAGCATTTGACTCCATAGAAATACAAGCAGTTCTAGAAGCTCTACGTCGACAAGGGGTTCCTGGCGTATACGTGAAAACCATAAACAACATATACAAAGATTGCACAGCCACACTACTCCTACATGAGAGAAGCAGAGAAATCCCGATCAGGAGAGGTGTGAGACAGGGAGATACAATATCCCGATGCTATTCACTGCATGTTTAGAGGAAGTATTTAAACGTCTAGACTAGAAGAAAAGGGCATTCGAATAGACGGAGAATATCTAAACAATTTAAGATTTGCTGACGACATTGTGCTCTTTAGCAATTATGGGGACGAATTACAAAACATGGTTGATGACCTAAACAGGGAAAGCATTAAAATTGGATTAAAAATGAATAGGCAAAAGACCAAAGTTATGCTCAATAGTTTAGCTGAGGAACAGGAATTTAAGATCAACAATGAACCCTTACAATGTGTAAACGAATATGTATATCTGGGACAGTTAATATCAGGAACTCCTGCCCAGGAAAAAGAAATTCTCCGTAGAATAAGGATGGGCTGGAACACATTCGGAAGGCATTACGAAATCATGACCGGAAACTAACCGCTGTCACTAAAGCGAAAAGTATTCAATCACTGCATTCTCCCAGTACTAACGTACGGTGCAGAAACATGGAGAATAACGAAAAAACTAGAGATGAAACTAAGGAGCACGCAACGTGCAATGGAAAGAAAAATGATAGGGGTAACGCTAAGAGATAAAAAACGAGCGGAATGGATCAGAGAACTGACAGGAGTGGCGGATATTATCCTATCAATTAAATGAAAGA
Organism: Hyalomma asiaticum; assembly: GCA_013339685.2. NCBI lineage: Eukaryota > Metazoa > Arthropoda > Arachnida > Ixodida > Ixodidae > Hyalomma > Hyalomma asiaticum. The sequence continues at coordinate 349,361,367 of CM023481.1, read as the reverse complement.
AGTGGACCTGGGCAGGACATGTCATGAGGAGGAAGGATAATAGGTGGACAGTAAGAGCGACGGAATGGATACCAAGAGAGGGAAAACGCAACAGAGGTAGGCAAAAGGTTAGATGGAGCGATGAAATTAAAAAGTTTGCGGGCATAAAGTGGAACCAACTCGCTCAGGATAGGGTGGATTGGAAATCGTTGGCAGAGGCCTTCGTCCTGCAGTGGACCTAAACAGGATGATGATGATGATGATGATGATGATGATGATTACTGAAAAATGCGCAGTGCCAAACAAAAAAAAAAACCCCCCACTGTAAAGCACCAACAGCAATCTTTCGGTTCGCCCTGTAGCTGATTGATAAGGATAGCCCTCGCTTCTTCGTACCGAACAAAAATTGTACTTACCTTTTGCCCGCTGGGAAATGGAAAAATTTCGCTGCGCTGTTTCTTCCCGGGTTGTGGCACCAAAAAGCAGCGTAGCACGCCTTGTGTCCTTTTCCTTGTTTCGCCGACATTTTGAGCGCGTTCGTACTCACAAGCACCGAAATGTTCACCTTCAAGCCACTTTAAAAAAATTCCACGCGTGCACAGTGAAAACGGCAGAAGCAGACGGACGGAGTGGCAGCTGAAGAGATAAGAGCGAAAGCGCCGCCCGTCGGCGCAACGAATGCAGCGTCTGGATAAACATATAGGGTGTTAAAAAGAGAAAATACCAGAGGACACATTTTATTTCTACACATAATTGCATAACTTTACTTTATTAATGCATAGGTTGGAAAGATAAGGCCACACATGCAAACGTTGCTGAATTTTCGCTTCCTACCAAAACAATGGCGGACGCTTTATTTCGAATACCGAAACTAGTCGAAGTGTGCGGCCGCTGATAGGGACTGAAGCTGCAAAAAGTTGAAGTACGAGTTCACTGATCTCGGAAATAAAATATTCATTTATAAGCACATATTTTATGCTTGTTGACCGCACTTATTACATGCGATCACAAGTTTGCAGTAATACAATGACATTGTTCACATATGTTGGCCCACAACAGGCATGATCCTTGTTTTCTTGTTGCTTCAAAGCCACATACGCTAGTAATTACATTTCCTGGCGGCAAAGGAACAAAAATTCTCCACCACACATAAAAATACTCTAGCATGCAACAACACTTCTTCGTCTTTACGTGCTACTTTGCAATCACAAAATTCGCATTGACGTTCTGTGGCAAAAAAAAAAAAAAGAGATAGAGAACCCTGTACGTACAAGAACGTAGGCTAACGTATCAGACTTGGTTGTTGTTCAGATAGTACTTCACAATTACATGCACTGATGTTTCATGGCACAAAAATGCGCATGCGCACAAACAAATATCCACAAATACAAATCACTTCAATGTGAGCAGCTTTCTCTTATTGGTACAACTCTTCTGCTTAGATATGCAGCCATTTCTACGGGCAACATAATTCTTGAGAAGCGTATCAACGGCTGGCCTGATGATGTTTTTGATGACTACATCTGGGTGGTGGCTGCTCAAGCAACTTTCCAGTTTCTCATTGTCGTCGAGTAGGTAGAGCATTATATACTGCAAAATTTCATTCCCTCCACAATCCACGAGTTATGATTTTGGCTCATACTAAGTTATTTGAGTTATTCCCGGTATATATACACTTCTGAAAACTTGGTAATGCTGTCTTGCAGCGCTGCCTCCATTTCCTTCACGTTAATTGCTGTTTATGCTCCGCCTCATAGCCCGATTGACCGAATCCTCGACGAATTACAGCATTGCTTGATCACATCACGTGACTATAACGCGATTATTGGAGGCGATTTTAACTCCAAACATCCCATGTGGGGACCCCACCCTGCTGACCTGCGCGGTTCTCAATTGGTCAATTTTGCTACTTCGAACGATCTTATTATCTTGAATGACCCGAACTCCCCACCTACATTCGTCACTCCATACGCACAAACCTGGATAGATGTTACTCTTACTACAAAATCAGTGTTGACAGCAGGTTACGATTGGCAGGTACTTGACGTTCCAACCCTCTCCGACCACCAGTATATCACATTTACGTTCGCATACATGTGCTACACGCCTGAAAAAAGATTGACTGGTTTTGCTGAAATGCAGCTTTTAACAATTTTACGAAACTCGGATTGGTTCGCAAAGGTGTCCAAAGCCACTCTTATGTCTCCCAATGCACTGGATATAGTTTTGCATAAGTTTTACATAATTCTCGATCGGTTAAAACATAAATTCAGCAGATATCCCAAACGTTTTCCAAAGATTGCCAACGCTTGGTGGACCCCAGAATTGTCTGTCCAAAGGAAAAAAGTTCGTGCAATGCGCAGACGATTTCAAAGGGTTTCTAATCCCTCCATGCGGGCTATTTTTCATCTGCAGTATGCTAAGGAATTCTCATCTTACAAAGACAACATTCGTAAAGCAAAGGAGTCTCACGATAAGTCTCTCTGCGAAGCTTCCACCCGTAGGTCATTATATGGTGAGACATTCAAAATCGCCTTCAAAGAGTTTCACAAGATTGCCCCTCTTCCTCCTTTGATTCGGCCTGATAATACTAACACCTCATCTACACTTGACTCTGCTCAGCTATTGTTAGACTCTCTAAGTGCATGTGACGATGCGTCTACTGATACTCCGTTTCACTCTCTTATACGGAATATTGCTAAGTCACCGTACCCTTGGCATTTCACTGACCCTCGCTTCACATACAACGAGGTTTGTCATGTCATTAAAAAAATCAATGTCCGTTCAGCACCAGGATTAGACGGTTTGACCGGTCGATTTGTTAGAATACTTTTTGACTACCACCCCAATTTTTTCTTGTTCATTTTCAACGCTGCTTTGAAGTTAGGTTATTTTCCTATGCCTTGGCGAACCGGCAAGATTGTATTTATTTTGAAACCTAATCGACCACCTCACCTACCTAATTCTTATCGCCCAACAGTTATGAACTCCATATTTGGCAAAGTCCTGGAACGTCTGCTTAATAACCGGCTTTATTACTTTTTGCATACGAATTCCTTAAGTCACCGTAATCAATTTGGGTTCACCACCGGGAAAAGTGCTAAATTGGCTCTCTATCATCTTAAACAAATTTTATTAGAATATAGAGCCTCGAAGACACCTACCGTTCTTATCTCTCTGGATTTAACAGGTGCTTTCGATAGTGCGTGGCATCCCGCGGTTTTGCACTTCCTCCGCAAACATCAATGCCCGGAAAATTTATATTATTTACTTCAAACTTTCCTTTCCAACCGCAATATCACCTACACATCACATCACGGCAACAGATCAGCGTCACCAACTATCGGCAGCCCACAGGGGTCTCCTATCAGTCCTTTACTGTGGAACATATTGGTCCACTCTTTGCTCAACATCACCTTCCCTTTTCCCTTTCATCTACAAGCTTATGCAGATGATACCATTCTGATTGTACCTGGCTCGTCAAGGTTGGAACTACAGGCAAATGCGGACAAGTCTTTACAGGTTATCTCAAGTTGGGCAAACAACCTTAAACTCACTTTAAATCCGTCCAAATCTCATGTTCTTTTCTTTAATAACGGTCACATTGGAACATCGCATAGGAGACCCTCGATAAAACTATACGATCACTTCATAAAGCACCAACCCTCCATTCGCATTCTGGGTGTTCTTTTTGATCCTACTTTGAACTTTCATACACATGTCGAATACCTAAAGTCTAAACTTGAGGAGACGACTGCACGTTTCCTCACTTTCATTAAGATGCATCGTTCACTTCGTAACATTTCTTTATTGCGCATTTATCGCCAGGTCTTACTTCCATCCATCACATATGCTTCCCCAGTATGGTGGTCCATAAATCACACCACTTTCCTTAAAAACCGCGTGATGTCGATACAACGAAGTGTCCTAATCTCTATGACAGGCGCATTTCACACAACTCGCACATCGTCCTTACAAATAATTGCAAATACCCCACCCTTGGATCTTGAACTTGATCGGTTAAATGCCCTATTTACACTTTCCCAACTACGGACAACCACTTATTATGGACTAAATACTTATCACCCACACAATGTTTCATTCCCCCTCAACCCTTGGCACACTCATCCTGCAGACATCCATCGTTTCTCATTTCGAAAATTAACACGAGCATCCCACAAACGCATTTCCAACATTCCAGCTATTCACGTCTACACGGATGGTGCATTTACTCATCACTCAGCAACAGCAGCTTATGTCGCATTCACCCCTACACATGCTATACTTCACCACCAAACAATTCATGTTGAGAATGCAACTAGTGCATTTGTCGCTGAGTTGGTGGCGTTTGACGAGGCCATAGGATACATACAAACTCTCTCATTAAACACATCATCCCTCCGTGTCCATTTATATACCGACTGCCTCTCTCTTCTAACTATATTAGCTAATTCTCCCGATAATAACAGTAGCATACACAACATTAAACATACCATACACAATCTAAATAAATCCGGTCATCGACTTCTCCTCTACCACGTCCCTGCTCACACTGGGATATTTGGAAATGAGTTAGCCGATCACCTTGGAGCCCATCCACACTCTAATAGTCCTACACGCACTCTACTCATCTCAGTTCGATCCATTAAAACACAGTTTCATAAAATTATGTTATCGCACTGGCACTCTCATTGGCAATTAGAAGGACCCAAAACCTCTTTATACAATTGGATTAACAGTATTTATAATATCCCTAATTGGTTTCCCCCTAATAAGAAACTCGTTCATTTGATGACAGGGCATGGTCACTTCCAGTTTTATCTCAAACGATTTAATATTACATTATCAGACCGTTGTTCCTGTGGCTCACTTTGCGTAAATGAATTGCACTATTTCAATGACTGTCCTCATACATCTGCCATTCGCCAACACTTCCTAACCCACACAAAAACAGTTATAACATATAAACATTTTCCACAATTCCTCAAACACAAACAACACTGTGCGCATCTCCTCCAATTAGTAACCATAATGAATTCATCCACTGTAATATCATCCCGCACAAGGCATATCCCAGATGCGGACTAGGATCATTGGCTTCTTGCAAGAGCCAAGATTATGCCAACGAAGGCGGGGAACGCCCCTGGCTCCTTGCGGAAGCTTGGAGATCATTATTCCAAAAACAGTCCTCCATGTATCACCCACACCTATACTCATGACAACTGCCGTGTATCTTTCACTACATTCCACATAACATTCAACTCATTCTAACCAGTTCTCCAGTTTTAAATCATTTTTCAGGTGCTTCAACCAAGAACCCAGGACTTATGCACTCAACCTCTTGAACGGTCCAGGACACTTCATCCACTCAGCTTCTCTACTCCACCTTTCCTGGCTCTCCTTCGCTCTTCTACGACGTTTTTATTCATCAGCATCACACAGTCTGGTTATAAATAATACACGGCAAGTGCAGCGGCGCCGGACAAAGCATTACGTTGGCAAATTCACTTTATCCACTTTCTATGGAAAACAAAAACCCATTCGGAACATTCTTGGTCATTTATTGCAAACTAAAATCCCAATTCGGACCACACCCTTAACGGCATAGTTAATTACTTCTAGTTCTGAAATAACCTTTCTGGCTTAGTCTACGAAAAT